>CM029597.1:11339446-11680665 GCA_017311375.1 Mytilus coruscus
TCTAAACAACAGGGCAAATATGCTCTCCTGTTATAATTTCATATACTTTTTTATTATTCACAAGAAACTTTCAACAGGGTTCTACAGTGATCCCAAGTCCCCAAGCTTTCAATTGATTCCAAAACTACCCGATTATTTCACCCATTGACAAAGAAACAGCTATGCGTAGGAACTATTTTGTTTAAAATTTGTACTACTTTCTTGTATGTTCTTTCCGACTGGGCCCAAATTAGTGGTTTTATACCTTCATATGGAACGCCAAAACTGTCTTGTTATGACCATTTTCATTATATGATGTGCATTTACCTTTATATGATGTGCACTTGTCATTATATAATGTGCAAACACCTTTATATGATGTGCAAATATCCTTATATTATGTGCAAGTATCCTTATATGATGTCAAAACATCCTTATATGATGTCAAAGCATCCTTATAAGATGTGCAAATATACTTATATGATGTGCATATATACTTATATGATGTGCAAATATACTTATATGATGTGCAAATGTACTTATATGATGTGCAAATGTACTTATATGATGTGCAAACATTCTTATATGATGTGCGAATATTCTTATATGATGCGCAAATATCCTTATATGATGTGAAAATATACTTGTATGATGTGCAAATGTACTTATATGATGTGCAAAGATCCTTATATGATGTGCAAATATACTTATATGATGTGCAAATATTCTTATATGATGTGCCAATGTACTTATATTATGTACAATCAGCTTTATATGATGTGGTTGTGTCATTATATTATGTGTTTGTAACCTTATATGATGTGGATCGGTTTGCTTCATTATATGATGTCGAAACGTCATTATATGATGTGCTTTCATCGGCGTTATGGTCAATGAACATGATTACGATTAGAACGATTACTGCCTACGTCATAACTGATTCCGATCTGCTTCTGTGAAATAACTATAAACCTGACGCAAATCTGTAGCTATCGTTTGGAAAATGGTTGAGATTTAAAAAGAGATAAACCTTGGCTTGTTGGTACCTCGTTTTAAGATGAAAAAGATCACATCTGATATTGTTGGAAAATTGTCAAAATATGAATTGCAAAGTTCAGTTTTAATCGATGGGTCTACAATAATAAACATACGGGGTCTACAATAATGAACATACGATTATAGTTATTAAATTTAAGAAATAATTCTATGCCATGCTATATGCTCATTTTAACAAGGGTAGGCATTATATTTGTCAATATCTTTATACCTAGCGTTAGCGTTTTTTCTGTAAGAAGTTATTATATGAATTTCCAGTATGTTCAATTTTTGTAAATTTTGCCTTGCTGGTCATTTTAGCTGTTCAAGTTCCTCTCATATATTACTTTTCTTAAGATAGACACAAAAATGGGAAAAAAATCGAACATTGATAGGGTAATGACTCATATAAGGGATCGGACACTTGTAACCCCAAAAAGAGGGGATAGGAAGAAATTAAGGGGGTCTTTGATTTAATTTTTTTTTTTTTTTTGGATGGAAAGGTGACATTCAATTTTTTATAGTTGTAGATCTGCCGCCGTATAATGTTATGGCGATGTCTTCGTCGTCCGTAAATATTTTGTTGCCAGACAATAACTGTTTAGGAATTAGGGGCCAACACGGGACCAAAACAAACAATTCTTATGGTTCTTTGATATGCTGAATCTAACAATATATTTAGATTTTGGATATTGGACCTTATAATAGGTAAATGTCCATTTTCATCTTTTTAAAATCTTAGACCACATTCATTATGTGTCACAAACCTACGATGTGTCAGATATTTAATCATATCAAAATTCAGAGCTGTATCAAGCTTGAAAGGTGTGTCCATACTTGCCCTTACTGTTCAGGGTTCGACCCTCATCGTACACTCCCCCTACAGTAAAAATAATAGTTTTGATTCGTAAGACATCAATTTTTACGCCTCGCTGAGCTCGCCTCAATTATTTAAACCTAAATCCTTAGTTTCAACAATTTCTTCTAGCAGAGTATTTTTTTTTATTATTAGCTAATATTGAATGAAGGTGTGGTAAATATCAATGAGAAAATAACCGGCATATCCAAATTAAGTTCCCTAAAGTCGTAAAACAACTTCCACACTTGAAGTTCTAGATCCACTACTGACGCAATATTTTAAACTTATAAAGCAATAGAAACTTAATGCGTTTTTTATTTGTTTTAACAAACAAAAGCAAAAGTATTGAGAAATGTGTGTGTGTGATTGTTCGGTGGTGACTTTTTTTTTTTTTTTTTGGGGGTGAAATGTCTTTGGAAAGGGGGGGGTCGTGATTGGTTTTTTTTTCTTTCTTCAAGGTCAAGACTTGAAAAATAAGAGAAATTCTCATGTTTTGCTCCCACGTCGTCCCCACCCACAATGAAAGAAAATGACCATAATTATAATTTATTTCATTTCTAAATCTGTTCTTGTCTATACCATTTTGCAAGGAAAGGTTTCTCTATAGATAAGTTATCAAGATAATAGGCAACAAAACAACTTAACTCATAAGAGCCAAAATAGCCCAAATGGTACCTTTACTATAAAATATATTCAAACACATTGCACTATTTGTTTTTTTTTTTTAAATCTGTTGTAGTTTTCAAGAGAAACGCAAAATATTAAAAGCCGCCGCCGTAAATCTTCACTTAAAAAAAAATCAAAACACAAGACACAACTCACTATCTATAAGAGACCAACCGGCCTCAGTAAACAAAAATAATGCATTTTTTTTTATGTTAATTTAATCACCAATCTGATATTGTGTGTCCAAGTTTTGCTTACGCGGATCTGAAAACGCTCCATTCTATTTTCTGTTTTAAAGACCATTGGGATGCTCTGGTTTTGTTGGATTGATACACACCTTCATAAATTTGAAGGCTGAAATTTCATTGGCTGTGTAATATTTACCAGAACAGAAGGTAAAATGATCCTTGTATCCAAAGCTTAGACAGATGATCTGTACATTGTATCTTAATCAGATTGGTTAGGCACCGACATTTCATCTAGTGTGGGCAGGAGCACGTGTATTTCCTTGTGCTGAGGACAAACATATTTTTTCGATTTTGATAACTTTTTTTTTCAATAACATGGTTATTTTTTTTTTAATTTCATTATTGTTTTATTTTCCCCTCATTTTCAATGGAAACAAACTATTTCGCTTCCCTTCAGAAATAGATAAAATCTCTTTCAAAAAATTTGGAATCAAACATTTACAAAAAAACATGCCCCACACTTGCCAAATTAAAAAAAATCAATGCTCGGTACTTTAGCCCTGTTTACTTGAGTCTGGAGGTGTATATATGAGCGGCTTCCCACGAAACCTTTTACATAGCGGGTTACTGTCTAGTGGCGGTGCTTTCGTGGTAGCATATTCGCCTCGAGTGCGGGAAGTCGTGGGTTCGAACCAAAGACTTGAAAATCGATATTTGCTGCTTCCCTGCTAAGCACGCGCAATTAAGGAGTAAGAGCAAAGACCGGTCGGCTCGGAATCAGAATAATGTGTCCGGGTAAGGCGACATGTCTTCCTGTGAAATAGCATGTTGAAAATCCGACTCAGGGTGTCGATCTAGTACAAAGCAGGGTTAATATTCATATCACATTAACATGTTCTCGTACGAATATGCATATCAATTTGCCGCTGGACGTCAAGCATCCATCCATAATCATCTAGTTGAAGCTGTGAAATAAATGCACGAAAACATAATAAAAAGCTGCACGCAAATGTGATGCATCGAGTTGAAGTTCATCCCATATCTCCTTTAATCCATTTCGGGGGAGGGGGGACTCGGTGGCCGAGTGGTCTAAGTAGCTACGTAGTTGAACTACTGTATCACTAGCCTGTCAACACTTAGGTTGTGAGTTCGAATCCCACAAGTGGCAGGTAAGCTCGACCCCAATCTCAATTGACTAGAATTGTCAGTTTTCCTACAGAAGGCTGGTGGCACTTTGACTTCCTCCACCAATATAAACTCACCGCCACGAAATAGCATGATAGTGTCGAAAGTGCCGTTAAACACCAATCAATCAATCATCCATACCGGTATGATTATGCATGAGTAGATAATTTTATAGCTATTGTTATAAAATATTTTAAAACTGATTGTGAGTTCATTGGTGTCTTTGCAATGAATAGAAATAAGAAGATGTGGTATGAGTGCCAATGAGGACAACTCTCCATTCAAGTCAAAATTTGTAAAAAGGAAAGAATTATAGGCCAAAGTACGGCCTTCAACACGGAGCCTTTGTTCAAACCAAACAGCAAGCTATAAAGGGCCACACAATTTGTTTCATTATATTTTCGCCGCAGCCGGGAAATTCTTCAAATAGATACTGTATTAATTGATCATAACCTTCCTCCGAAATGTTTGAAACGTTGATTTTTGTTAAATTGCACTGTCTCATTTTTCCTGTAAAATGCAATTTCGCTAGCGATAGCTACAAATTTGAGCCGGGTTTTGTTAACTCCGCAGTAGCAGATCGGAATCAGTTATGACGTAGACAGTAATCATTCTTATCGTAATCATGTTCATTGACCATAACGACGATGAAAGCACATCATATAATGACGTTTCGACATCATATAATGAAGTAAACCGAGCCACATGATATAAGATCACAAGCACATAATATAATGACACAACCACATAATATAAAGATGTTTGCACATAATATAAGGGAAAATGCACATCATATAAGGATATTTGCACAGAATATAAGTATATTTGCACTTCATATAAGTATATTTACACACCATATAAGAATCTTTGCACATCATATAAGTACATTTGCACATCATATATGTATATTTGCACATCCTATAAGGATATTTGCACATCATATAAATACATTCGCACATCATATAAGAATGTTTGCACATCATATAAGTACATTTGCACGTCATATAAGTATATTTGCACATCATATAAGTATATATGCAAATCATATAAGTATGTTTGCACATCATATAATGATGTTTGCACATCAGATAAGGATGTTTGCACATCATATAAGGATATTTGCACATCATATAAAGGTGTTTGCACATCATATAATGACAAGTGCACATCATATAAAAGTAAATGCACATCATATAATGAAAATGGTCATAACAAGACAGTTTTGGCGTTCCATACCTTCAGGTTTTTCGTCAACGTCAGGTTGTGTTCATAAGGGGACGTAACATTGTTATACTGTGTATTAAAAAAACACGCCCACTAAACCAATATTGAATATACAGGGACTCCACGTTTTCGCTTGAAACCAATGATATTCCTAGAAATGTATAGCAGATAAGATAATGTCTCTTATCATACCTTCTCATTCGACTCTTTTAAATTTAGGGTTAATTCTCTTAAAAAATCCTAGCAGTATTAAGGTACAATAGAAATCAGTTGATTTTGTTTTTATATTAAAAGGGCTTACAATTTGAATTTGGTACGCCAGACGTGCGTTTCACCTACATAAGACTGAAAATGATTATTACAACTCTTGACAGGCGACTCATAAATTTGTTTAAAAGTTTTCATGTTTGCATTGGTTTTTAAGTCTTAGATATATTATGTGTGTTATCATATGCATGTTCTTTCGAGGAACAGTACCATGAACTATGGTGTAAAGAAGGTCATATAACACACTGTACCTACAAAGATTATTTTAATCATTTGCCAACCCAGTTCTTTTCTGTAATCAGTATATTTCTACCCATTTTTAAAAATTTTTACAGCTATTCTTCATATTTTAGCACCCCATTATTTTCTATTCTAAATTTTTTGCCCATCGTTCTCCATTTTTTTATTTTTTTGTGCCCATTGTTCTCTATTCTGTTAACCCCATCAAAACCCTCATACACTGCGATAAAAAAATCAGAAAACTTATCCACTTGAATCGCTAATTCTCAAACTCTAATGATAGGCAACACTCGCTCTTGCGTATCTTTATTAGTTTATTAAAGTTGTTAAAAGGGATGTTCATTGGACAAAGCGGTATAACTTATACTTATTTTTTTTATGTTTGTATTAACTTTTATCTCTCTCCTTGTTGCTGGTATGTAAAGGATGCTTTATAGTATTACAAAACTCCGTTATGGAAGAAAACAATACGGGTTGAATAGTCATTTGAAATTTTTATTTTGTTTTCCTTTCTCTTTAAATGAACACAATGAATACTTTAAGTAGTGTACCAGGTTTAATCCAAATAAAGATAGAAAATCTAAGAAAAAAAATGAAAAGATAACCAACTCAGAACTTGACTTCGACGATGTCAAAATACCTTAAGCCGACAATATATGTTGCATCCTTAAGTACATCTGAAACACTCTTATGCAACAATTTCTCTTCCACCAAAAATGTTAATGCCGAAGAAAGTATATACAAATCCATATGATAAAATCATCACGATTAAACAAATCACATCAATTTTTGCGGCTTTTTGTTTTCTTTTTCTTTCTATTTTTTCTTTTCCTTGGGTTTGATCACTTTCTTCTCCTTTTTCTTTGGTCTGAGCCTTATCTTCTCTGTTTGGATCATTATCTTCTCCTTTTTCTTCTATCATAATGTCGGTATCATCTAAAACATATCGTTATTACAAACATTTGACTGTCACTTAATATAGTTGACAAATGGTTGTATCAAATATATCTGAACTTTCTTTACTTTTCCAAACAATTTGCTTTCTTCATACCAAACATGTTAACCCCACCACATTATATATAAGCCTGTCCCTTGTTATATTCAGTGGCTGTCATTGGTTGCTGTCTATAAAATTCGTTTTCCTTTTATTGTTTTGGCATAACTCAGGCCGTTTGTATTTTTGTTTGAATTGTTTTACCTTTTGTCAAATCTGGACCTTAATTTTATAGCTGACTTATATACAAGGTAGAGGTTTTGCTCTTTGTAGTAGGCCGTACGATGACTTATCTCTGATGATTGTTATTCATTGGCATTCATACCACATCTACCTATTTTTATATAGTATGTTAAAATATTCATTGCTCTCAAAAACAATTCATTATCACAACTCAACAAAAATAATAAGACATCAAGACTTAGTAATCTTTCTGGTCAAATCAGAAATTTTAGGAAACTAAAAAAAAAAAAAAAATAGATAAATACTTTGTTTACCCTATTTTGTTACCACAAATCATTATTGTATATATTTATATACATCTACATTGAAAGGGACTTAGATGAATGTAAGTGTACTTATATTGTTTACATATGTATCCTCAATGTTTGACCTCATGATGTACTGAATTTAACAATTAAGCTATGCATCAATAGCATTAGTGAAAAATAAGATTTATTTGGGTTTAAATTGGTCATGGCATTTATTGCAACAAAGAAACACAACCAACAAGTTAATCAAATCTTGACGAAGATTACTAAAGGGCCATCCAGCAATAACAATGTTAGATCAGGAGCTACCGGGTAATCCATAGCAGCATGAAATAAATTTGGCCATAATTTGCGCAACTTAAAATCCGCCATGAAATTTACCGCATGACAAATTTAACAGCAGGAATCAACAAATTTCAAATCATATCAAAATCAACATAAATTCAATACAATTAACGACATTCATATTCATATTAATAAACTAAAACAATTTGGACTTATTTGAACCTAGTAAATTCATTGAAAGGAAAAACCAAACAACGAGAAAATTTAAAAACATTTCCAGAGCACCTTGAATCTGATTTGGGAATATTTCATTGCCGATGAAAGAAAAGTGCACATAAATTGTCACTAAAAGACCAACCTGAATATCCTACTATTTAAAGCAAATATGAACGCACAGCCCTACTTATTCTACGCCGAATAGTTTCCATAGCTTATTATTGGAATACCTCCGTTTAAATCTAGGAAAATTTTAAACCACACTAATGCAGTGACAGGTAACACCTTTGAGAGAACGGCTATGACAAACGTCATATGATAGAGTCATTCTTCACAAGGTGTGTCCCCAATAGCATATCATTACCCCCACAATGAAGAATAACAGCAAATGGAATACTTTTCCAATTAATAATAGATTGTACCAAACTAATGAAATTCTGCAATTTCATACCCGACACCCCGATCAAAACTAACTGACATCCAATTGTCTCTAATCCGAGCGATTCACCTACAGTCCAAATTTGAGCATGATCGCTAGCTCTTGTGACAATTGAAGAGTCAATTACCCTGAAATGTAGGATTTTAAATACTATACGAGGTTTGTTCTTATATAATTTTTGTAAGCTTCTGATTTCCATCGACATTTCAATTTAATACTATTTTCATCTAAACCATCAAGAAAAGACTGTGTTGCATCTCCTATACGTAAAGAATGTGTATTAAATTAGGTACGATTGTAACCTAGAAAGGCAAGGGTTTTCTTTAAAAAAAATTGATACCTAATTAGAGTTTTTCCATTTGCACTAAAAAATAAGTGTCCATCATTTTTATGTCTCATGGCAAGGTAGTCTAACATCAACTGAACAGGACAAACTGAACTAGTTTTACTCCTTTCCAAAATAATCGAGGCTGAATTACCCAGTTGATCAGTCTTAGAAGAAGGAATTGTAATCTAAAGTGACACTGAAATAATATCATTTGTTATATCGGATCGTTTTACAATATGATTCTCATTAAAGTTTGATTTTGCAATTTCTCCAACACGAAGATATCCCAAAAATGCAACGGAAAATGAAGCTTTAAAATAACATGTTTTATATACTGAATAACAAACTAAGATCAATGCATCTAATTGCATCTAGTTAACATAGGTCGATCATAAACGGGGGCCGCAATTCTACCATTTTCCACTTCACACATATATAGCTTAATTTTGATCTTATTAAACCGATTTAAAATTTGTGCTTTCTTAAGCAAACCTTGGGCTTGTATAGTTTGTTCGAAAACCATTATAAAATATATTTGCCGATGTTTTATCAGGGTATTCGTTCTACATATTCTCTAAAACCGTGGAATAGGAGTATAACACAAACACCAAATATCGAACTGTTGATTGCAAGCTGTAATAAATAATAAAATTTGAAATTATAAAAATTGCATCTGTGGAAAGTTGGCTTGCTGTCCTGGAAATCTAAAATTAATAACTGAAAAAATGTGTATTTTGATTAAAATTTCTAGGTGGATTCGAAAACCAAGTTGACTGGTTTGTAGTTCTAGCACTGGACGTATACCTTGGTGCAAAATTTTGTGAAGCAGGGGCCCTGGGTGATTTTGATACCTAGGAGTAGAATATTGCGAAGTTCTTTGTTATATAAATCATTTGTACAATGCATCAAAGGATGGAACTGGCTCCATCTCTTAAACATGAATGGCTATATACACAATTCGTACGAGTACAAACACACTTAAAATCATAATCGTAGCAAGGTCTGTTAACAGTGTGAGGTGTTTAAGAAGTTGGCTGTTAAACATGATTTGTCTACTGCAACAAACTGAAGCCATAGTTGCCCATCCCAGATCATTTCATGCACGCATATTTTCTCGAGCTTTTCTAAGCCGAAATGGCTTGTCATATTTGTAAATGTTATTGCCCCCTCCCCCTCAATATAGTCATGTAGCTAATCAAATCAGTTGGCAAATTAGGAAATCTTTGTAACAAAATTTTCATATAATTTGCAAAAACCTTCAGTCCACTCACCAATGTAAGAAAATAATTTAACTTTTGAATATTTGTTTCTTCTGAATAAAATGTTCCCATCTTCGTCAATATCTAGTTCTTTTTTTTTTCGGTTGATCAATATTAGAAACAAAATTTGTGAACAGTAATTCAGCCAAATCAATATATTCTAAATTCCAAATTTGATTTATAATTTTTTGTGGTACGAACATATCAACATCATAATAGGCATAGTTAAAACCTCACCATTTTGAACAGTATTAAGTGCTGTTGGCTGTGCTGGTTGAAGAACCGGAACATATCCCTGACCAGGAACAGGTTGCCTAGGGGGGTTTTGGGGGACTACATGGGTCAATTCAACCTGTTGTGGTGTTGATACCCGCTGTTGTTGTGGTAATAACGGCTGTTGTGGTGGCAATAACGACTGTTGAGTTACTTGTTGAGGTGGTCGAGATAGCTGATCTGGTAGAATTGTGTTGGCTTGAGAAACATCAAGGACCTCATTGGTATAATAGGCATAACTCTTCTGGATGGTTGCACTGGATTTTCCTGTTTATTATATAGTAAATTGTCTTATTGATATTTATTTGTTTATTTCATTGTTGATAATATAAAGATTTAGAAGTTATTATTATTAATGTTGATTTAATATAATGATGCTTACTAGAAAAAAAAAACCTGGATTTCTGGTACTAACAAACATGGACTCATCACTAGAATGCTGGACTAGTGATGAATATTGTTAACAGCAGAAGCGCAATTTGTTGTTGAATATAGAAAAAAAAAAGGATTTTCCTGTCTACGTGCCGCACTGTTTGGCAACACTTTCTTCCCTTTTCTTCTCGGCATTATGGCTTAAACAAATTAATTACAATGTTAGACAATTAATTTGTAAATAATTATTTCCTTTGCAGTGTAACATCTCTAAATTTACTAAATAAATAAAGAATCTTTGTTCTCATAAACCATAAGTAACAACGGTACATGCAGAGATATACATACATATAGCGATGAAAACAAACTTATTTATAAATACACAAACATACACCAATTATCAGTAAATACGCACGTACACATATATCATTATGTACAATATATACAAAATGGGGTTATGTTACTGCCTAGAGAACAAATTATTCATTTAATCTGCGTATAAATCTACATAGTTTTTCTAATTTTAACTTGTTTGTACAACTCATTATTTCTATGAATTTCAAAATTTTTGGTCTTTGCCGCACATTTTCATCTAATAGGTTTTTTCTGTCAATTTGCAAATGGTTAATAAAAAAGAGCAAACCTATTGCATTAATAAGAATAACCCAAAAGAAATAGTTGAGCTTTCTCTTTGATGATACAATGTCAATACCCCTATTTCCATTCTCAATTTTACTAATCAGCAGATAAAACGAATGCGCCAAAAACTTGATTGTTGCTTGTCCAATGTGCAGCGGCAAATATTTCAAGTATATTTGAAGTGAAAATATCAAACATATTATAACGGATGAACGATACTTTATTTGTATATATATATATATATATATATATATATAGTATATGGTCAGGAAATATAGAAATCAGGCGATACAGTATGATTGCCAATGAAACAACTATCCACCAGAGTCTATGTAAGCAACTATGGATCACCATACGGCCTTCAACAATGAGCAAAACCATAAAAATATTTAAATGTACATTTAATGCATTTGATTATATCCAAGCGCAATTTTGGGGGTTTCATGTTATGTTAAATATAAAGTTAAATGACATTTTTGGAAAGTGAAAGTTTCTTTCTTACCCTCGTGACTTTCCAGGACATTTGCTGGGAGTAACCCGACAACTGTGAGATTTAAGCAGGCATTTGTTCAAGTGATGTTGTGGTATGTCTTTGTTTTTGTTAGAAGTTTTTCTGCTTTGTATCGATCTGATGAGGTGGGGCCTTTTCAAGTGATTTGTATAGTTTGTTCTTATGTTGTACCGTTACACCACCTTAGAGGAGGGTTTAGCACCAACAAACTAGTTTAACCCCGCCACATTCTGTATGTGCCTATCCCAAGTCAGGAGCCTATAATTCAGTGGTTGTCGTTTGTTGCTGCATATCATATTTGTTTTTCGTTCATTGTTTTGTATATAAATCAGCCGTTAGTTTTCTCGTTTTAATTATTTTACATTTGTCATTTGGGGGCCTTATATAATTGACTATGTGGTATGGGTTTTGCTCATTGTAGAAGGTCGTACGGTGACCTGTAGTTATAAACTTCTACGTCATTTGGTCTCTGGTGGAGAGTTGTCTCATTTGCAATCATACCACATGTTCTTATTTTTATATTTGATATTTAAAGGTTCGCAGTTTTGACGTTGTTTAGAACGGTTTAGTAGGTTTGAGGTGTAACTCTGTTGATCCCCAAAACAATACCCTACTATATCAATTTTTGATATTTTTATTCCTAAAGTGTGTTTCAAGGACAGCTGAAATCACTTTTCTCCATAAATTTTAAACATAAAAGATAGCATTGCAGATTTCAAACGATTCCTCTTCAGACAATTGTCAACTGAAAAAGACAGAGAACAGCAGACTAGAAACCCATGGCTATTAAAAAAATCTTGAAGTGATATTACAGAAGCGTATTAGCGCCACACACGTTTTTATATTTCTTTCTATGTTTGCGTTATCCTTTGCGTTTAACGCAAACATTAGCGAAATAACGTAAACATTTGTCTTATTTCAGTTTCAAGGCAAGCAGCTGTTATAAATGGAGGAAGCTGCATGTATTAAAATTTATCACCCTTTGTACTTATTGCAAAGTAAATTGCTTGAGTGTTAAGCACATATCATGGCCTAATAATGAGCAGGAGAATAATGTTTATATAAATATTACAAAGAAAATTGAGTAAATTTAAGTTAAACCGAAGAAAATAAAAATCAACCCTGTTAATGTAGCCAAATTTAAATATACTTCCAAAGTAAGCACTCGTGTGAGCAATTTGTAAAATTTGTTAGATCCAAACAAGCTACCCCATTGAAATAAATGTATAAGGTGAATATTTTTATTATTATAATTATGTACGCTACATTCAAATTGCTACCCAAACCTCTCAAATAGCTACCTCACTTGAATGAAATTTAAACCCCATGATTTTTTATTGAAGAATCTGTATCAAACCGAGATTTCAACAAACGATTTCATACATCAAAATTCATTTTTTTTTCAAAATTATTCATTCTAAAGCCGAAAGATCATTTTGTCTATTTGACTTTATAGTTTCACAATTGTATGAAACTTCTTTTTCTATTCTCTGCTTTTCCACTTCCCGTAAATCAAAATGACCAAAACCTTGGCCTTTCAATTCAAACTTTCCTATACCATATCTATTTTCACGTTAAATTTATATACTTTTCTGATATAAAAATCTTTCTTAATTTGTGTATAATTGCGATACAAGTATTCCCTTATTCGTATATTTATTTAATATAATGATTTGGCCTTGTGTTCATGGTCCTTCTCTTAACTAAAGCACAACCAAATTTTACTGCTATACAGACATGCAATTGCCGACATTAAAAAACATTGCTTTCAAATTATATGATAAACATAAAATGTAAATTCAATATAAAGGTTTTTAAATATAAAATATACCAATAAATGAATAATTCAAATCAAAGTGTTTGCGTTTAACGCAAACATAGGAAGAAATATAAAAAAGTGAGGCGCTAATACGCTTCGTATGATATACCAATGCAGGTTTCATTACTGGAGCAGGAGCTGCCGAAACTTCCGGAGTGCATGAGTTCACCCACGGTTTTTGTTGAGGTTCGAATTACTCATCGCGTTATGTAATTGTTTTTGTCTTCTAGCCTTGATGTTGTCTATTTTAATTGGTCTTAGGATTTTCATTGTCCGTTGGTACCGACTCCTTTTAGTTGGATGCAAAGGAATTGAAGACATTTGACCATCGATGCGCTTAAACTTGGAGACACTGTAAACAAAATTGTAAAGTAAACATACTTTCATTTTCCGCACTGGAACTCTGTTGACCAGTTGCGTCTTCTTGTGATGCTATATACTTTAGTTCTACTTTCTCTTTAACCTCTGTTTTTTTTAAAGCAGCAAATTGAACATCTCTGTGGAGTACCTATCAATACAAAAATGTCAGTATTCACCTCAGAAGCTAACAAAACCTTTAAATAGACTTATTAAGAAGGGATATAGTTACGATACTGTTGTCAGGTCATTAAAGATTGCATATTTTGGCTTTAATATTGATTCACTTATAGGGTCTTTGCATCGGAACTAAACACATTTATTTAAAAACCAGTTGTTGGCATGACACGGGTTATGCTCTTCTCATATATTTTATGATGGTATGATACTAAACCCCTAACGGGAGGGATTGTGCCTGATATTCATATGATGAAGACATAATCTTTCAATCAGTTTAATTGAGGTCTGGAGCTGGCATGTCAGTTAACTGCTAGTAGTCTGTTGTTATTTATGTATTATTGTCATTTTGTTTATTTTCTTTTGTTACATCTTCTGACATCGGACTCGGACTTCTCTTGAACTGACTTTTAATGTGCGTATTGTTATGTGTTTACTTTTCTATATTGGCTAGAGGTATAGGGGGAGGGTTGAGATCTCATAAACATGTTTAACCCCGCCGCATTTTTGCGCCTGTCCCAAGTCAGGAGCCTCTGGCCTTTGTTAGTCTTGTATTATTTTTACTTTTAGTTTCTTGTGTATAATTTGGAGTTTAGTATGACGTCAATTATCACTGAACTAGCACATATATTTGTTTAGGGGCCAGCTGAAGGACGCCTCCGGGTGCGGGAATTTCTCGCTGCATTGAAGACCTATTGGTGACCTTCTGTTGTTGTCTGTTCTGTGGTCGGGTTGTTGTCTCTTTGACACATTCCCCATTTCCATTCTCAATTTTATATCCCAGTTAATACGACACTCCAACGTTCGCGTTTCCTAATACACGATTTATGCTTACAAGGAAGTTATTTAAACAATGGTTAATAATAATCTTTATTGTTGAAAAGCATTTAAAGTACAGTTTGTGATAAACAAAATACAAATTACAACATAGATACAACAAATTTTATAACAGTCAGTCAATCAAGAGCCCCTTGTTCTCATTTCCATTGACCATTTTAAAAAGGAACCTAGACTTTGTTGAAAATTGGTTGGATTGAGTTTATTTTTAGCTTTTTTTGTAAGTGAAACTCATAAACTCATGTGAGAAACAGTTTCAGAAAAGGAATTGTTTCTTATATATTTTTTTTAATATTTTTTGCAATGAAAGAAGAAATGAAATTCATCATCTATATCATCAGTAGGGCAAAATTACAGTCTAAGATTTCAATGTATTTTTTTTCTATATCAATTCAAGTTCCAGATTATGATCACATTTTCTGAATTTTGTAAAAGGTTTACAAAATTCAAAGTTTAAATGTAATAAGCAATATATTTTGAGATCCTTGTAGAGAAAACGTTTATTTTGTTTACTTGAGTTTTCAATAATATTTTATAGAGGTTTTTTATGATGAATAGATATTCTAACTTTAATAACATGTTTCAGAGATTGGACTTACTATATAGTTTGGCACGAAGACAAATTTTAGAACTATCCGTCTCTTTATGGAAAATATCTCTTACATGTGTATACCAGGAATATACATTTGTGCATCTAACATCTTACAAATTTGAAATGATTCATTTAGGTGATTGAAATCTTATGTATGGAGTCTTATATAGTTTTTATTGGTAACCTTCAAGACGATTATTAAATTTGTTGAGCATTTCTAACACGTAATATGTATTTAGAGAAAGATAAATGGACCTTTTCAAAATGTGATTTATCGGTAAAACAACATGAATCTACAATTTTGAATTACAGTTTTCACGAGCTTTTGCTCTCATAAATAGGTAGGTTCGAGTCCATCATGCATACATTATAATTTAATGCAGGTCTGACCAATGAATCAAATAAACTTATAGCCACTTTGATTGGCACATTACCAATAGCTGCAAATCGAGAATATTAAGAAAATATAACCTTCCTAGCTTTCTTGTCTAGATCATTAATGCTAGAATTAAGTTTACTATTCTTAATAAGAACAGACCCAAGAAATTTATATTCTTTCTTTACTGTCTCCCCTATAGCTAACTTGAAGTGCGAGTAACCACTCTGAATATCTAAGGCAAGTATGTAATTAAAAATAAAAAGTTAACTTTGATTATATTATTAAGTCTTCTGAAGTCTTTATCCAATCTAAAAAATATATGACCGTCTTTGGGGTTTGAAAATAACTTTTTTTAAAGTGTTAAGATCGAAGAAAATGTGAATGTTCAACTCTAGTCTAACATATGTCTTACCGATTCTCAACATACCAAGATCAAAATAAAGTCTAATTCCGTATTCTTTCAGCCAACCGCGTCTTAAAACGAAGTTCCTATTCAACCCATCAGTAACAAATAAAGTTTGAGTCAAATTAAAGGAAGTCATTTCATTGTGAATGAAATTGTTATTATTCCGATAATTGTATGCGCCTCGCCACTCGCAGTCTCTAATCGCGGATTTACGAGGTTAAGTTTTATTTCTGTGGTCATTTTTTTTATACATTTTCCTACTTATCAAGGAAGCATCAGCTCATTTGTCAATTAATGTCTTAAATCTTGACTTCGCAATCCAACTTCAGTACTGATATGATTTATAGCCAACCTTTCTAAAATTCAAAATCCAAACCGGCGTTTCGGACTCATGAAATTTAAAGTGATGTTTCATTTTCACAGCACCGGGTTGATACCGCTGTTGGTGGACTTTCAGCCCCGAGGGTATCATAAGTTTGGTAGTTCGTTCTTTTGAACTGACATGATTGATAACCAACCTTTCTAAATATTTTCCGTTTAGAAATTAAGAAATTATTTACAATGAAACTGATGTTTCAACTCCCACAGGCAAAGTTGATCAAAGATGCATCACAGCCAAATTAATGTAAACTTTTTTTTATAATGTATTTCTTTTTATTTGCACATAATAGTAAGTTATACATATTTTATGCATAATATAATATATAGACAGAAGATATACAACATATTATATAGACACAGCTAAAATAGTTTGATACAGAATATGATTGCAAGACAAAGGTTGCTTGGATAGATAGTACATATTTTTTAATTTATACAACACATGGTGTCTGTTGTTTATCTTTGTAATGGCAATAAAGGAGTCCAGGGGCTCCAGCAGTTCTCTGTCCTACTGAGTCTTTTATTTTTATAAAATATATATATTTTTCTGTTAATAAGTTTTCTTTTAAATATTTTTAGCGCTATCATATTGGTTTGTTCCTGTGATAATTTGCTTCTGTAAATATAGAATTTTCTTAACAGAATTATTAAGTTTCTTTTGTCATTTTTATCGGTTTTCGTTAGAATACCAAGTAAAACCAAATCTATATTCAAATTTAGTTCTATTTATATCTACTCAAATATCCAGGAGTTAAGGTCTTCCCATAATTTCGATATATATAGACAAGTCCAGAATATATGTTCTATTGTTTCGACCCTTCTACACCAAAAACTACAATTATTTGTATCTTTCACTTGTGTTTAAAATTCGATGTATTATTCTGTAATGAAACCACTAAAGTTTTGAATTCTTGGTAATATAACGGGCAATATAGGGATATTTTTCAAAATGTATTTTGTATTGAGAATCAAGGATCATTTGTTCAAATTTCTGTTTAAGGTTTTTATGCGTTTTTTTATGTTACGTTTTATCTTCCTCTTTTCATTGCCTTCCTTATAGAGATGTCTCATTGTAGGTCTATCTAATATATAGATCCCCTTGGGGGTAAATTTGGATCTATTAACTTTCTGGTACCCTTCGGTTATGACATTTTCTTTTCTAATGACCTATCATTTGACAAATTAAACATTTGGCTCCCCATATCCATTCATGTGTTCTTAAACAATCTTCTGTTTTGAAGTTTTCTGGTCTTTGGTTTTTAATAACGCTTTTAGTTTTTTTTTCCTCTCCTGGTTGGGGGCGATAAGAATCGTAAGAATCCCATGACGCAAAGACTAACGTTTGCCAAACGGGACACTTATTGAACCATGTTCAATAATAAGACCTGCTCGCCTGAAGCCATTTTGTTTCTTAAATGCCTTATCTCCACTGGTTCATTTTGTCTAGTTTCTGTACTGACCCTTGTTTCAAACGGCCGGTGAAATTGACTATTTTAATTATTATACATACTTTACTTTATAATCTCGGAATAATAGTGCTAAATTATGAGTCTGGTCTACTAGTATCTTGAAAGTGTTTCTTTAATTTTGTTCTTTTCATACACTCTGTACCACTGGCAAATCGTTTACGTTCTTCCCTAATAATCTTCATTCGTAAGAAGCCGTATCATAAGCCATCACAATTTAACAGGTGTTTGCAATTTGTTTTTGAATTAGTGCATGGGTATTAACGTCGGTTTGAAGGGGAATGCATCCTTACATCATATTGCATGAACAAATCACATTTACAATTTAGGTTCCAAAACCAATGATCTGCGAGAGTACATTTCGCTCAATATTTTTTTACTTCAACTGTCCATATTTTTACTAATATAGGGATCAATCTGATAAAAATAATCACCAATCAGTATTTGTATTTTATCGTAGGACGATAACTCTGTAAAGCAGAGGCCCGGTAAAGTAGCACTTAGATATTCATTTATATCAGTAAAATTTATTTCGGATAGAAGAAAATCCAGAACACTCAAGTAGCTATATAGGAAGTGTTCAACAGACTCGCCAGATTTACATAAACACATTTGGCAAGTGGGACTTTCGCTAAGATTCATCCTATATAAGACTTGGTTCACAGGTAAACAGTTTGTTTGTGTTAACAATTTAGTCTTGCAGACTTAAAGTCCAGCAAGTTTGACATATGCGGCTGCCTTCCTTGTGAAAAATTAAAATTTAGACAAAATAATTAGACTGCTTTTAATATTTATTACTTGATATTTCCTTCTACAAACAAACCTTCCAAGAAACTGTTTAAATATAATTGAGTTAGCATTCGAGTTGTAAAAGTGATCCAGACCAACCATATTAAACAAAATGATCATATATTATGGATAATCCCACCCCTTTTGAAGCATTAGGGACTTTAGCTCTTCAAATACAGTTCGACAAAATTTACTTGTGTCTAGGCCTTGAATCATAGCAAAATAAGACACCCTTTGTCTATCAAGAAAATCGTTTATTGGCAGCCATCCCATGTCTAGGAAAAGAGCAGCTTTTGAAATATTCATCTTAGTATTAAAAATCAATTTAGCAGTTTTATATTGCCATGTTTAAAGTATTTGGTGACTTGAAGCGGATGACGGTAGCCATACGGCACACCGGTGTGCTAGAGATGGTCGTATAGCCGAGTTCCGGAGATCATCCGCAAAAGATATGCGATTAAAAGATCCGTGCTCATTAAGTAGCTTAGTCATATAATTCAGTTTGCGCTCGAAAATATCTTTTAAGAAATAATTGATATGGTAAGCAAAAGTCAAAGAGCGGGTAAAATGAACTCCCATATATTTATATTCATTAGTCTCGTCCAAATGCTCATTTCCTAGGTGCCATGTTTTGTTTTATCTAAGCGTTTACCTACTATCGAAATCTTGGATTTGATTGGGTTAAACGTTCTACTTTGATGCAAATTTGGCTGTTATATCTAGCAGACACTGTAGTTCCTTCTCGGACTTCCCGATAAGGACTACTTCATCAGAAAACATTAAACGGTTCATAATTTGTTAGGAGAACTCGATGCCCAAATTACTGGCTTCAATCATACCTACGAGGTCATTCATTAAATCAGAAAAAAGTGTTGATTTGAAACATTTCTATAAAGTGATTTGAGCAATTTCCGCCACTTGCCATGAATGCCGTTTTTCACAATAGATTAAAGTCATCTCGCCAGACTCTATCAAAAGCCTTGAACAGGTCTATGAAAGCGAGAAACGTTTTATGTTTTGTTAGCTTTACGAATAGAACAAATACCTTGTAGTAAAATATGGTCCTCTGTTCTTCTGTTTTTTCTAAATGCTCCCTCGCCTAAAATATTATTTCCTTCAACATGTTCAAAGTAGGTCATTACAGATTCTTCTTATAACACTTTTGAATATACTTTATATACATTAAAAGTAAGCGTGTTGCCTCTATAATTATCAATATCAAAAACAGATCCTGATCTATGTAATGGTTTGATGATGCCTTTTTGCCAATCATCAGGTACAGTTTCGAGGTCAGATATTATTGTGAAAAGATCAACAAGTTAATCAACTAGCGCATCCCCGCCAAACTTTAAGAACTCATTATGAATCACATCGATGCCACTAGCTTTACGGAACTTAGGTTCCTCAAATTGTATTGTTATCCGAAGACATTTCATAGTGTGCTCAGATGTCCGAAATTTATCTTTTAAGTTTTTTTTTTAAATATTCCAATCAGTTTTATCGTTTATTTTCCAAATGAAGGCCGATTTTTTAGGTTCTTTTTTTTTTTAATTTTCCGCGTGTTAGTATTAATTTCGGTTCGTATAATGACATGATCACTGTGTAGATTAAAAAATGCTTGGTGAAATGAAACAATGATCCCTTCCAAGTCCTAGTCACACGGATCACAATCTAACGTCAACGGTAATGTAATGTTAACATGTGAATAAATGTCATATCAAGTTGAAATTCAACATAGGTGTAATTTTAGAAATGGAACAATAGTCACCGGGACTTATCTTGTACACACTTCCCTCCATGCAATTGCAGATTAAATTGTTTTTCTTTTATCCAGGTCGACTTTATTGTAGACATTTCAACTACATTTACAAATGTTCAAAAAAGCAATAGCATAATGGTGCTATTAATTATTTATATGCATAAAACATATCAAAATGACACTGAACAGTACTACGAGTGCTTTCGTTTCATCTTGCCTCTACTTAAGTATGTTTACAAAAGTTGAAAAACTGTTTATACACGATACATTTTACATAAAGACATTTTTTTTGCTAGAAAACTATGAAAACTAAATTAGTTAACACCAAACACGCGGACATATGTAAAAGGTTTGATATAATTTCTATCGGAATGCATACACTGGGAAGAATCTAACTATTAGAATACTTGTCTTGAAGTTGTGTAGAAATATTTCGTCAATTAATGCTACCATCTCAGTGACGGAACGTTAAAATTTTGACTAAACCTTTGTATATATGTTATTCCGGGGCTTTATCGACATCTCATTAAATGAATGTTATTAAGTACAATAGATCAATGAGCTAGGGAAGTAATAAATACTTTAAATACTTCAAAATCACTTAAAACCGACACATACTAGTAAATAGATATATAAGAAGACTAGTCGCAAAATCTACGCCTTAATCTATTTGACAGGGTAAAATGACCAACTGCAAATTATTAATTGTTAATACTTAAAAAGTCGAATATTACAATTTCATTAACTGTTCGTTCCAATTTTCGTGTGATAATGAGCGGATATCTTGCGTTTACATTTTCCATGAAGTCTTATAGTACTTTATGTCACATGGTTAAGATATTACTCCAAAGTTTTTTTAAAAGTTGTATCCTGATTAATTTGTGTAATTATATTGGACACTTTAATGTTCATAAATGAAAGCTTAGCATTTGTTTTATTAGCACGACTCCTTATAGGATTGATTGCCTTTGAATGACGATTTTCAGCTATTTTTTGTTTTGCAGAATAGAAAGAAACTGAAATTAAAAAAAGTGACCCGTTGGACAAGGTCTACTTACTAGTCAAATGTACGAAATCGTCAGTTTACTCTTCAGTAGCGTTTGCGCTTGAATTGTGATTTGTTCTAATTTTTGTGGGTTATTTTTTAATTACTGAAACTAAAATAGGTAGAGAGAAACTGTGTGTAACAAAAATTATCAGGAAACTAAGTCAACATGACCCAAATCATCAATTGACTCCTTATCAGATTTATTGCCCTTGAAAGACAATATTATGAGGAACTGTTTCCCGGGGATGCCAGCAAATATCAGAAATATTCTTTTTGCATTGCATCAGTTTTATGCAAAACTGCCAGGTTAGCGATACATGCTTCTTGTAGCCTCTAGTTTAATTAGTGAAGACCTTTTCGTTTATATTCTCTATGCATGTATCATATGGACTTTTCTTTCAATTTTAAGCATATCTGAGGAAATTTAGAGGCAACTTCTGAAACATCGTCATTATGAGGAGTCCAAAACGTTCTTTCTGTTTTCTATTTTTATAGGAAATATGATTTTCGAATACCGCCTGCTTTCTCTTCTTTACTTTCATCTTTGAAACTTTTCGTCATAATTTTTGATAAATAAGAATCATGTCAATAAATGTGATAATTTATACGATTTACCAAAAATACCTGATCAATTTTTCGGAAAAAGAGCTATAAAAACCTCAACTTTTTTGTATATTCAAATTTTCATTTTCAATTTTTTAAAGTGTAGATTAAAGGGGAATTAGCTGTCAAATTGTTGTTCACCGGTTTGACTCAATTTCTCATATTTGATGTATAACATACTAAAACATATATCCAAATTAGAAAAAGTCTAAAATAAACAATTTACAATGCATGGGCTCGAAAATATGTATCAACATTTCGTATGGATTTTAGTCTAGACGCCATCTAATTAACTATCGAGGTGACCTCCGAAAACTACCGACGGTCACATAACCCGATATAAATATAAATATAGATATAAATAGTTAGCGAACTCGTGCAATTGGATTTTTCTAGGTCTGTTTGATTTCATATTATAGGTTAGAAATATATGTTAATCGTCCTTTTAACCTGTATAAGAATAAGTTTTTGTGG
Organism: Mytilus coruscus; assembly: GCA_017311375.1. Taxonomy (NCBI): domain Eukaryota; kingdom Metazoa; phylum Mollusca; class Bivalvia; order Mytilida; family Mytilidae; genus Mytilus; species Mytilus coruscus. Next base: position 11,361,984 of record CM029597.1, read on the forward strand.
ATCGAATCAGTCAATCAAATGGGTTACCTTGTTTCGCTTTCAATGTTGACATTCTTTTCCTTTTAATAACTGAACACGCCTTATTCATGTGTAACCTAACTCTAGCTATGAGGTTACATTGAAGGTAACAAGAATACGGATTCAATGAGGTCGAATCATTCACTTGCAAGTGAATAATTCACCAACGATGTTTCTTCTCTTATTTTGACAAAATTGAACCAAACTGACTGCTAAAAGCGAATTATTATTTCACTATTTAACTTTCAGTAATGAATGATAAAAATAAAATCATATTTTGATTTTTTTTTTTTTTTTATATCTCGTAGCTAATGCCCTTTAAACCTTACAACTATTCTGATTTTGTGACATGCACACGTATCGCATTATGCAAAGTTAAAACTATGAGAACTTTATATCAAATTCTATATTTGCAATTGGTGACATTTATTTCTAACATTATACACTGTCATGACTGTAATAAAACATTTATCTTACAGAGGTTCTAATATTATATATTTTGAATATTCCAGATTGTTAAGTTTTCGGTAAATTAATACAGGTTGCGGTTCTTTCTTTATATCTTATTATTGGTGTGATAGGAAATAGCATTGTTCTAGCTGTATACAGATTCCAAATGAAAGGTAAAGAAGAGAGATATTTCATTCCATTTTTGGCAGTGTCGGATATGCTGACATCGGTTGTGGGTTTCGTAAATTGTATAATGTTAGATGTCAGGCAAACGACTTTCACCTACAATATTCCATGTAAAATAGTATTTTACACCATTGTTTTAACAGCAGGTATTTCTTGATTTCTTTTACTTTCTATTGCGGTACAACGGTATTTAATAATATGTAGACGCCATAGGCTTAATTTGAACACTAGAAAAATAATGGTTCCCGTATCTGTTTATTTGTCAGTTGCTTACTCCGTTCCGTTTGCAGTGAACTATGGCGTAAATGAAAACTTCATTGAGGGTCGATTGGTTGGATACCGGTGTGTAAGACTTAAACATGGTGTCTACCTCTCTGGATTAGTGTATGCCATATTTTTTATAACTCTAATGTTGTTTACTGTTCTTGCACTTGTTTTTCTGTATGGAAGAGTCGGATGGGTTATTTTCAGACATTTCAATGCGCAGAAATTTAAGCAAACAAATGCATCAAAAAAGACCAGTACAGCAGAAAAATTACCAAACGATTCGATTACCAACAATCTTCAAAGTAAAACACAAGAACTGAAAAATACTGACGGTTCCAACTCCAAACCAGCAGTTAATTCCGAATGGAAAATTGATTCAAGCATTGAGCCAACTCAGTCATCTGACGTCTACACAGAAAGCACTGTACCCGAATGTTCATCTTCCGCTGCTCAAAACGGAAAATCTTCGCAGCCCAAACGCTTGAAAAAAAAAACCAACCGGTCGAAGAAAAGAAGACGTTTCAAAAACAAGTTTACCCTAATGTTTATTCTAATAACTGCCGTGTCAATCGTGTGCTATATTCCGGTGGGAATGATTGTCTTGTTAGAAGGCATATTTCCACATTTTTGGGAAAGGCTGTCCGAAACAGTAGCTGCCATTGTTTATGGCTTTATCATACATACATTATTAACAGTATTGTAAACCCTATATTATATGCTTTCATTGATGCAGAATTTTCTACAGCCCTTAAAGCGCTTTTTGAAAAATGTAAATGTTTTAAAAAATATTCTAATTAAAGTCTCAATAATATCACCAATTATATGGTTTTTCTTTTGAAAAGTTAAACTTAATACCAAATCTTAGTTTGTTCATGCGTTGTTATTAGTTTTTTAAATGTTGGCAAATAATTGATAAATGTCTGCTGGAATAACTTTTCATTGTTTGTATTTTTATAAACATATAGGCAATACATTTATCATATACTTAGAGTAAATAACTTATAATTTTAACAGTATGATAATAGCATTAAATTTACGTGAATTCCATATTTTTTGAAATGGTGTTTAGCGGGCTGATTTGAAAAATTTATCACATGCTTCCGAGTATCATCACATGCCTTTCCGTAAAATTATCGCAAGGCATTCCGGTGTTACTCGGCAAATTCGGAAAATACACCTCAATGGTACGATTTCAGTGAAAATAACATAACAATGTAGGGTACAAAAAATTAGTAGGAAACAGTAAAATGCAAAAAAAAAAAATATATATAAATAATACAATAAATGTATTTTTCATAGTCAGCATAATTTAACAAGTTACTTTACAAATGTTGACTTTTTAGTGTTCATTATGTTTTGTTAAATTTTATTTATCGTCAATATACAAATATATTATACTGTTGTTTTGTTTCTCTGTTGAGGCATATGGTAGAAAGATTTCATAGTGGGTGTATTACATTTGGCGTCGACATCCATAAACTTTTCATTTTTTGAACTTCCAATTGAGAACCACTTAAAACGATCAATATATTAAACGGTTTTTTCTCTCCATTGTTGAAGCCAGAGACAGTATATATGTCTCTGTTGAAGCATATGATAAAAAGATCATAACATGTCATTCTTCATATCAGATGTATTATCAGCCTTCGGTCAATATCAGCCCTGGATCCTTCGGCTCTTAGGCTGATATTAAACCTTGGGCTGATAATACATCTGATATGAAAAATGCCATGTAATAATCTGATAGTATTACATGGCCATTTAGGTTATCACTTTGAAAATAAAAATATCAGTCCATATGTTTTGAAACATTACATCAAGGTTATATAAAGATTACGGAAGTACTACAGTCTCTTAGAATCTATGCATGCATTCTGTTTTCCCCATCAAATTCTTGTGTTTGATATGTTTTCTTCCGACTCACTTTATGGTGTCCAACTGACCTCTATTCATTTTGTGATTGTTACCTTCGAGCGTTTTCGGCAACTTTTTTCTTTCTCCTCGACGATTTCGATATTTTCTTCTACCAACTAATTACCATAGTAAATATTGTGTGATGTTGGGATCGAACTTTTTCGAGTGAATGTGTCTGTTTTTCCTAAGTGCAGACCATTTGTTTTAAATAAAATAACATGCGATCAAATCGATTTACTCTTATTTCTCAATTTTTTATGATTGTCCTCAATTACAATAATCGAAATCATAATTTTTTTTTAATTTTGTCATACATATAGGCATTCGGACTTATTTATTGCAAAACATTAAAAACTGCCAAAATAGCATTATCATGAGATTTTTTCAATAATACTGAGATATGAGCAAGAGCATTATCTTAAAAGATAGTGTGCCTCAAAAGTATTTTACAACGATGTATTATGTATAAAATATCTCTTTGTGTGAAAGAGAGGCGAAAGATACCAGAGGGACATTCAAGTCGAAAATAACGCCATGGCTAGAAAAGAAAAAAAAGACCAACAGACAAACAATAGTACACAAAACACAACATAGAAAACTAAGGACTGAGCAAGACGAACCCCACCAAAAACTGTGGGTGATCGCAGGTGCTCCGGAAGGGCAAGCACATGTGGCATCCGTCTTGTTACTTATGTTAGAACAAACCCGGTAATAAGCTCTCGGTCATATGTATTCTAACCAAAACTATACGTTAAATTTCAATTTTAGATCAGATACACAAAACAGAGGCGAAAGATACCAAAGTAATATTCAACTCATAAGTCTAAAACGAACTAACATTACCAGTGCACAAAATGAAAAACAGCCAAAAGACATGTTTATGTTGTTATAGTGACTGTACAAGTTACCCTTTTTTCCCTTAAGTTTCCAGATTGAAGCAACTGATTCATTTATCATTACAATAAACATAAGTTCAAAAAGCTGGAATAAGTTTACAGTTTTTGCGATTTCAGCGGCCAAACAATTTTAGTTACACACTGTGTAAGACGTTATCTTACCGACTATTTACACATGTGGAATTCAGACTATTTGCCTATAAAAGTGATCAACTCATCAATATTAAAACCTACTTTCATTGGTCTACACAAAAACAAATACCAACAATAGCAATTTGTTAGCCTTTAATATGTTTTCAGCATTTATTTTCAATCGTTTATCATCAATTTTTCCATCTGTTGTCTGGGCGAAGTGTTTAAGATTTTTCTTCAACGTCATGTTGTTTTTATAAAGGGGCGTAACGCTGCTAATACTGTATATTAAAATAAAACAAAACTTGACAGGCAACTTATAAAGAAAAAAAGACCAACAGACATCATGAGATCTTGAGCAAGAGCATTATCTTATCTAGGATAAGATCTATTATTTTGTTAGGAATATTAACACTAAATTAAAAAGGGTCGAAGGAGGAGGTTTTATAAGAGCGATTATGGTATCTCCTATGCATTTCTATGAATATCATTGGTTTAAAGCAAACACGTTGAAACCCTGTATATTTAATAATGGGTTAGTGGGTGTGTTTTATTTTAATACACATGAATGTCCCTCTGGTATAAATATGTTCTAATATTTTTTCATGTTTGCTTTGGTTTACATTTATATATATATTATGTTTGTTATCATATGCATGTTCTTTCTGAGGAGTACAGCCTTGAGCTATGGTGTAAAAAGTAAAATAACAAAAATACCGAACTCCAAGGAAAATTCAAATCATCAAATCATACGAATGGAAAACAACTGTCATATTCCTAACTTGGTACAGGTATTTCCTTATGTAGAAAATGGTGGTTTAAACCTGGTTTTATAAATAGCTTAACCTCCCACTTCCATTATATTGACAACAATGAGTGAACAAAACAAACAGACATGATAGGTAAAAATGTGAAAAATAGGGGAACAGCAGTCAACATTGTGTCATAATCTTAATCACTATAAAACAAACAAAGGATGTCATTTAACAAACTGCACCCTCAAAGATTAGTTTGTGCATTTGCCTACCTAGTTCTCCATCCTGGTCGTAATGAATCTTACTACCATAATATTATATTTCCTTAAAACAAGAATTGATGAATATAATGCGTTAAAACATCAGAGAACACAATCACTTGGATCGCTCATTCTCAGTTGATAGGCAACACACGCTCTTGCGTATCGAATGCAATTTAAGTTGTGTTAATGGACAATTGAACGTCATATAGCTTAGATCTATCTTTATATGTTTTACTACCATTGTTTTCCTGCACCTTGTAACTGATATTAAAGTAAAATAGTAATATAAAAATGAAAAATCCAATGCTTTCGAAAACTCTGTTATATAAAGGAAAACAATACGGGTTGAATAGTCATTTAACATTTTTTATTCTGTTTGTGGTATTTTTCTCTGTCTTTCTAAATTAACACAAGGCATATTTTGAGTTGTGTACTAAGAGTAAATTTAGATATCAAATCCGTAAAATGAAAAGATAATCAATTCAGAACTTGACCTCGACCAGGTCAAAATTCCTTTAATCTACAATTTTGGCTGTATCATTCAGAACACTCTTACGCAACATTTTCTCTTCCACCAAAAATTTGAATGCTGAAGTATGTATATATAGATCCATATGATAAAATCATCACGATTAAACAAATCCAGTCAATATTTGCGGCCTTTCGTTTCCTTCTGTTTTCTATCATTTCTCTTTCTTTAGTTTGATAATTATTTTCTCCTTTTTCTTTGGTTTGATCTTTATCTTCACCTTTTTCTTTGGTTTGATAAATATTTTTTCCTTTGTCTTTGGTTTGATCTTTATCTTTTCCTTTTTCTTTTTGATCCTTATCTTCTCCTTTTTCTTTGGTTTGGTCTTTATATTCTCCTTTTTCTTTGGTTTGATCCTTATCTTCTCCTTTTTCTTTGGTTTGATCTTTATCTTCTCCTTTTTCTTTGGTTTGATCTTTATCTTCTCCTTTTTCTTTGGTTTGATCCTTATCTTCTACTTTTTCTTTGGTTTTATCATTATCTTTTCTTTTTTCTTCTATCATACTGTCGGTATTATCTAAAACATATCGTTAGCACAAACATTTGACTCTCACTTAATATAGTTGACAAATGATATTGTATCATATATATCTGAACTTTTCTAAACAATTTTCTTTGCTCAAGCCGAAACATGTTAACCCGGCCACATTATATGTGAGCCAGTTCCTTGTTACTAGCCTTATATAAGGTGGTTGTCATTGGTTGCTATCTATTAAATTTGTTTTCCGTTTATTACTTTGGCATAACTCAGGCCGTTGTTGTTTTTTTTTTTTTTTCGTTTGAAATGTTTTACATTTTGACATATCGGGGCCTTTTATAGCTGTCTATATATACGATATAGGCTGTGCTCATTGTAGAAGTCCGTACGGTGACTTATTGTTGCTTGTATTATCATCCTTTAGTCTCTGATGATTGTTGTCTCATTGGCAATCATACCACATCTAACTATTTTATATAGCATGTTAAAATTATCTGTACTATCAAAAACCATTCATAATCATAACGCAATAGAAATAAAAAAACATCAAGCAGTCTTTCCGGTCAAATCAGTAATGTTAAAGGAAACAGAAATAAAAATAATAATAATATTATGTTGAGCCTATTATGTCAACATAAACCATACAAATCAACAATAGTAGAAATGCCTCCGTTTTGAAGTTTCATTTATTAAATCAGCATATTTATCACATAGTTGTATAGTAAAGATGCAATGTTGTTGGAATTGTTTTAGCCGTACGTTGTGTACTCTTAATATGTAGAATTAGGAAGCAGTTTAAGTATTCGCTGACTTACCTTATCCACGAGTTTACTAAGTAGCAGTTTAAGTTATCCGCAGAATAGTTTATTACGTTTTTTTTTTAACCAGACTCAAGTTCAAAGATCGTGCCTTATTTTTTTTGTAACTTATCAGGTCAGACACCAATCATTTCGTTAATTAGTACACCCAAAGGGTTGATTATGAAATACGTCACCTGGAAATATCCCATCCGGCAATGTGTGGAATGTTAGAATACGCTGTTACGTGCGGTCGGAAGATTGACGTTAAATCCGATTCCTATTGTACGGAAAGTACCTGGGCAACATCTCCGCAGGTTAAAGAACCCTTGCAGCTCTTCGATGAGATATGCTGCTAAGCTAAATTTCTGTCCTTTTCCAAATTACCCTATATTGTAAAGACAAATACCACCTTGAACCCCGGTACCCAACTTGACAGAACATGCGTACGGTATTCATTATAATTTGGTTGTTGTCCTGATTGAGCCATTGGACGTTAATCAAGCAACAATTAATCAATCGTTCAAGAAAAAACATGAATAATTATAATACTGTACATACAGGTTACTAGTATATGATTCTGACAACATAGAAATAAGGAAATATGGTATGATTGTCGATGAAACAATTATCAACCATGTCCATGTAAGCAACTATAGGTAACCATACGACCTTCAACATTGAGCAAAACGTATCTAAATATACCTTTAATACATTTGAATATTATCTAAGCTCAATTTTTGAGGGTTTCTCATTATGTTTAGTATAAAGTCATATGAAATTTTGGGAAAATGAAAGTTTCTTTCGTACCTTCGTGACTTTCCATGATATTGTCTGGGAGTAACCCGACAACTGTGAGGTTAGGAAAGGCGTAATTTTCCTTTGTTTATGAGATGTTAAAGTATTGTTAATGTTTCTCCTTAAGCAAATTTCATGTTGCTTAGAACGGTTTCCTGGTTTAAGTAGTATATCTGTTGATCCTCGAAACAATACACTGTTATATCAATTTTTTATATTTTTTTATTCCTAAAATGTGTTTCAAAGACAGCTCTTTATTTTGAAGAAAAAAAACTTTTCTCCATTTAGAATTTAAACATAAAGGATAGCATTTCAGATTCAAAACGATCCCTCTTCAAACAAAAGCCATCACACCAAAACAAAGAAAACACCAGACTAGAAACCCATGCTGATAAAAAGAAATTCTGTAGTGATAAACCAATACAGATGTAACTAATGGAGCAGTTCACCCACAGTTTTTGTTAGGGTTCGTATTACTCATCGTGTTTTGTGATTGTTATTATCTTTTAACCTTGGCGTTGTCTGTTTCAACTGGCTTTATGATTTTTGATTGTCCGTTGATTCAGACTCTTTTTAATGAGGTTATGAGAATTGAAGACATTTGATCATCGTAGCGCTTAAACGTGTGAACACTGTTAACAAAATTGTGATTTTAGCTACTCGGAACTGAGCATTTAAAGAGAACATACTTTTATTTTCCGTGCTAGAACCTTGTTGAGCAGTTTCCTTTTCTTGTGGGCCTATATCCTTTAGTTCTATTATCTGTTTATCCTCTTTACTTTTACAGCAACACGTTGTATTTCTAGGTTTATCTTTCAGTTGTTTTGTCAGCTTCGCACAGTTGCATACTGAACAATTTATTTTACATATAGTGCATTTGCGATAGAAAACTGCAGTAATAACTACATTCAATATGAGACTTAATCCACTCATACCAAGTAAACACCACAGTAATCTTCCAAATTGAGAAATTTTGTCAGAACTGCTAGGTAAAGATTGGTTAAATAATTGAATCATTACTGTAAAACTCAATACAACAAATGTTGATAGCGTAACTTTGGCGCCACTTTTCACTGGAAGCAAAAATGTTACCATATTGATACATGTAATGGCAACAGTTGGAATAAGAAATTTCCACACGTAATATGTTTGTCGTCGTTCCATTTCTATTTCCAATACCACACCAGCGAATCTTTTACTATTGCTATTTCGTATTTCTGTATAAGTCCTGATTTTGTTAGGTTTAGATATATGCCATTCTCCGTTTGATTGAAATCGATTAAAATAATCATCTTGCAGCTGGATCTTGATTAATTGTTCTTTGTCATCAAGATGTTGGGCTGAAAAGTGTAATTTACAAATCTCAGTTTCAAATGGATATTGTGTCGTATCTACGAAACAATAAGTTTTAAGTTCAATAAAATTATGCCATTCCACCAGTCCAGTACTGTAGATATTAACAAGCGTAATCTTATCTTCAAAAATATTTGACTTGTCTGCATAGTTTATCAAACGAATATCCGGGTTCCATATCTCCGATAAGGGAGCCGATATTTTGTTGGTTTCTCCATAGACACTGTTATTCCACGTTAGAAATTCATCTGTCCATGACATCCTTATACCAACTGATGTTGTCAGGATTTGGTCCTTCATGTCTAATGAATTAATTGAGTTTAACACAATTTCAAACTCTACCTCTATTGGTTCGCTATTATTCAAAGTAGGCTTCCTAACATATTTGTTATAATCTCTGTGGTCCATTATGTCTTTCCATAAAAAAGTCTCATTAGTACAAAAAACAATAAGCACGACATAATTTAAAAAGACACAACAATGAACGATTTTCATTTCAGTTCTTTTCATATTATTTTGAAAATACACCCGAAGTTTAAGAAAACATGTTATCGAAATACTTAACACAGACGACCTAAAGATCCAAAGAATACAATTGTACATAATTTTAGACACGGTGTTTTTTAAAAACAAAATTGGAAATGTGCCATAAATTGAAAAAAGGTATGTTTATGATAATTGTTCCACATTATGATATTACAACAAAGAAACGATCAAACCTGTCAACAGTTTGTGTATACGTATTATGATAGTTTTTTGTTTTTAAAATGAAAGATATCTATTTGCAATAAAAGAAACTTTTAATGTGTTAACTTGGGAAAAAAGGATTCAAACTTTAACCTACTTGTAAGAAATACACTCATACTTTCTAAAAATAATTATGCCTTACATATATTGAATATTGTCGAGACCCCAGAATTGTTGAAATTACGTTACTTTCACTTTAATTTTTTATAACATTCATTGTGCAGTTAAATGATGATGACCTCTCACTTAATAATTTAAACATTGATGACTGTGTTGAACGCATCTATACCATCGAACTTGAAATAAAGGATACCACAAATACAATTAAGTCAGTCTCGTATCATGACTTATATTTATAATTTGACAATGAAGATCGGTTGAGAACAAAACTTTAATATCAAAAGTGATGATTTCAGCTTCCCAATTCTGAACTTTCCACTTCTGTATAGCAATATTCCAGCAGCGCCTGCATATAGAATATATATCTCCCAGCTGATACGACATTACAGACCTAGAATTTCCTATCATGATTTCCTTGATAGAGGGTTTGTGCTTACCAGGAAGCTATTAAACCAATGTTTAAAAAGTGATGAGGTTGAAGTCATTCCTTGGAGAAAAGTTGGACGCCATCACGATTTAGTTAAGCGTTTTTGAATATCTGTGGAACAGATGATGACGAATATGTTTCACTTGTCTTTACCACAATCCCGTATTCTTTTATTCGAATGTGGCATCAACGAATTAGACTTATCGTGGAACTTGTATCTATATGTGCGACATGACGGGTGCCACATGTGGAGAAGTTTCTGCTTACCCTGAGATCACCCCTATTCTGATTCAGAATTGTCACAGACTTATTTGCTTATTTGGTTATATATTTGTTGTGGAGCGATTTTTATTTTCTGATAAAATAAACACATGTATTATGTTTGGTTCTTAAATTTGCTATATATTTAAACCAAATACGTGTTAATATAAAGAAAAAAAACAAAAACAATTGACGCCGAAACTGTTACCAAATAAACAAATATACCTTTTGTGTCTTTTAACACCTGATTTGTAAAAATATAACAATAATTGCCTTCAAAATAATGTTTTATATGAAATATATAGCCAATATCAAGGTGCTGAATACTTTTAACCATGCACTGTATTTTCCCTTTCGAAGCGCCTGAGATGAGAGAACACCCGGTGTTTTGTGGGTCTCGTGTTGCTTCGTCTTTAGTTTTCTATAATGTGATTTGTAGACTGCTGTTAGTCTTTTGGTCGTTTTTCGTTTGTATTGTTATGCCATAGCGTTGTAAGTTTCTTTTCAACTCTTATTCGAAACATAAGAGATCTCTCGTCGATTCTCTTTAAAATTTTGCCACAGAGTAAATGTTGCGATTTACTGCCAAAAAATGAAAAGAAAAATTTTGACCAACCTTTTGAGATATTTTAGTTTGAAATTTTTATGTTTAACATAAAAACACAAACAATTTTTTTTCAATACTTTTCCGAAGAAACAACACGACTTTCAAACAGAACGATATATTTTCACCCATTATTTTTCAACAGGGTTCCTTCATTTATAGGCATGTAAGGTGTATCCTTAAAATGAAGACAGAATGTAATTAAGTATTCTGTGAAATCATATACATAGGTCCATCTGCTCATTTGTTTAAGCTAGAAAAAGAAAACAAATTATTTTGGACTGGAGATCCCGTTAACCTTAATGGCTTTAAATTCCGTCGTAGTGTATTCTGAATGCAACAGTGTCGTGCAGCTATTCTCGTCGTACATCAAAACACTTTACGAATTGTTACAGTCATATACACATTTATTGATGATATAAAAATTGAAAAAGTTTTCATTTGCCTCGAAATTTATGCAGCCGCAGTAGATTTCGCGTGCTTGAATATACTACGAGGAATATTTGTATTTCAAACTTGATAGAAAATATGGTATAGAGTCCTTTATAAAGAATCCTCCTATTGAAATAGTCAGGTTGGAAATATCGCGGCAACGTTGTTCGGTGAAAATATCAGAAATCAAATGTTCTTTATTTTTTTTGAACATACTCAATTTTATTTTGATGTGAAAAAATTAAATAGTTGGAGGAGGCATTGATTGATTCTAATGTGTCAATTTTATAAGTCAAAGGTCTTCATATCGTACTAAAAAAGTGGAAAACATAGCGGAAATTATGCCACATCAGTTTCAATGAATCTTATGGGAATTCATCTTTTCATCATTTCCTTTTAAGCTATATAGACAACATCTACACTAAAATTGCTATGTATAAGGATAAGAAGATTATTAGCACGATGATTCTTTTCGATATGATAGAACAACAAACATGTGATCTTTTTAGGGTCACTTATCTTTTTGATACATGAAATGTGCGTTCTGTTCGCCTTGAGGTCGACTGTTTGATCGCCGGACTGGCCAAACCAAAGACTTGCATACATTGGTATTTGTTGCTTCTACGCCAGACACCCGGTATTTAGAAGTAAGTAAAATTACTGGTCATTTCGGAGTCAGAATAATTTGCCCAGAAAGGTTGACAGTCTTCATGTGAACTGTTACCTTATGAGCTAGCACGTTTAAAATCCTTGTCAACGTGACGGTCGGTACGAAACAGAGTTCATTTTTGTATCACATGTTCTCTTCCTGCATATGCATTTAATTCGTCACTGGACGTTGGACAATCATTCACCATCTTAGTTACAAAATTATTATCGAATGTATTTATACTTTCATGAACTTCCAAAATTTATCCTACAGTATTTCTCTTGAAATCTGTTAGTACTTATTTATTAAAAGATTTTCCTGGCTGTAAATGAGAATTGAGATTTCTACCAAAACTATGATATTATTTTCTTAAAAATTTTGTTCCGTTTTTATTTTATTACCAATGGCATGACTTTCGGGAAAAAATAAAAATTGTTTTTTCGATGTTGTACTGTTACACCACTGTCCCAGGTTATGTAGAGGGTTTTGCGCCTGGAAACATGTTTAACTCCGCAATATTCTGTCTGCGCCTGTCCCAAGTCAGGAGCCTGTATTTCAGTGGTTGTAATTTTTTTTTTATATAATATTTGATTTTAGTTTATTGTTTTGTACATGTACATAAATCAGGTCGTTAGTTTTCTCGTTTGAATTGTTTTTAATTTGTCATTTCGGGGCCTTTTATAGCTTACTCTGCAGGCTTTACGTATTGTTGAGGGGCGCACGGTGACATATAGTTGTTAACTTCTACATCATTTGGTCTCCAGTGAGATTTGTCTCATTGGCAATCATACCATATCTTTTTATTTTTATATAAAAATAATGCTTACGGTTAAGGTACAGTAAATTCAGTTTATGTCGCAGATTTTGGTAAAATTTTGCATACAGCTTTAGCTCGTAAGACAATAAAACTGAAGATCGAAAATAATAATTCATCAGCTCTTTTATTTTCTAAAATGTTACTGAATACATTCTTTCAAAACAGATGGATATTTGTTTAGAAAGTACATAAAATGGGGGAGAAGCGCTCTTAAAGTTGGTTTAAAATCATCAAGTCTCCAATTATAAATCCATTTGTCTTGTCTTAAATGAAAAAAAAAAAATGTCGGTTGATAGACAGAAACCTTTAAGATAAAATATGAGCAGATAGCTCTTATAAAGTTTTTCTGAAAATAAAAATAAAAATTTGGGTCACGGGACTTGTTATTGATACAAATCAAAATAGATAAATTCCTAACACATTCCTTTATAAAAGTCACATATCTGAGTAATCTTCCTTTATATGGCAAAGTAAAAAATAGAATAAAAATAAATAATTATGTATTTTTTAATCAGTCGTAAAATAAAATATGACACATATTTTTCTTCATTTAGATAAAAGGTATACAAATGAATTACATTACACTCTCTCAATATTTACACATTTCATTAAAGGTCTAGACAGATTGCTTTTTGTTTTTTGTTTTTAACAATCGAAAATGACAGAAGACACCAGTTCTAACTAAAAATTTAATCTTTACACTAATAATTTTGATCTGTTTTTTTCACATTTTTACATTTTTGAATGCATATAAAATAAGAAGATGTCATTTGATTGCCAATAAGATAACTATCCAACAAAGTCTAAATGAAGCGGATTTAAGCAACTTTAGGTCAACGTTTGGCCTTTAACATTGAGCAAAACACATACCATATATTGACATAAAACCCAAATTACAAAATGTGAAACAATTCAAACGAAAAAAGCAACGACCTGATTTATGACAAAACAATAAACGAAAAACTAATATGACAGACAGCAACCAACGCAAACTACTGAATTTCAGGCTCATGACTTGGGAAAGTCACATGGAAGATGTTTGTAAGCACAGAACCCCCCTTACCTTGGACAATGATGTAACAGCACAACTTTAAATATCAGTTGGTTTTCAGTTACTGTAGATTCATTATTATTCGATGGGTACCATTTTTTGTTGATTTCGTGGGTAAAGGTGAACCACTAATTTCTATAGGATTGTAAGCAGACTTTCCGTTCCACGAAAATTGGTACCCACGAAAATAAATGAATCCACAGTATCTATGTTGTATTTGTTCATTGTTTTCAGTTTTGCAATCGCATTGTCAGTTTGTTTTCGACTTATGAGTTTGAATGTCCCATTGGTACCTGTCGCCTCTCTTTTGGAAAGGGACTGGCTTGACTTACCAGAATGGCATGAAGCACAACCACAACTATCATAAGGACAAAAGACAAAAAGAATCGAGCTAAGAGTACTTGCAGTTACTGAAAGCTAGTCAAAGGCAATAACAACCAATAAATAAATCATGTTCTCTCAGACTAAAGCATTGTTAATTCATTTCACACAAGAGTTAATACACTATATTATTAACCCATGATTTTTATATGATTTGAATATCTACAAATACTTGAATCGGGTTGGTCTGTTAGAATGTTTTCTCTTGGTTAACACTTCGATATACCATGTTATTGAAACCACTTTCGTAACCTTTACTGTGATCTATTCATGCGCGATACACATGCGTGGTATCCAGGGATTCTAAGCATATTGAGATAGAAAACTAAATGCATAACAAGAAAAAAGCATTAAATGTTTAAAAGTAAAATAAATAAAATTCCGCGCATTTCATGAATGATCTTGGTGCATTAACGTCATGGCAATTTTTCCGTTTGATGGTAAATAGTGGCAAATAAACAAACATTAAAAATTACAAATGTTTGTGCTAAAAACACATTTCTTCTAGAGGTTATTGATATGTAAACTGGGTCGCTGACTAAAGTTTGTGAGTTTATCGAAAAAATGTGTTTAATCCTTTAACGTTAATAACTTTTTAAAAAATAATACAATTCCATGTATCTGAGAACTGGGCCCGTATGATAAAACATCTTAACTTATTTTTTTCTTAAACTAAGATTTCACTAAGAGTTTCCTTAGTTAGGTGAAATTATTAAGTCATATGCACAAAACTACTTGAGTTGGCACTGAACTAATGAATGTAATTGGAACCTTCCTCTATTTACCGTATAAAATGTTAACTCAATGAATACACTCATGATTACAAATTTTTATTTTGAATATATCAATGCTTGACTGGACGACGCACGATATTTGTGTGTGCTGAGGGTTGTACATAAGGTCGGGTGCATTTGAATTTGAAGTTACTTATACATAATCATATTGAACATGTCAAAGCGAAAGCCTAATTGGATAGAAGAAGAAAAAAATACTTTGATGGAAGAATATGAAAAGAGGCGACACATTTTAAAGGCCAAATTTTCATCCAGTTTTACTTCTGGAGATAGGACAAGAGCCTGGGAGGAAATATTTAATGCAATAAATGCTGGAAATACCGTGAGAATAAATGCAAAGGACATTTAAAAGAAATGGGACAACATTTGTGCTGCAGCAAAAACTCAAGTTTCGGCCCCCCGACGCAGTAACAATGTTTAAATATCTATATCTTTTTCAAAGGAACTTTTTTGTTAGTATTTCTTGCAACTGTAAGGCGGTCAAGAGAAATTGTAAAAACAGGTTAAAACTGTAAATACAATACCACGAAGAATGTACATGTATACCTACTTAAGTTAAGATTTTTCATAGTAAATACTTAAGTTGAGAATCTCCGCCCTTTATGCCTAAGTGGTATGCACAAAACATCTTAAACTCAGTATTTCCTTAGTAAAATCTTTGTTGGTTTAAATCCCGCCCACAATACTTAAGTGGTATGCATAAAACCCCTTAAACTAAGAAAACACCTAATATCATAATTAAGTCTAAGGTACCTATGGAGGTACCTTAAAGTAGAATAAATCAGATTAAAATAAGTTGTAAGTGTGTGTTCTGGCCCAAAAATGTTAGGTTAGCTACCATATAGCCCAACACCATTAATTTTATAATATTAAATATCTATATTGATAATATATATTCATCACGCATAAAAGGGGGAATACAAGGGTAGTTACGTTATTTAATCCCGTCTTTTTTGACGGATTCCCCAGATTGAACAGTATCATAACGTGAATAGATTTCACTATTTTGGCACCCATGGAATGCGTGCTAATGTTTTTCTTTGAATCCTTTTGTTCGTGTATTTCTATATAAATAAACTCGTTTTTTTTTATTGTTCAAATACAATATGTTTCACATCGTTCGGTATCGGTTGTTAGCAGGAAGGAGGGTATGAGAAGGAAAGGGTCTTTAGAGATAAGACAAATCCGGTTGATGTGTACGATGATTTGGATTTGTTACAAGAAGAGTTAGAGAGCTCAACACTTCGCAACTATGCAATACCCCTGGTCATGAAAGTTTTAATTGCATTGAGATTTTATGCTAGCGGGTCCTTTCAAAATATTATTGCTGATACCATCTATATTGACCAGTCAACCGTTTCTAGAACAATCCACTCAGTTTCAAATGCAGTTTCGCTCGACCCCCATATGTAATTTTATGACTAGGAATATGATTGGTTAAAAGCAACCGCGTGGAGACCGTGTATATTCCATATTGAGTTAGTAGGGTTCCATGTTGGGTTAGTAGGCGGGGCTTATTTCAATACACGGTTAGTAGTGGTGTTACGTCTCTTTATAAAAACAATACGGTGTTGAGGAAAAATCTTAAAGGTTTTAACAGACGAAGAAATTGATGATGAACGATTGAAATAAATTCATAAAACACATTTAAAGCTAACAAGTTGTTATTGTTGGCATTTGTTTTGTATAGACCAATGGAAGTAGGTTCTCAATACTAACGGTATTGAAGACTTGATCACTTTGATAGGCCACTAGTCTCAATACCACATGTTAAGATAATCGGTAAAATAAATTCGTTACACAGTGTGCTAGTGACCTAATACGATATATATTGGGTCAGTAAATTCCATACCTCTCACTAGCACACTATGTAACTAATAATATTGTCTAATCTTCGAAGAATAATAAATATCTGGAAATTATTGACTTGTTGTTTTTGTCTTATAGAATTGTCTACATGTAGCATCATGGTATGCAACATCAGTCAACCATTTTCTCAATCACTACCTATACCTTACACAAAGTGATTATCTTATATATGATCTCTCTCGTGCTGCGAAGATATACACCAACAAACAAACGAATATTGATTGTCTTATATATCTTTAAGATTTGTGACAAATTAACCTATAGCAAAAGTAAGTCCCTTTTATCTATATTATTATATCTATTCACTGTAAATAAGTGTTATGTACATATATAGTAAATTCATAAGTGATGTGTACATTTGTTAATTTGTAAAACAATTCAGTTAATTTCTGTTTCTCCAACTTTGACACACCGTCAACACATACACACAATAGTCATATACAACATGTGAACACTGCAAAACATTTTGTAAAAAGAAATATAATCATGAAACCATATAAAAAATCCTTGTAGAAGGCTTTCCATCTATATCCTGCTCTATTTGAGATTTTCGAGTTCAGATTCATGTTGATTGGTCTCGTGTATCTATTTGTAATAAACGTTGCAGTGAGTATTGAATACATGTACTTTGAATATTCTAGATACAAAGTCATAATGGAACTTATGAGACCCTACTTTAGAAACTAGCACCTTAACTTGTGACCATCGATGGCTGATTGACAAGTCCAAAATAAGTACACGACCTCAGAAACAGTGTTAAATATTGTACTTATACAGCCATTACCACACGAACAGATATGCCTAAAAGTTTTAAAAAGGCAAGAATTCAAAGGGGTTAAAGTCACAAAGACCAGTTATGTCGGTTTGATTGCTAACAGGTGTCCTTGTTAACAACATCTGCAAGTGCAAAGTAAGTTTGTTATTGCATGTGCATTACTGACGAACAGTTTGATTCACAATTTACAATGAATACATTTCAATTTATTCCAAATATATATAATGTGAAAAGCCGTGATGCGGTCATAGAATATATGCGAAAAAATGATTTATTGAAACTCATAGTACGTTTTGAAGTAATCCGAATATTTGTCTGATCAAGATCTAGATCTAGAGTCTGTTTTAATAAACACTTATCTACATTATATTTTTTGGATCATGTTCCCCAGGAAGCCTAATAGTAAGGGGAAAGTTGTGAATGCGCCAGCTTTGGTACACAAATATAATGAAACGATGGGTGGCGTTCATCAAGGTGATCAGTTCATTGTGCAGTATGAGCCCCAATTTCAAAGTTTGAAGTTGTAAAATATATTTAAAGTAAGTACACGAAAGCGCTATGCGATTTTTTTTTTCTTTCTTAGAATTAAGTATAGAATCTTTTTGATTTATTTAGTTTTTCGTTTTCGTTTCGTTTTCTATTGATTTTGAACAGGCATTTAGCCTTTTGAAATGATTGACAATTCCATAACCAAAAATCAAATGTTACTTCTCAAACTAAACTCGCAATCAATTCAAAAACGAATCTGTTTATCAAATTTGAAATAATAAAAATAACAAGTATAATTCATTTTTTATATTTTTAGTTAACGCCTACATGTGTTATAGAAATACCTTGGTAACACAGAAGAAAATGTACCATTTTACATTTCCACAGGAAATAGTGAAAGGTTTGATCGGATAACAGAGAAGGACAAACAAGACTGGTCAACGCTGATTAAATCAAAGTAGCAGACTTACTGCCCGACACTTCATAGAGTTGATTCTTATAACAATAAAAGAATGAGATGTACCTTTTGTTCTGGCAAAAATAACTGATTTTCGGGGACATGAATTAAGAACATGGTGTACGGACTGTGGTGTTGATTTCGTGTGGGAAGATATATGTTAAGAATTTCCACACATTGCTGATGTATACGGAATACATTGTTTGAGTGTTAGGGAAAACAAGTTCGTCATAAATTGTACATAATATGAAGTTATAAATACTCAAAGGCAATCACATTCCCAGAAAATGAACAAATATATTAGTCAACTATAAAAACAGAACAACTAGCTGATTTGTTCCCGATTAAACGTGCAAGAATAAAATACATAGGAAATACATGTTTCGCTCTTTATTTGTGTGCTGTATTAATAATTTTCCCTCTGGATCAAAATGTAAAAAATGTTGTTCATCTTCATATATATTCAACAGCATAAGTCAATTTCTCATCATCACAAATATCTACAATTGTCACTTCTTTATCAATGAATAAGGTAACTTGCTAAATCAATAAAACGGAATATTTCGAAAATAAGGACGTCAAAAGAATTTGACACTAGTGACGTCCAAATATCACTACATATTTTAACGTCATAACGTTTCATTTTTTAATATGGCATCAAGAGTGTTAACGTCCGTTTTTTGGTTCAAAAAGGTGTCAGAAAATGGATGTGTGTATTACGCAAAATATTAGATTTCAACAAGTTTGATGTTAAATTTGTTGTTATATTTAATATTTTTTCTTTAAGTATACATACTTATAGACAGTAGGAAGGGTGAATATGTAGATTTGTCAAGTGAATTCTCTGACCCTCCCCCTACCCCCTGCAAAAATAGCGAGTATGTGTTAAAAAAGTAAAGGCTCCCAACATTCAAATCATTGCGTTAAAAAATTAGTGAAACCACCAATCCGATACATTGGTCACATCCGTATTAACGAATACTATTCCGATACATAAATGGAGCATTTTTATATTAATTTAAACGTTTACAATAAGAAACTGTATGCAGGTATTTCCTATTTGGTCCTTTTTTAATCAATGTTCCAAGGTAGAGGTCACCTTAGATATCAAATGTGCTTAAATCACGTTTTGAGTTAGGCAAAACATTATGTCATTTATTCGTGCATAGCATCAATCACTATTGTTTCAGAAAAGGGTGAAGGTTTGGTACCATTAAAACGTTTAAACCCGCTGCATTTGTTTGCACCTGTCCTAAGTCAGGAATCTGATGTTCAGTAGTTGTCGTTTGTTGATGTGGTTCATAAGTGTTTCTCGTTTCTCGTTTTATATAGATTAGACCGTTGGTTTTCCCGTTTTAATTGTTTTACACTAGTAATTTTGGGGCCCTTTATAGCTTACTGTTCGGTGTGAGCCTAGGCTCCGTGTTGAAGACCGTACTTTGACCTATAATGGTTTACATTTATAAATTTTGACTTGGATGGAGAGTTGTCTCATTGGCACTCATACCACATCTTCTTATATCTATAGCATCAATCAAATCTTTAAATTGCAAACAGAAAGGAATTTATTTTCATGTTTTTTCCTCAACATCTAACCTTTAGGAAAATAATTAGATTCAGATTTACATTAGAATAGAAAACAGTTACGCAAATTAACGTACAATCTATATCAAGAATATTATAATACTATTCTTGCATAATATCATCAGTAGGCTTCCATTTAGATCCGTTTCAGTAGTTTTAGAGAAAATTTCAATAGCGATTCAGTCATTATGAGTCTCTTGCTGTCATCCTTTATAATTGCCAGAATGCTATCACTGTGCAACTGGCAACTTTATTGATCACTCAGACATATTACACATGTGTTACAAGAGTAATGCCATTAATACATATATTCTCTAAATAAATCTTTTCTAATACAGTCGTTAAATGTGGTTTATGTAAAAATAATAGGTTGAGTAGAATCATGCAGTACTCTGACAATGCAGGTATGTTACGGATCACGCAAAAATCTTGCAATGTAAATAGATTCTCTTATTATATAAATATATAAATAGAGAGAACACGATAAATAATATGGAAATCTTTTCAAATGTTGCACTGTAAGGGACTTCTAGTAATGGATACATATGTTGAAATTTCATTTGAAACCCTGACATAAAGCTCACGACAACCTGAACGATCATTGATCGGTTCTATGTTCCTCAAGATATTATCAAATATGAAGAGCTGGATATTCCTTCACCGTACTGTATACCCAAATTGCATAAGTGTCGTTATCAACAACCTTATATTTCTTGAGTTTGCCAAACACTCCACAACACCTCTTTCCAAATTATTGATATTTATCTTATCAGCAATTAAAACCAGTGGTTAGAGTTAATATGAAACTTCCTACTAAAGGGGTTCATACTGAAACAATAGATATGTTAGGGATATAAACAATCAAATGCCGTCTCTTCGTGCAATATTGAAATTTGACGTCTCTACTCTTTAAACAAGCATTAATCATTCTTACCTTAAAAACAAATGAAAAGAATTTGCTTTAACTTTGTTTCATAAAACAGAGTGGAAATTTAACATCAGTTTCATAAACATGATTTATCCCGATAAACCTTTGTAGCAGCAGAAAAAATAGACGTAGTATAAAAACAAAAAGGTACATATGTTAAGTAACATAAAAAGTGCAGTAACATTTATAAGTGTATACCATAAAATGTAGAAAAAAGACAAAACTAAAAACTCAAAGTTGAGGTTGTTTAGGACGGGAGAACCCACTTTTTCGTTTATGACACTTACAAATGTACATATTTCTAAAGTTTTGATTGTTGTGTATCATATGCATTTACTCTTTGAACTTGATAACAGTACAATTTCCTCAAAATTTCCTCTCTATTTTTTTTTCTCTATCTGTTGTTTAAATATGCAGGTAAGAGCTATTTTCTCTTGTGAGGTATTCCCATTTTACAAATTATATAGGAAGTGTAAATATGTAAAAATATCCTTTTCATCAAGGATATCAAACTTTCTTTTTAAATGAGCGATTCTTTAAAAATTGGCATCTGAATGTTTTCGATTTATCGCGTTGTTATGACTCATTCAGAAACCTGAATCTTAGAACAAAAGTGAAGAAATAATATACAAAACTTCGACGATGTTGAAAATTACATTGAACGTCACATTTGCAAAATGTTAAAATTACAATTCAGTACACTTCGTATTTATAGAACTCCCTTATGCAACATTTTCCCTTCCACCAAAAATTTTGTTACAGAAGTAAGCATATGCAATTCCATAGGGTAAAAACATCACAACAAAACAAAACACATCAAATTTTGAAGCCTTTTGTTTCCTTCTTCTTTCAATTTCTTCTTTTTCTTTAGTTTTATCTTTATCTTCTTCTTTTTCCTTGTTTTTAATTTCTTCTATCAAGTTTCCAGTATCATCTGAAACACAATATCGAAACAATACATATCTTGGCTCTCGATGCAATAAGTGTTTGACTTCAGATGTTTAAAATAAGATGTGTGAAAATGTTCTCAGCCTTTCAAAACAGATTGCATTCGTGATCAGAAGTTAGTATTAACCAAAAAAAAAAAAAAAAACATAACACAGCCTTAACCCTATATTGAAGTTCATTTTTATAGCGAAAGTCATTCCTTATGGGTGTGTCTTTTTATGGTTGTTTATCACAAAGAGTATTCCAAGGAAGCACTGTTGCCGAGGATGTAACTGTAAGTAAACTGACCACTAATGTGTAAAATGTAATAATTGGAATCATTAGCCTATTTACTTTGTTCTTAGAATATTTTTCTATAAAGTTATTGCTGTGATGTCAGCTTCATTTTTATTATTGTTCTATCTTTTTAAGAATAGACACTTCATACATCAGACTCTGCAATAAAGCCACTTGATCATATTTAATTGCGCTTATTATTTGCTTGATTTTTTAATGTTTGGATTAGTCAATATTCTCATTCTATGTAATATACCTAACTTACTTACTTTGGCACACTTTGTTTTATCATGGTAGACAGTTTGCATTTCAGGAAAAGGCGTAACTGTAAATCATGGTAAATTAAGACCAGAGTGTAACGCACGTTGCCAAAACGGGCCTTGAACTCTAAACCCTAGTAATCCCTGTAGATATGTATATTAGCTTCATTATTGTGTGTACACAATTTCATCTTAACTCTTTTTATATAACCAGAGTCACAAACCTTTCCCTGTTTCGTTTCGTCAGAAGGGAGATAAGAAAAGATGTTTTTGGATAAAATGGCATAATACCAGGAGCGGGGGAATAGACCGTCGACTAGATAATTGAAAAGTATAACCTTTGTCCATTAAGAGTCAGTTGTGTATACTGGTACTTTGTCATAAAACATTTCCAATATATGCATTTATATATAGAGATAGATGCTGGATGAATTGCTAAATGTCAATAATTTGAGCGAAAAGAGAATATGCTTTAATGTTAAAAAAGTAATCTTCGTTACCCCTCAAAAAAGTTATGATCTAGATTTGATATTATCCAAGATACTTGTGGACCTTACCGCCTCATAGAATATTTTTTTCAAATCATAACTCACTCGTCAGAAATTACGAAGAATAATGCAAAACACAATCTATGGGCAGACCAAGCCAAATTTGTTATCATTTTTGACTTGTGGCGAATACTGAAGAAAAGTTCAAATGTATGTGATTAAGCCTTAACCTTTATATGCCTACATTCAAACAATACATTAAGCCTTTTTCGCCTAGAACTTAAACTGGAAGAATTACTGAAAATATTTCAAAAGTTTTAATTTAATACAAAAGTTGACACATGCCAGGATCTAGGAAATAAGTATTTATGAAAATTATCTTTATTAAAAGTGTTCGTATAAACATCAGCTCTTGAATCGATTGACATATAATAACATAAAAAAATCAATCAAAGAATAACAGTTTCTTTACACCAGAAACACACGCTATAAAAAGCAAAATATATCAATATAGACTAAGCATATGCAAAATTAATAGCAACGCAGCATATACATATAAAACACATACAAGCAATGAAAACGGAAGATATCAATACAGACAAAAAACGTGACAAAAATACGGCACTGCTCAAAGCACAAGCATTTGAGTTTAATCGTTCAGGTGTTCAAATGACAAACTGACAGTAATTTGCAAATATCTCGATAATTACAAGATGAAATTATATCGGGTTTTTTGCATTCTTAAACGTTAATTATGAACTTTAGAATAAGACAAACATGATTGTAGCGTTTTAGTAGCTCTTTAAGATTTCCAGTTATAGATCAAAGAGCCAAAATTGTATGATATTTTTTTCCAAAATTTGTGACAAAGCCTATTCCTTCATCCTAGGGAAAAGCGGTTTCTAATATTTAACGGGTGACCTTCTAAAAAAAAGCAAATTACGAGAGGAATTTCAAAATTTTAAAAGGCGCAAAACTCATTCGATAGAAAATTAAGACAGTGTAAACGTTAGTACATATAATCTTATTGTTTGGAAATCGATAATATGGCAACATTGATCATAATGATTTCTGGGGCAAAAACCTAGCACCCCGAAAAGTAAAAAACATTCCAATGGAAGTAGTCGGTCAAAATAGTGAAATCGTAACTGATTACGATTCAGTGTTGAACAAGTGGTAAACATATTTTTGATAATATTTATAACATTGACAATAGTACGGCGAAGTGTGATGATTTTCATAGTAATGTTTTATCACATACTAGTCTTCTTTGCAAGACCGTCAGCTCGAGCCGTTATACGACGAAAACCAGGAACTGCATCCGACAATAACTATCGACAAAATCATGCGATTAATGCATGTGGCAAAGATAGGCAAGGCATGTGAAATCGATAGTATTGCGCATGAAGTCTTGAAATATGAATCTGTGCATGGTAACCGTGCTTCATTCTCTGTTTCAGCTACTATTTGAAACCAGCACTATTTCATCAATCTGGCGATTATTTGTCTAATTCTTAAAGACAAATCATTAGATCTTAATTATATAATGCGTTTATAAACAGTAGAGTATCCGCTTATTTAGAAGTAAACGATATACCAACGAATGAGCAGAATGGATTTCGTGCGCACCGTTCTTGTGAAAACCATACTTCACACTAAATGCAATGGTGAGAAACTGCATTTATCGATTTGAAAAAGGCATTTGACTTTGTTGATAGAGATATGCTACTTTTCAATAAAATTGATAAGAAGATATATAATTTCTATAAAAAAAAACAGCCTATATTTGATTGAATGATAAATTGACGGATTTATTTGGTTGTAATTCCTATGTTCAAAAAGGTGAAAATCTTTCGCTCACACTATTCTCTATTTTCATCAATGACTTAGTACAGGAAGTTAAGGACCTTGACCTAGGTGCTTGCACAGGAAACTTAAATTTATCGATGCTGCCGATACAGTGTTAATTGCATCCAATAAAAATGGCATGTACACAATGACTGGTGTAAATTCTGGCGGGTCCTTATAATCACTGAGAAATCGAAAGAAGTTCATTTCTGCCAATATTGTATAAAACGATCTGTATATAAGTTTAAATTTGGAGGAAGTTCATAACAGATTGTCGAGAAGTACAACTACCTGGGTGAAATGTTCCATGAATTCAAAGACTATAAAATGAAAGCTGAAAGATTTTCGGACACTGGAGGGCAAGCACTCGGTGGAATAATTTCTAAAATTCATAGTCATAGGAACCTTGTAATAAAAAGATAAAATGTAAAGACTATGCATTTCTTGGACGTTCATAAATTTGCCCCGAAAATTGCTGCAAGTGATGATGTCGGAGGCTGTCATGTAAAGACAAATACTGGTACTATATGATCAGACTTTGGAAAAGGCTATCGTATCGGACGATTCACGCTTGTGTTAACACGTTTTCAACTGGGACCGTGAACATTGTTCGATCAATTGGCCATCAGATGTGAAACGTATTCTGATACAAATTGACATGGACGATTATTTTCCCAAATACAGACTTGTAAAAGACAGACTTTATAAGTTTTGTTCCACTGAAAGGGAAAATTCTATTACAAACCTTCCGAAATAAGGACATACAGATCATTCAAATCTGAATATAAATGTAAAAATATATTTGGCTGAACTTCAGTCGTGCTGAACGTTCTATACTGGCACAATTTAGATATGGCATACTACCTATTTGGATCAAAACAAGGCGGTTCGTTGGAGAAGCAGAAGCTGATCGTATTTACAAAATGTGGACTCAAACTGTGTTGAAAATGAACACCACTTTCTGATGGATTGTAATTTTAACCGTAATTTAAGAGTCCAACATATACTTAATCTAGAAGAATCCATTGAAGACCTCTCTAAAAATGAATAATTTAAAGTGCTTATCTGAAAATATCATAGACAAACTGCACAATTTTTAAACAATGTTTTTAATAAGAGAACAAACTTTTTGTATTGGAACAATCAAATTTAAATGCTTATTTTGAACGCTGTGAAATGATTATCCGTCATATGTATTTCAGTATTTAAACTTTGACCGCACTCAGAACAAATATGTCCCTTTTTGTAAAGTACGACACAACAGTTCTCCAAACAAATTAAAGAATAATTACAAACTTTTACTACTTTAAAACTATATATAACAAGTATTCTAGGATGCTGGAAATTCTAGCAAATAAAAGTATAACGTCAAAATGACAGATATGACGTTAGAAATGCAGTTTGAAGAGGTTTCTTTGAATTCAGTAACACAACGTAAAAGATAAATTCTGCGAAGAACACGACGAACATTTTGAAAACTTCGCTGTCAAAGGTTTAAGTGATTTATAGGTCCAAAGGGCCGGGTGTTGATATATGTAATTTAAAAAAAAAAACATGTCACTATGATAAACAATTTGGTATTGGTTTATATATATATTAAAATAAACAAGGAACTATATATTTGTCTGCGCATTCTCAATTAGTTTTGATTTAATCGATAATGTCTTGCCAGCACCCATTGCTGATTGACGTCAGAGGAATTTATTTTACATGTGAAATTATAGCCTTTTATTTAACTGTGCAGTCACTGTATTTCATTGCAACGTATAATGTAATAATGATATGTATCATTTGTTTTATTGATTGTTTAATTGTTTAATTGATAATGATTAATAACTAACTGATCACGTCCCATTGATTTTTAGTTAGATGACAAAAGTCATATAATACCTCGCTTGACAAAATCTTGTTAACAAAAATAATGAGGAACATGTGAATAATTGTAGAACTTTCAGAAGTATTGTATTTCCATCATATTATGATTTGTATGATTATCTAAATTTATAGTTCTAGTTTTCGTCAGTATATATTCAGAAATTTAAATAACAGATTCCATTCCAGCTTTTATGTTATTTTATTCTATTACGGTAATGATTAGATGCTTTAGAATCTTTACCTCTATTGGCTCGCTTATGTTCTGAGTAGGTTTCCTCATATACTTGTTATAGTCTCCACTGTCCATTATATCTTTCCACAAAACAGTTTCATCATTTCGACTATCAGCAATAAGCAAAAAGCATTAATAATGACTAGATGAACCATTTTCATTTTAGTTCCGTTCATACTTCGTTGCGAATACACACAAAGTTTACAAAATATGATTGCCAACTTAAAGAAGACAATAAAAGGTTTCAATCTTAAATTATGTTATACATCGCGTTCACTACAAAAGTATGCAAAAGTGTTGTATAGTGAATATAGGTATGTTTATTTAAATGTGTCCATGACACTTTACAAAAAATATCGATCCAGTACTTAAATTTTGTAATAGTAAACGCATATAAAGCATATATATAAATTATAGATAAAGTTCTATATGATATAGATTTACAAATTAGCATAATTCATTTCTTCATGTTATTTTGACAAAAAGAATAAAATTAATGCATTCATAGCAGCAACTACAAAAGTTCTTCCATTTGGGAATTACGATTCGTAAATTAAAAACACCTTTGTAAAAGACTATGATACGATGACGATTAAACTAATAAGTGTTTGCTATCGATGCCAATAGACATGAAGTTTACGTTTAAAATTCCAATTATTTAATCTGTTTTGGGTTAGTTTCATTCATTAAAAATTATGATCAATTTCAAGATATTTTATGTCAATTTCTGTCTGTTTTCCTGGCGCTCGAAAAGGTTTGAGGCCAAATCAAACATGGAGTTGAAGAGCATTGTACATCAGCATGTCCGAAAAATTGTGCGAAATACGGCTAATGACTTGTATGATTATCTAAATTTATAGTTCTAGTTTTCGTCAGTATATATTCAGAAACTTAAATAACAGATTCCATTCCAGCTTTTATGTTATTTTATTCTATTACAGTAATGATTAGATATTTTAATAAGTGGATCTATCATCGTTATAAACTACAACCAACTGTGAAATAAATCATATGTGTGATGTAAAAGTTACTTGTGGAATACACGTTAATATATGGACAGCCTGCTGGTAAACTGTATTATAACTTTTAGAAAAATTAGAATCAACATTATTCATTAGACACTTGCAAACTGTAAAATCTATTTGGAAGTGACTGGAATTAACAAACTACTTATAGTATATAGAATTGTGGATTATGTTACCATATCTGACTTATATAACTTTGTATATTACTAAAATAAATGTCTAAGTGTTAAAAGAAGTTTTTGAATTGTTGGTTTCGTTCTTTGCTGTGACGCTTTATTGATTCAGTCATCATAATTGGCATTATAATATACCAAGCTTAAAGAATAAAAAATACAGATTAAGCTCAACAAGCAGCAGAAGGCAAAGTGTATTTCTGAGGAAGCAAGATAACAGCAGCATTAATGAAACCAGCGTAGCTAAAATATTTTGGGTCAGGTTATACAAAATCAGTCGCAAGCAATTTACCACCGAAGCACTTATCCATGAGGAATCTTTATCAAAATTATGATTTGAGCTACTCGAAACTTAAAATGATCATACCTTCATTTTCCGATCTGGAATGTGGAAGACTAATTGTTGTTACTTGCGTCTTTACTCCGCATAGTTCTATACTCCCTTTGTCTTCTTCTTTTCCACTGAAGCAAGTTGAGCACAGTTTTGAGTTTTCTGTGTTTAACTGGGTTGTATCTTGATCTTCATTCGTATCGTCAGCTTCTTTTCACAGCTGCTTGCGGAATAAACTCTTTCACAGATGATACATTTACGATAGAAAATTGATGTAATTATGACATTTACTATGAGAATTATTCCACTTATACCCAGTAACCACCACAGTAATCTTCCAAAGTAAGAAATTTTGTCAGAACTGCTTGGCAAAGATTCGTTAAATAACTCAATCATTGCTGTGAAACCCAACATAACAAATGTTGATAACGCGACCTTGCCTCCGCTTTTAACTGGTAGCCAAAAGTTACAATATTTATAAATGTAATAGCAATAGACGGAGCGAGAAATTTCCAAACATAATAGGTTTGTCGTCGGTCCATTTCTATGTGAAGACCCACATGAGAAAATATTTTGGCATTAGTTTTACGTATCTTTGTGTAGGTCTTGATTTTATCAGAGTTAGATATATGCCACTCACCATTTGATTGATATTGGTTCAGAAAATTATCTTGCATCCGGATGCGTAACACTTGTTCTTTGTTATCATGAGTTTGGGCTGAAAATTCTATTTTACAGTTTTCAGTTTCAAACGGATATCTTGTGGTATCCACAAAACAATGCGTGTTTAGTTCAATAAAACTTTCCCATTCGACCCGCCCATTACTGTAGATATTAACAAGTTTATTGTTTTCTTCGAAAAATGTGGACTTGTCTGCAGAGTTCACCAAACAAACATCAGGATTCCATATCCTTGATAATGGAGCAGATATTTCATTTGTTTCACCATACAAACTGCTATTCCACGTCAAAATTCATCGGTCCAAGACATCATTATACCAACTGAGGTTGTCATGATTTGATCCTTCATGTTTAATGAGTGAATAGTGTATAAAACAATTTCAATCTTTACCTCTATTGGCTCGCTTATGTTCTGAGTAGGTTTCCTCATATACTTGTTATAGTCTCCATTGTCCATTATATCTTTCCACAAAACAGTTTCATCATTTCGACCATCAGCAATAAGCAAAAAGCATTAATAATGACTAGATGAACCATTTTCATTTTAGTTCCGTTCATACTTCGTTGCGAATACACACAAAGTTTACAAAATATGATTGCCAACTTAAAGAAGACAATAAAATGTTTCAATCTTAAATTATGTTATACATCGCGTTCACTACAAAAGTATGCAAAAGTGTTGTAGTTGTATAGTGAATATAGGTATGTTTATTTAAATGTGTCCATGACACTTTACAAAAAATATCGATCCAGTACTTAAATTTTGTAATAGTAAACGCATATAAAGCATATATATAAATTATAGATAAAGTTCTATATGATATAGATTTACAAATTAGCATAATTCATTTCTTCATGTTATTTTGACAAAAAGAATAAAATTAATACATTCATAGCAGCAACTACAATAAGTTCTTCCATTTGGGAATTACGATTCGTAAATCAAAAGACACCTTTGTAAAAGACTATGATACGATGACGATTAAACTAATAAGTGTTTGCTATCGATGCCAATAGACATGAAGTTTACGTTTAAAATTCCAATTATTTAATCTGTTTTGGGTAAGTTTCATTCATTAAACATTTATGATCAATTTCAAGATATTTTATGTCAATTTCTGTCTGTTTTCCTGGCGCTCGAAAAGTTTGAGGCCAAATCAAACATGAAGTTGAAGAGCATTGTACATCAGCATTTCCGAAAAATTGTGCGAAATACGGCTAATGCCACCAACGCCTTGAGGTAGGAAACCCAAAGTGGTTCAAAATTTAATATACAGAAAGTAAGCATATCAATGATATTACTTGTCAACACAAAGGGCTGACTACTGGACTGGTGCCACCCTCGACGACGAAACATTAACCAGCAGTGGCATCAACCAAGTGGTTTTAAAACTAAGCAAAGATACCTGCTGGCTAACAGTTTGTTACACGACGTCCCTTTCGTCTTCATGAGACTCATCAGGTGCACTGGAGTTAAAACTTTATATTAGCCAAATTAAAATCAAAATTAAAGAGTATAGTTATACAAATCAAAATCGAAGTTAAAAGCATAGGAAGTCAAACAGATTCGAAAGTTATGTCAAATGTAGCTAAGGACATCTATGCTTTGAGGTAGTAAAACCTATGTTTTGAATAATTCACTCTACAGAAAAAAAATTAAATAAAATGACTATATGAATTATGCGTCCTGCAACAGTGGCATCGACCCATAGGTTGAAAAATTCACCAAACATCCCATCCTTATATCCTTATAATTTGTTACGCCAGACGTGCGCTCAAACAAATTGGAAAGCCGAATCAAACACGATGTATACAGCATTGGATGCCGAAAATTTCGAAAAGATAAAAACCTTTGTGTTTTGTATAACTTGAAATATGATATACAGAAAATACAAAAACAAAAAACCAAATGAGCATATCAATGATATCTCAAAACAACACACATAATGACAGTTTTTATCTACAGTCCGTTTCTATGTATGTTGGCGTTTGCTTTTGTTGTAGTTCAGTCTTTCTGTTGTTCCGTTGTTTTCCCTTATAGTTGATGTGTTTCCCTCGGTTTTGTTTGTTACCCGGATTTGGTTCTGCTTAATCGAATTCTGACTACTGTACAGCGGTATACTCTGTTGCCTTTATAAATTACTATAATGAGCTGGTGATATCGTAAAACGTCCACCAACACGCGTCGATAATAAGCCTGGTATTTTTGTAGATGTTTTATAAAAAATATATATAAAAAATACCATACTTATTATTTGTAACGCCAGTTGTGCGTTTTGTCTACCACATTGGTACTCGAATAATAGAAAATAGATGGCTTAATCAAACACAAATTTAAAATAGCATTGCAAGCAAACAATTCCGAAAAATTGTGCCAAAAACGGCTAAGGTCATCATATCCAGGGGAAGATACATCATAATGTTTCGAATAGTTCTAAATGGTATATACAAACAATTTACAGAAAATAACCATATCAATGGTTTTTCATGTCAACATAAAGTGCTGACTACTGGGCTGGTGTGACAATATGTCAGATCTGCGTTTTGAGAAGCTGGATTCCACAAATTACCTTAGCTGCGTCTGACAGAAAGTTCTTATTCATTGGAAAATCTGGTTGCCAACACTTACCTCACCTGAACCATTGCGAATGTTTTGCAAGTTCCTAGTGGAGAGAGGTTCAATAAATCACACATGTATGTAATACTACGAAAATGAGGAGATCTGCTCTTAAAATTCTTTAAAAATAAACCTATAAAAATGTGACACATATTCATTCTTAAAAAAAAACAAATTTCCTTTGATTTTTACCCCGACCAGACATATCTGTTATTTTGAACTGCTATATTTTTTACACTAGCCCAATATTTTGTATAGAAAAGTCACGAAAACTTAGTTGTCGAAATAGGAAAAAAATGTGTGCAAGACCCTTAAAATTGGACTACTTAAAGTTTGTATATAATTTGTACTTTTTTTTTTTTTTTTATCAAAATGCATATAAAAACATTTCTAAAATATAAGTATAACTAGTCCAAATGCAATTGTCTCTATAGAAAAACAAGATTGCAGTTTTATTTCAGATATCATGGTAGAATTGGTGATATACTGAAGAACTTCAAAAAGCAACACTAAATTAAATTATTCTTTTTAATTCTTATTTTCACATGTGCAATTTTTGTAAAATGATAATAAAACATAGATTTCAATCATTACTTCTATGTCTTAAAATAGTTAGCAGTTCGAAAGTTGAATTGATGACGTCATGTTTAAGGTTAAATTATATAGTATGCATTGAAACCCTGGTTTCTCCTTTATCAACGGACGTGTCACCGTTGAAGGCAATGACTTCATGTAACAAATTTCAAATGATTGACAGAAATGTCAACCAGTTCTGTTGGGCATGTGTTGTTTTGTCAATTCTGATTTGACTTCTGTCCCATCCATTACAGCGTGTTTTTGCAATTATGCGGTTTAAAATGTAGGGCTTAAACTGTTTTTCTGCAGTCGATTCTTAGGCATTTCAGTATATGGGAAAGATCTATGGCGTGAATCTGTCTGCCATGGCATTCAACGACTTGATTAACAGTTGTCGTTACGGCCGTAAACATGTTTCGCAAATGACGTTGCGTAATGAAAAAAAATTGACGTAGTGTTGTCACTACATATTGATCTGGACATGAATGGGTGGTCCTCAACAAATCACGTCTACCTGTACCGTTGCTGTTAGGAAAGTAAGAGGAGTTTCTGATGTGAAATTGTCTATCAGATTTTCCTTGCTAAGTCTCGGCTATATGGAAATGAAACAGTTTTTACTGACTTAAGTGTTGGTATGGATGTCTGTTGTCTGCTCTTTGGTCGGGTTGTTGTCTCTTTGACATATTCCCCATTTCCATTCTCAATTTTATGAAAAGAAATGTTTCACGTAGAAAGAAAACCCTTCAAGAATCATTCATGGGTTTCAAATATCGCTTTAAGAAATTCGTAGGTTGTCAATAATGCGGTATGTTTACTCACCTCGGGTAAGTCATGTATCGAACTTTTCTAAACAGAAAGAAGTATGGTAAGCATGAAAAGTAGTTATATGAAGATAAATCATGATTTGATCAAAATAAAATGACCAAAACGTGTGTTGCGTTTTTAAGTTCCGTCACTATATTTTAAAAAAATGTACCATTGTGGTTTCGAAATACCTTAATAAGTATTGTTACCGACGTAAACAAACCATTGATTTTTATTACCTCCATCATACAAAGTGTTACATTTCCATTGTTCCAGACTATTCAATTTACACACTGTATAATGAGCCTTTGTTTTTGCGCGAAAAGAGTTCAGAGTTGGAGGTCATCTTGAATTTCAAAAAAAATCCTGTCTGAAGTTAAGCCTCAGAAATATCACTTATTCGTGCATAATATCAATGAAATTTTTCAGTTGTAGAAACGAAGAAATTCATTTACATGTTTTTTCTCGCACATCTTATATTATACTCTGTTTAGATATTGAGCATCTTGAAATTCAGATCGACAGTAGAATAGAAATCAGTTACGCAAGTAACAGTCTTTGTACGAAATAATAATATTCATATTCTGTTGGTGACACTTTGCTCGTTTTCAGTGGTTTGAGAAGAAATGTCCATAACGTATCAGTCAATCAAAGTCTCTTGTTGCCATTTTTCATGATTGTAAAAATGGTATCACAATGCAACCTGCAACTTTATTGATCACTGAGATATATATCACATGTGTAACAATAGTAATAATATTATGACATGTATTCTCTAAATTGCTTCTAATAGAGACGTTACATTTAGGAGTCGTATATTTTTTTTTTTTTATTTTTTTTTTATTCTTTGATTTGTTCTTTGTGAAAATCCGTGATAGAACACGCTTAGTAGGAATATGCTGTAGTCGGAAACTGCTGGTTGTTTCAATTGGTATTTAATGTAATTTATTAATGTAATACTTCAAGATAATGCTTATTGGTTTACTGTGAATGTTGCTCCTTACGAAAAGACTGTGATTTCTAATAATGGTTTGTTTCATTGAATGAAATTAAAACTAGTAAAATGAATGATTTCTTATAACTCTTAGATGATCTTTCACAAAGCAAAGATGATCGTTAAGGGAAATTAAACCAAACGACGGTGGAAACTTGTAACATCAGTTTTTGACATCTGAATGTCCTTTATTTATCTCATAGATCTGAATCTTTTATTATTTTATATTGTGAAATAAGGTAGTGAATATTTAATTAATAATAATAAATCACGACAATGTAAACAAACTACCTGACACCGTCAAATGTGTACATTATAAAAACGTTAACTTACACTGACACATTTGTACAATGAAAAATAAAATCCGTACACCGTCATATTTGTATAATGTAAAATAACAATGTAGGCTGTATTCTTCTGTGCAATGAAAGTTTTAGTTCTTTTATGCAACATTTTCATTTTCCCTTTCAACAAAAAGGTTATAACAGAAAAAAGTATACACACTTCCATATGCTAAAACCATCAGAACATAACATATTTTATCATAATTTGAAGCCATTTGTTTCATTCTTTTTTTCCTTATTTCTTTTTTCTTTGTTTCATCTAAATTGTCTTCTTTTTCCTGTTTTTCTTGTCTACTATTAAATTCATGGTATCATCTGAAACACAATATTTATAAAACATATATTTGGTTACGTTTAATTAACAAATCTTAAAATATGTCAGAATTTTATTACAATTCAAATTAGACGATTTTTTATTTGCTATTTCCATGTCTATATAAGTTTCATCTATACTATACTATACAATAAGTCTACAAATTAGTGTCTTAAGTTGTATTGTCCACTGCTTTCCACATACATGTAGGGACAAACAAGAGAGGAGGGAAACCTTTTTGGGATCCCATTTCCTGAAAAAGTAATGACAAATCTTTCAATAATTTGTATTATGAGGAAAGCTCATTTTCAGTGAGATTAAGTCAGGAAAGGAATTATATATGATACATATAATACATATGTAATATATGGGACAAAAGAATAAGTTAAACGACCATGCAGCTTTAATATGGCAGTAAGCTTGCGTAATTAGGAATACATTCTTTGAAATACAAACATGCGGTGGCATTTATTCAAAGAACGGTAACGATGTCTAGAACAGCTACCACATGCATTTTCATAATGAAGACATGCAGATATCGATCATATACCATATGCTGTACTAGTATGAGACGCTGGACCGGGATTGTTTTTAAGTATTAGTTCACTTACAATATTCTATGCGTGAATCCGGAAGTACACTTACGAGTTCTTAACTGGAAGAATTGACTTGTATATAATGGTTTAGTCACAGTAGATTATTATTATAAGCATTTTGAGTCGAGGACTCCTATATTTCTGTCAGCGTTTGACGTTATGCTTTTCTTCCTGCTTTGAATTCTTACTTCCGGTAAACTATAATAAATACCAGAGCAAGGTAAAGTTCGTCAGTCTGTGCTGTGTTTACATTTGGCCTACAGCAAAGATCTCGGGGTTCCTAGAGGAAAAAAGCAGCGCATTTAGCTGTATGCTAAGAGGTAAGATGAAGCGCAGATAACTGTAAGCCTCGCATTTACTTGCATTTTAGAATTTAAAGATATTGACGGCCGAATTTATTTTTTCTTGGTATAGTTTCAAGTTTTACGAGTTTATTCGCATTGCTTTAAAACTAGACAAACTTAGCTAGAGGCAGAAATTACGATAGAAGGCTGAAATAATTAAAGCATAATTAGAAATAATAAAAAGAATAAACTGTGATAACTATTTTCCATACAGTCAGAAAGTCTAGCTCTCATTGCAATGAAATAAATATTTCAAAAATGAGACACAAATTTTAAACAAAAGGAATGATATATATTTAGTCTATGGAAAGTGTGAATCGAGAAAACTGTTTCTTATGTGAAGAAGCGATGTTTTCTATTGTAAACAAATTCAGTGATAGAAAACCACAGACGAATGTTTCCCTAAGTATAAAAGAAGATTGTTTGCTAAATAATGTTTTTTTTTTTAAACAGAGACGTATTTAACAGGAAAAAATCGTCAGTATAACTTTCCATGAATTGTGCTAATTCCTAGCAGGTTATATTAATACTAGAAATAGGCATATAGATTAAATGAACCTATCTGCATGATCTATAATTTTGATGGGTATAAATACTATGAAAATCATGTAACAAAGACAGTTGAATACACTTTAAATGTGTTCATTTGAACCATAATCACGTGTAACAAATTTATAATGCTGTATTTTCTTAAATAAGTGTGATATTTTTCATATAGAATTGCAGCTGAATAGCAATGATTTTTTTCGAAAACCTATTTATGCCATATTTTTTCTCATAGAAAAGCGATACCTTTTTTCATATTAGAACAATTACGATAATATGGCACCATCAATTCCAAACAAACAAGAAAAATCGGCATTTTTTCACGACAGGTGAGATGGATTAGATACATTATGATCGCTGACACTGAAATTTCGTACATGATATACATTGAGGAGATGGGTATGGTTGCCAATGTGAAAACTATCAATTAGACTTCAAATGACGTGGATTAAAGCAAAAATAGGTCAACGTTAGGCCTTTAACAATGAGAAAAACCCATACCATATACAGTCACCTACAACAGGACCCGACATGACAAAAAAGTCAAACGATTCAAACAAACAAAATCAACGGCGTGATTTATGACAAAACAATAAACGAAAAAAGATATAAGGACAGCAACCAACGACAACCACTGCATTCCAGGCTGCCTACTTTGGATAGGCACATTCAGAATTTGGCGGGGAAAACATTTTAGCGAGCGCTGAACCCTCCAAAAAATAGTTAAAAGTTAATAACATCTACAAAATAAATCATGTTCTCCAAGACAAAAATTATCGCTAAATACACATCAAATTGATTTAGTGTAAAGACGTCATAATCAATCCGAGAAAAGCATGGCCTTGTGCCAAAACATACTTACATAATCTTGACAGGAAGAAGGAACATAAGTTTGTAAAGCAATCCATAATTAGTTAGGTTTAAGTTTAACTTTAAATTTAAGTCAAAAACAAAACAAAAATCTAGTACTGATGAAAATTATATTCAAACATGTATTATTGTATTAAATTATGTCTTTTGATAATACGTGTATTCAGAGGAACACAAGGTTTACAAGGATTGTAAAATACGTGCTTTATAAACTACATTACCCTAATTTTAAGGAAGTGATATCCTGTTTTAAAGGTGCAGCCACATTTCAAAACCAAATCTTTGTAACTATGAAAGAAAAAAGCAAAGGTGCTACGTAATATATTGTAACGTAACCCCTGACTTAAATCACATGATGCAAATTTAAAATAAGTTGAAAATGTTTTACTTCAATGGCTAAGTTGTACTATAAAACAGGAATAGACTTTCGAAATGACAAATGTAAAGCAATTCAAAGGAGAAATCTAACGGCCTGATTTGTCTACAATACAATAAACGAAAAACAATTATGATATACAACACGACAACTATCGAATTCCATGCCTTTGATTTCGGACAGGCACATTCAGAATGTGGCGGGTTAAACAAATGCATTCATTGGTTCAATAATTTCCTTAACAATATTATAATAACAAGAAACTCGTTTCATATGCATTTTATAAATTACCAGTTATTCATAGATTTTGTTCATTGTAATTTAAAACGTCACTACAGCCACGGGCATAGTGAATTAGTTGGGAAAATATACACAGTAAGAATGTACCAAAGGAACATCGCCGTCCAAAAGAGAGAGGAAAAAGTCTCTTTTGACGTGAAGTTATGCTTTGATCTTCTTTGAAATATCCAAATGTAAAAAGGACATAATTACTGTTACTGTTACATTTATTTTAAAGAAGTTCCTTTGGGAAATTTCGCCAGTATAATTAGAGAATCCTCAATTATTTCATGCAAATACTTTTCAAGGTATCAATAAGTGTTATTAAATTTAGAAATTAAATAGAATTCAGACGAAACCACTGAGTTTGACTGCAAATTGATATATTTTGGTTTCAATATTGCACTGCATTTATTACCTGCCAAGTCCATAAGATATGTTTCTTTCGTTATACTTAGTAATTTTATTTTCAATAATGGTGCTTTAGCGGAATTTGAATTTGTCTACCTTCACTATTATTCCGTACTATTCGATTTTATCATAGGCCATGCTGTAAATAGCCACACTGACAAAGAAATATTATTTCTTAAGAGAAAGAAGTATTTAGAGAGACAATACAACATAATTGGGTAACAATAAAACCTGACAATGATTTCGCATGTAGCAAAAGTATTATTCCAAACAACAGATCAACAGATGTATAGTTACCGTTGTGCCGAACATGAGAGATACAATTCTACATCCGGATAAAATTCTTAAAACTATTTTTTTTTCTCACCAACTATGTATATGTAACTTTAATCTAATAAAATTTTGTTCGAAGAACAATCAGGAATTTTGAAAGATGTTTTAAGATGTTTTGTTGTCCATTCGTTTGATGTGTTTGTGCTTTTGATTTTGCCATTTGATAAGGGATTTCCGTTTTGAATTTTCCTCGGAGTTCAGTATTTTGTGATTTAACTTTTAAAAATGTTTTCTACGCTCAGCAGTAAGCCGAACTGATACCTCATATAAACATAAACTTTTCATTACAATACAAAATACTATATTTACAAAATACAGCATCGTCAATAAAATATATAGTTTTCTTTACATAAGAAAACATAGCGCTACAATTTTGCCACGGACATGTACTTCTGCTATTTTTTTTTTACTACAGAACATAATGCAGGACACATTTGTGGTTTGTATTGAAACGATATGTTGACTGACAGTTTATATACCTATAAAGAATATAGACTTTTTCTCTTTAAATAGATGCTCTTAACTATTTTAATTTAACACGACATTGAAAGGCATGAAATAACCGATTTATATTGTTATACATAAAACTCTCCTTTAATTCCGGACTTTATCGATAAATATTTTTTACCATTGTGTTGTCTAGGTTATAGGAATGTTTGAATGCCCCTTTGTATCTTCTCTCTCTTTGTTTTCTATAACCGACTGTCGATACTGTAGATGCTATAGATGCTATAGGAAAATTAGATCAAAATCTGCTGTAAATAAAGGCAAACTCCATTGTATTGTAATGACAATCTTAAAAACAAGATAAAAATCTGCTGAACACAATAGCCAAAACAATAGCAGTAATAGCAATGGGGAACACAAAACAAAGTGTATCTGCTATACTGATAACCGGTACAAGGGCATGGAATTTAAACAGAAGAATTGCTTAAATATCAAAAAAGCTTAAATTTTCAATTTTAGTCCAAGGACAATATGCGAAATTATAAAGAACAGGAAGGAACTAGTAACAGACTAGGAAATCTAGCGTAAGTAAAACAGGTTTCAAGTGATTTGGCAAGGCTTGCCAAAAAATTGCAAATATTTCACCATTTAAGCGCTTATAGTGGCGGAGATTTAATAAGATGGTATGGTCTAAATTTCTGAATTCCTAAATTAAAATCATATTAAATGATTTACTCATAATCAGATTACTATGTTAAAGAAATTATTGAACCACTGCATGCATGTAATACTACTGTGTGTACATTTTTACATCATTATGAACCCATAAGGTATAACAGACAAATATATTTTTCACTCGTTGACAGTTGAATGACAACTTTGGCTCCTAGTTATCTTTCGATATTTTGACAAGAGGTTTAGCAAATCGTCATATTGATAAAGAATCAACACAAAATCATATAGCACATGAAACATAAGTGAGCTGATAGAGCGATGTTTATTTTGTTTCAATAAAAATTTTCATTCGATCCCATTTGTTAATCAAACTGGGACAGAACCTAGATAATAGGCTTAATGATATTATACAAATAATTTGAATGATTGTTGGTTTTTGTGAATATACCAGCTCACCTTGGATTTAAACAGGAAGAATTCATAAAAAATATTTCAATTGGTTTGATTGAATATTAAAGTCGAGACCTCGCGTTCTAAAGAAACCAGATTTTTAGCGAGGTTATACTAAAAGAGTTCCAAATAGTATGATTTCAGCTATTTCAAAATATGAAAGAACATACCAACATTTTCCTGACTGGAACCCGGTTGATTGGTTGTGTCTTCTTGCGATTGTACAGACTTTAGTTTTGTTTCATGTCTGTCCTCTTCTATTCCAGAAAAGCCTGTCAAACAATTTCTTGATTTAGAAAATACTTTGTTTGTAATAACTTTTTCATTCGGATTGTCTTTATCCGATAGCACATTTGCAGACCATAATTGCAGTATTAATGACATTAACATTTAAAATGTTTAAATCAAGGAATTATATATATTGGATTAAATGACCACAGAAACGGAACGAGACATAAGAATAAGTTGTATGCATGTACAATCATGAATAAACAATATCTGACAAAAACGAAAACTAATATTGCAGACAGCTTCCGATGACAACTTTTCATTTATAGGCTCCTGACTTGGAATAAGAACATATAGATTGTGACGGGTCAAACATGCAATGATGTCACTAATAAAGCTCAGCTTAAGGTCTCCTCTGAACATTTGAAGGTCATCACTATGTATTGGTTACCTAAACTTCACAAAATAAACCCGTAAAATATCGTTTCATCTCGGCCTCTAGTTAGTGTTCTACTACAAATTTGTCGGAACTTTTAACGAGTTCATTAACTATTATAAAAAAAACATAAATAATTTTTGTAATAAGAAATAGAATAATAGTGGAATTCACCATTTTTTTGGAGTGTACAAAATTCTTAGGATGTCCTTTGGATTCGTTGGACAGTTTTGACTTTTCCACTTTATTCTACACTTCCACACAATCTTATCAAACGATAGTGTTCCTAAATAATTAAATTGTCGTTTGATAAATCTGATTTCAAATTTATTTCCTGCAATGAGAAAGGTAAATGAGTTAGGTGTACTTACTAGAGGTGTGATGAGATGTTTAAAGCCCTAAATTTTCTCCTTGACAACAGTTATGTACATTCCGGCAATAAAGTCTATCGACAGGTCAAAGTTATTCCTATGGTCAACAAATGAGCCCTGTTAATAGCAGACTTGTTCCTATACAGATATGATTCACAGTTTATGGCCAACTTTGTGAAGAACGGTCTTAATTTCATTTAATTGATCAATTTAACAACACTTAACGTTATTTTAATGATATTTTTTCGTTAAATAATCAAGAATTCTTTAAATATACTGCTGAAATTTACCCAAAGGAACTTACTTAAAACAAATCAAATTTTAAGAGCAATAACTGTCCTTTCCTAGCAGTCAGGATTCTACTTCATCAAAATTATCTCCCTATTACGCCAGTCAATTTTTACAATCGCAAAAATGGAAGCTATTGTAGGGTTGACGCGCTGCCAATTTAGCTCTTGAAAACCGATAAATTTATCCACATAGCACCATTACGAGCCTTATATGCCAGTTGTATTTTAAAAGACAAATGTATCTATTAGCTATTGAGCATCATTAAATGTACTTTTCTGCATTCAGTCAATTTAAAACTATTGTCTGATCGGTTGTCAGATGGAATTTTCGAAAGTTCAAAAACATTAAAAAAAAAAAATCTAATTAAATATTTCGTGGAAAGGCAGACTAAAAATTTTCAGAGGTTGAAGACTAATGACCCTAGATAACAAACACAAACAAAGAAGTTTTTTTGAAGATATGCATTTTTAAGATCCAGTTGTAAAGTCTGTCGTCAAGTACATTTAGTAAAAATTTGTTATTCGAACACACCTACTCTGTTGTTATGACTCATTAGAAAGGTATTTCACTTGACCCATATATTTCATACTTTAGAACTGTGAATTTTCAATGTTATTAAATCAACCTGTGGCCTTAATATATAAAAATAACAGAATCCGAAGCGAGATGATGTATCAAATATTTTGCTTCATACATTTTTAAGAAAGTTGAGTCAACTCAAACCGAACATAAAAAGGTGCACTTGACTTTCTCTTTTCGATGCAATTATTGCCAATTTTTTCGATTTTTTCCCAAAAAACTATCACCGGGGGGCAGATATGCAAATAAATGTTTTAGAAAGATCAAACTATTATCTATCTGTGGAATTTTTTTCGGCGGAATTTATGCTTATGCACAAAAAAGATCCACTTGGATTTAAACCTGCCACAATCGACTGTTTTTGAAAATTTGTCTATAATTTAAAAGTTCACAAATATCTCGAAGCTCCATACTATAAGTCAAGTAAAACA
Source organism: Mytilus coruscus (assembly GCA_017311375.1). Taxonomy (NCBI): domain Eukaryota; kingdom Metazoa; phylum Mollusca; class Bivalvia; order Mytilida; family Mytilidae; genus Mytilus; species Mytilus coruscus. The sequence goes on from CM029597.1 coordinate 11,404,653, forward strand.
CGTATATAAGACGCAATAAATCTTAAATTATGCACCTTTATTAACATTTTAAAGCCCATCGAAACAGATGTAAAGAATTCAAATATACCAATTTTGCTTTTTACCTTCTCTAACAAAGAGTTCCATTTCTTTTGTATAATTTCAACTGGGTTTCCGCAACTAGATTTTGATATTTCAGTATTATACCAGAAACTCTACCCAAAAATATACGACAAAAGGGATGATTTTTCTTTTCCTATTGTTAATTTCTTTTTGTGGACGGTGATGTTCCTTTGGCAACGTCTTACGGTGTACATATATCTCTTCTTGTTCACTATCCTTGTATCTGTAGTGACGTTTTGGCTTTCGATAAGCATAATCTGTGTATTACTAGTAAATTATTAAGGCAAGGATTTCGTTACCACAGATCACTTAAAACCTTTACTAAATTCTTCCATAGATACACAAATTTGGTTTGCAAGTTTGGCTGTTCCATATTTCAAACGGAATACTAGTAGCACATCCTAAATATTACGGTGATGTTGTTAACCAAGCCCGGAAATTTAGATACGATCCAGGTAAACTTATCAATCCTTTAAATAAAATTATTTTAAAAGGGAACCTATTCAACACTGTAATTAATTCTTTGAATATTTATTCTATTGGTATAAATAATTATTGACTTTGTTATCAGCATGATCAGTGAATTAAAACCATACTAAATATAATACATATGTACTTTCCCGGTACTGCAATCTGTCGATACCTATATTTTGCCTTGTGTATCTACAACTGAGGAGCATATCCTTATAATGGATAATAAATACAAGAAGAACAATTATAAGTTGCCATATACTGAACAGTATGATATAATTTATCTTGGGGAAAGATATATATATATATTAATACCATCGACAAGGATGTTGAAAAGTATAAACTTTGTTCCTTTTAGTTTGTTAATAGCCGTTGTGTGTACGCCCTGATGTCATATCGATGCGTTTAAAGATACAGTAGCAAATTTAATTCTTCTCAATATTAAGAAAATAATTTGATTGATTGATTGTTGTTTTTGTGTGTATACCTGTTCGTAGGAATTAAACAGAAAGAATTTCTACAAGTATTTCAAATGATTAAAGCAAAGAATCAAAGCCTTGCGTACTTTAATGAAGGCGATGGCCAAATCTCGTCAATCGATTTGGAAGAGACAACTTAAGAAAACAAACAGAAACTGAGGAATCGCATGAACTCCAAACGGAGCGAGACAGTATGCTTCGACAGGATTATCGTCACTTGCTTTGCATGCATAAAACAGTTTTCAAGTGTTTAAGCGAGGTTATACTAAAAGAAACGAAACATTTGCTAGTAGTCCTTTGTTAATTTATATATCATTGTCATTTTGCTTAGTTTCTTCTGTTACCTATTCTGACATCGGACTCGGACTTCTTTTAAACTGAGTTTTACTGTGCGTATTGCTGTGTGTTTGTTTATTCTACATTTTCTAGAGGTATAGGGGAGGGTGGACATCTCACAAAACATGTTTAACACCACCGCATTTTTGCACCTGTCTCAAGTCAGGAGCCTCTGACCTTTGTTAGTCTTGAATGTTTTTTTAGTTATTGTTCATTTACATGTTTCGAAGTTTAGTATGACTTCCATTTCCACTGAACTAGTACACTTTTTTGTTTAGGGGCCAGCTGAAGCCCGCCTCCGGGTGCTGGATTTTCTCGCTGTGTTGAAGACCTATTGTGGCCATGGTGCTGTTTTCTGCTTTTCGGGCGAGTTGTTGTCTCTTTGACACATTCCCCATTTCCATTCTCAATTTTAGATAAGAGATATAAACCGACATGTCATCGCTAATTTCTGGCGACTGAAGGAAATGTCACCAACTAGTATACCTTAAGTTACTTAAACATTATATATTAACATACAAACATTTTCCGGATTTGAACTCTGTTGATGTGTTGATTCTTCTTGCGATTTTACATACTTTAGTTCTGTTTCCCCTATGTCATCTTCTTTTTCAGAGCAGCACGGTGAACAAATTCCTGAAGAACAAATTGTGTGTTTTTGCAACGTATTTTTTCCTGATCTTCATTCGTATTATCACCTTTCTTTTTACTGTCGCATATGGAGCAACGTCTTGTACATAGACCACATTTGCGGTAGAAAATTGCAATTATAATGACATTCAATATGAGAATGATTCCGCTTATACCCAGTAACCACCACAATAACCTTCCAAAGTAAGAGGGTTTGTCAGAACTGCTTGGTAGAGATTCGTTAAATAACTCAATCATTGCTGTAAAACCCAATATAACAAATGTTGATAACGTGACTTTGGCTCCGCTTTCCACTGGTAGCCAAAAGTTACAATATTTATAAATGTAATAGCAACAGTTGGAGCAAGGAATTTCCATACGTAATAGGTTTGTCGTCGGTCCATTTCTATGTGCAGACCCACACGAGAAAATAGTTTGGCATTAGTTTTACGTATTTTGTGTAGGTCTTGATTTTATCAGAGTTAGATATATGCCACTCACCATTTGATTGATATTGGTTCAGAAAATTATCTTGCATCCGGATGCGTAACACTTGTTCTTTGTTATCATGAATTTGGGCTGAAAATTCTATTTTACAGTTTTCAATTTCAAACGGATATCTTGTGGTATCCACAAAACAATGCGTGTTTAGTTCAATTAAACTTTCCCATTCGACCCGCCCATTTCTGTAGATATTAACAAGTTTATTGTTTTCTTCGAAAATGTGGACTTGTCTGCAGAGTTCACCAAACAAACATCAGGGTTCCATATCCTTGATAATGGAGCAGATATTTCATTTGTTTCACCATACAAACTGCTATTCCACGTCAAAATTCATCGGTCCAAGACATCATTATACCAACTGAGGTTGTCATGATTTGATCCTTCATATTTAATGAGTGAATAGTGTATAAAACAATTTCAATCTTTACCTCTATTGGCTCACTTATGTTCTGAGTAGGTTTCCTCATATACTTGTTATAGTTTCCATTGTCCATTATATCTTTCCACAAAACAATTTCATCATTTCGACTATCAGCAATAAGCAAAAAGCATTAATAATGACTAGATGAACCATTTTCATTTTAGTTCCGTTCATACTTCGTTGCAAATACACACAGAGTTTACAAAATATGATTGCCAACTTAAAAAGACAATAAAAGGTTTCAATCTTAAATTATGTTATACATCGCGTTCACTACAAAAGTATGCAAAAGTGTTGTATAGTGAATATAGGTATGTTTATTTAAATGTTTCCATGACACTTTACAAAAATATATCGATCCAGTAATTAAATTTTGTAATAGTAAACGCATATAAAGCATATATATAAATTATAGATAAAGTTCTATATGATATAGGTTTACAAATTAGTATAATTCATTTCTTCATGTTATTTTGACAAAAAAGAACAAAAATAATACATTCATAGCAGCAACTACAATAAGTTTTTCCATTTTGGAATTACGATTCGTAAATTAAAAAGACACCTTTGTAAAAGACTATGATACGATGACGATTAAACTAATAAGTGTTTGCTATCGATGCCAATAGACATGAAGTTTACGTTTAAAATTCCAATTATTTAATCTGTTTTGGGTCAGTTTCATTCATTAAACATTTATGATCAATTTCAAGATATTTTATGTAAATTTCTGTCTGTTTTTCCTGGCGCTCGAAAAAGTTTGAGGGCCAAATCAAACATGAAGTTGAAGAGCATTGTACATCAGCATTTCCGAAAAATTGTGCGAAATACGGCTAATGCCATCAACGCCTTGAGGTAGAAAACCAAAGTGGTTCAAAATTTCATATACAGAAAGTAACCATATCAATGATATTACTTGTCAACACAAAAGGCTGACTACTGGACTGGTGCTACCCTCGACGACGAAGCATCCACCAGCAGTGGCATCAACCTAGTGGTTGTAAAACTAAGCAAAGATACCAGCTGACTAACAGCTTGTTACACCTGACGTCCCTTTCGTCTTCGTAAGACTCATCAGTGGCACTCGAGTTAAAACTCTTGAGAAGCCAAATTAAAATCGAAATAAAAGAGTTTAGTTAGACAAAAAGTTACAATATTTATAAATGTAATAGCAACAGTTGGAGCAAGGAATTTCCATACGTAATATGTTTGTCTGCGATCCATTTCTATGTGTAAGATCACTACAGAGAAGTTTCTTCCATTTACATTTTCTATTGTTGTATAATTTCTTATTTTGTCAGGTTTAGATATATGCCACTCACCATTTGATTTAAATAGATTCAGGAAATTAGATGGCAATCCAATGCTTAATATCAGTTCCTTGTTATCAAGATTTTGGGTTCTAAAATTTAATGTACAGGTTTCAGTTTCAAACGGATATCTTGTTGGATCTACAACGCAATAAGTTTTAACTTCAATAACATCACGCCGTTCCACCAGCCCATTATTGTAGATATAAACACGTTTATCATTATCTTCAAAAATATTGGATTTATCTGCATAATTTGTTAGCAACACATCAGGCGTCCATATCTTTGATATTGGAGCTGTTATTGCATTCGTTTCTCCGTAGACACTCTTATTCCACGTCAAAAATTCATCTGTCCATGACATCTTTATACCAAGTGAAGTTGTCAGGATTTGGTTCTTCATGTCTAATGAATGAACTGTGTATAGCGCAATTTCAATCTCTACCTGTATTGGTTCGCTTTTATTAACAGTCGGCGTCCTCAAATATTTATTATAATCTCTGTTGTCCAGTATGTCCTTCAACAAAAGAGTTTCAAAATTTACACTATAGACAATAAACACAAATATACATAAACAGATAAGATGTACATAGATTAAATTCGTTTCAGTTCATTTTATAATTATTTCAAAACTCTTTAAGAAAACCAAAATTAAATACGTAATATAGACGATTTAAACCTCAAAAGAATACAATTGTTGATGATTTTAAACACCGTGATTTTATTTGACAAAAAAATTGGAAAAGTGCCATACATTAAATTATGGTACGTTTCTATTGATTATTGCATAGTATACCATATAAAAAAAGAAACGATTAGGTCATACAAGATTTTGTTGGATACCTATTATGACAGACAGTTTGTTTTGAAAAAAAAAAGATATTGATTTATAGAAATAAAGATTCTTTGAATTTGTTGAAGTCACGGGGCAAATGCAAACAAACTAAACCTACTTGTAGCAATTATTGCATCGATCACCAGATAGGAAATCATGTACGTTTAAGTTCAAGAACACGCTTCTCGTATTTTCTAAACAAAATTACGTCAGAAATAAAAATATAAATTTAAAACTTTCAAAATTCGAGTAGAATTCATGAATCGAAACCAAATTATGTTACTTTCAATTTCATTTTATTACATTCATTGTTGGACTATTAAATGATGTTCAGTATCTCTTGACAACGTAGCGTTAACAACCACTACTCTGATTATCTTTGAAACAATACCAAAGTGTATACCTTAAATATATGGTTTACAATTTTAATACATTTTCTCCATTTATACTTTTGAAGAAATTAAGGGTTAAATGTTAAAAGTCAAATTTAGTTTACTTACCCAAGTGTTAGTTATTGTCATCATATTGGCGTCCGTAGTTAGTTTTCCGTCTGTATAACGTGAGGTTTTATATATCTTTTTATTCTTATAAAGCCAATGCATGACATCAGTACAGAAATAACAACAATAACTATTTACAATATATACAAAACAAGGCAAGGGAGAGAAGTCACTAGCCAGGAGGACAAACACAAGTATTAATATTTGTTATAAATGAAGAAAGCTTCTTCAGGACTGGTTTTCGTGTATTCGACATAAGTTCAGAGAATTTAACTGTATTATGTCGTTGTACAAAACAGGAGGATAAATACTCTTTACGTTTTGATCGAAAAAGTACATTCAAATATATATAGTGATATTCGTCTCCAATTTGTCGATTGTTACATTGATGGCAAAACGGTTTTCTCTTAATACGTTTTGCCACCTTCCTTTTTCAATCGGCAATTTTTTATTAGTCGTTCAAAATTGACAAAGAACAACGGCATCTTTAAAGTCCAAAATATTAAAATATTCCTCAAATTCCAAGTTTTTCTTAAAATTTTGTAGTTAATAGCTTTTGACGAATTTTGGATTAGCGAATTCCAATTCTGAAGAAACGGGTCTAGCAATCTTTGCTTTATAACAGTTTTAACCAATCTTTATTAATGGAATTTTGTGTTTCCCATATATATGAGAAACCACAATCTTGAAATATTTTCTTGACAAACAGAATCCATTTAGTTTGCATGTTATGATGAGCGTTCATATGGCGAGAGAGTTGATATTTGCTTGTTTACCGGATATCAAATCTGCCCAAAATAATACTGCTCGAACTTTTATATCTATGTCGACCGGATGGCGACCAAGTTCCCCGTAAACCATATAATTTGGTGTTGAGGATTTCAGATTTAAAAGTAATTTACAGAATTTAAAATGTATCTTTTCTAATATCTCATTATTACTAAAACCCCATACTTCGCACCCATACAACAGAATGGGCTTGATAATTTTGTGAAAAGATCAAGCTGACATCTTACAGAAAGCTGGTACATCCTTCCCATTTTCAGGACTTCGTACATGGCTTTTAAGGCCTTATCGGATAAATGGGTTTTTGTCATATTAAAATTCCCTGTTTTAGTAAAAACAATTCCCAAATAGTTAAACTACTTTACTATCTCAATGTTAGTGTCATTGTAAGAAAATCGTAGATTTTTGGCAACCGTCCAAAACCAAACACTAAGGCTTTGGTTTTGTCAACGTTTACTTTCAATTTCCAAGCCTTACAATAATCATGGAAGGCATTGAGTCGAGTCTGCAGGTCCTGTGCTGTTTCGGCCAACAATACCGTGTCATCTGCATACAATATAATAAAAACAAAAGAAATATTTCTAATTCTCTTCCCAGATCTTCTGAAATAGTTTTAAATCCTGTAATATTTTTACTGACTAAGAAATTTTCTAAGTCATTCAAAAATAAAGAAAATAGGAAAGGTGATAAGTTTTCTCCTTGTCGTTCACCAATTTCACAAGCAAAGTATTTCGAATTACAATTATTATATGATATACGGGTTCAATAATTCAAAAAGGAATATAAGGTAAACATATTATCTGTAGTAGATTACTTTTGACGAAAACCACTCTGGTTTTCTTGTATGATAATATATTCATCTGAAAAATCATTTAGTCTTTTATTTAGGATTCCAGTAAAAGTTTTCCCAGCAACTAACAATAGTGATTGGTCTATAATTCTTTGGATCTTTAAAGTCGCCTTTATTTTTCTATATAGGTTTAATAGTACCAATTAGCCAACTTTATGGAATTAAGCCTTTATCGAATATAATATTAAAAGGTTTCTCATAAATACATATAACCTGGCTTGATGTGGATTTTATGTATTCATTTATAATTTCGTCTTCTCCACAAGCTTTGTCATGCTTCAGTTTCTTAATGCACTGAAGAATTTCATCTTGTGAAAAGGCGAATTTATATGTTCATTTAGCTGCTCACTTTGCATGGGATCAATGTCGGGAAAACGCACATTTTGGTCATCTTCCGGTGCAGCGTTCAAGTTTTTGAAAAAGTCGTGTAATATTCCTATATCAATATCGGCTTGCTTTTTCATCTTTCTGTGATATAAAATTTTCCACAAATCTTTCGGGTTGTTGCTACGCAAATTTTGAATTTTGTTTGTAAGATCATTTCTAAAGTTTCTGTTTTTGTTATCGAGAACCTTTTATAAAATTTTTCGGTACTTAGCATGTCTAAATGGTTTTGGCAACTATTTTCAATTTAATATTTACCTCTGAATAAACTGGGCCATATGAACCAAATTGAGCAGTTATTATAAATGCAAGGTCCTCTGTGACATTTCCTTATTTCTCTCAAATTAGGCGAATCATGGTAACACGAAGCTTTCATTGATTCTTATTGGTAAATGTTCAAAACATTAAGAAACAACGTTACTTTTGATTTTGCCATTTGAAAAGGAACTAAAAGTAAATACTAATAGAGAAAATAGATCAGTAACAGTTTTCAAATTATCTTAAACTGCTTTGATCAAATTGACTAAGTAAAACGAGGATAACAAACCTTGTGTATATATATATCTTAAACTTCTATTTACATATTTCGAAGATATTAAGATATTAAAGAAGGCTTCGAGGTAACGTAATGTCTTCAGAATAATTGATATTTCATATGTAAATATAGTTGGTGCAGTTTCAATATATAACTCATTATGTCAGATTTCAGTTATTTGCTTTTGATGTGGCATATTTGCAGTGAACAAAAACATTTATACATTTGAGAAAATACAGGAATGTGCGCTCCGTTTCATGATTACTATTGTAGTTCTTATGCTGTTTTGTAGACTGAATAAGAATTGCCGTCTCGTAGAAACCTTTCGCGTTCACAGTTGCCTTGGAACCCTTCAAAATAATCAATAATATATGTCCTATGCATTCCAATATTATAGTTTACGCAAACTATCTACAATGGCTATTTTCTTGAAGGGCATTAGCTGTCAAATTCATGTTCACCGATTTGACTCAAATTCTCATATTTGATTTATAACATACTAAAACGTATATCCAAATTACAATAAGTCTAAAGTGAACAATTAACAATGCATAGACTCGATAATATATATCAGCATTTCGTGTGTATTTTAGTCTAGACGCCATTTAATTAACCATCGAGATGACCTCTTTTCTAGGCCTGTTTGATTTCATTTTATAGGTTAAAGAATAAGTTAATCATCGTTTTACCTGTATAATAATGAGTATTTGTGAATCGAATCAGTCTATGAACTTTTCCTTTTAATGGCTGAACACAACTTATACATGCAGAACCAATCTCTATCTAATGGGTTAAATAGAAGGTCACATGAATACGGATTCAATGCACTTGCAAGTGAATAATTCATCAGTGGTGTTTCCATGCTTATTTTGACAAAATTGAACTAAACTGGCTACTAAAAGCTAATTATTATTTCACTATTTCACTTTCATTAATGATTGAACTAAAAAAAAATCACATTTAATTTGTTTTATATTTTGTATACATAGCTAATGCCCCTTTATTTCTCAATTATTAATAATCTTTAAACAAATTTATAAAATTTTAGATTGAAACTTGATAAAATGCAGCCTCTACTACTTTTTACTTTTTCTGATTACTTTTAGATGTATGATAAAAATCCTTATAACAGGGTAAATTTTGGTTTTATAATATTTAATGCCAAACTTCGGGTGTAATATTTTGAATAGATATGGTGGGAAATGACACTCACACATTTGATTTATTATAGTGTAACCTACTGGTAAAACCGGTTTAAATGCAAGAATAACTTTTTTGTGTCGTAATGTTTTATCGTCACTTGAGAAAGGCAACTGTCTAGAATGCATATACGAGCTATCATCTTATGCTTAAAAGATCTAATTTATCATGAATATTTCAAGAAACCTCTAAAGTTTATAACAACAGACATATTTGTGGTATCTTTTACACTGTAGTCCGGATTTTTATGATTGCACTCAATAATATCAATGAACATTGTTACTCATTTTTTTTTGTTAGAGCCTATGGAACAACGGAACTTCCAATTTAATTGTGTTTTATTAAAACGACAGCTTTAAAAAGTGTGAGAAGTCAATATGTACATACACAAGCAGCACGACGGATGCCACATGTTGAGTAGATTCGCTACCACTTTCATGAGCACTTAAGATCACTCCCTGGTTTTGGTGATATTCGTGATGCTCAATCTTCAGTTATCTTTATTGGGATGTGTAGACTGTTGTTCGTCTTTTTCGTTTTTCATGTCGATGTTAGTCTGTTTTCGACGTCTGAGTCATAATGTCCATTTGGTATCTTTCGTCTCTTTTGAATCAAATATTTTGAATCTTCTATTGTGACTTCAGAATCTATTTTCTAAAATGAATATCATATATAAAATGTCCTGAATCAAGGTCTCAAGGTGACTTTGATGTTCTGAACTTGGGTTTTCCTTCAATAGATTGAGGAAAGAAGTGCTGAATATTTACATAGGACAACGAAGGGCATGTAATAACATTTGTCCTTGAAAAGTTGTCACTAGATGTACAAGAAACTTTCTTTTTGTTTCCATTATATAATCAGAGTTAGATGTTTCAATAGTTTGAAAACTAGAGGCTCTACTGAGCCTGTATTGTAATTTTGGCATCTTGGCATACAATTGATGTAAAGTAAAATAACAAAATACCGAACTCCGAGGAAAATTCAAAACGGAAATTCCCTAATCAAATGGCAAAATCAAAATCTCAAACACTTCAAACGAATGGATAACAACTGTCATATCCCTGACTAAGTACAGGCATTTTCTGATGTAGAAAATGGTGTATTAAAACTGGTGTTATAGCTAGCTTAACCTCTAACTTGTACGGCAGTCGCATAAAATTCCATTATATTGACAACAAAACAAACAGACATAATAGGTAAAATGACAAAAAAGAGGTACAGCAGTCAACATTATGTTATAATCTTAATCACTATAAAACAAACAAATATATCAAGAAAGAAAACAAAAGGCATATAGACAAAGCACATAAGCAAAAACGAAAGACAAGAATACAAAAGTTTACCATAGCACAATAGCACAATGACGGGATGTATAAGTACCGAGCCACGTCAAATGGATATTACCAAAAATAGAATAAACAGTAAAAGTAATAATTTACAAAGACAAATAAAAGAACACTATAACACGTAATTAAGATGATAAAAAACGTCAGTACCTTGAATATATATATCAAGACCATCGTGTATTATTTGTGAAGTTGATACGGAATATTTATCAACAAAGTCTTGGTATCTTCCGATGAACTTTTTCTGAAAAAGGACGAGACGTTCTTTGACATAACCCTGGTTCGTCAACTTTTATGCTCAGACACTGGTGACATTTTATAAAGTCTGAGTAGCAGTTGCAAGCTCTTGAATACTGAGTAGGAAAATGTATATCCCATATGCAGGTGAAGTTGGTATATTGTTACTAAGGTGGGGAAATTGATAATTTCAAAATTAAAATCGTCTCGTTTGTCATAGATTCTGGTACTAGTAATTAGACGACATCTTATTTCAAATTCGAGGCATACGTCTAAAAATGAGGCAGAGGAAGCCGTGTCTGTTGTTTCTTTAATTTCTTGTTCTGGAGGATATATTAATAGAACCCAATCAGAAGAGTTTGGATTGTTAATGGGACGATTATCATCAACATATCCGAATGTGAAATTAAATGATCTGGCTTCTTTGTAATTCAGTCAGAATATTTTTATAGTTTCTAACGTTTTTGACCTTTAGTAGATCTTGTATTGCTGATAATTTGTGTAATCAACAATTGCCCTCTATTTACTATAGTGTCTGAATAAAAAAACACAAATTTTAGCCTTATGTTCTCTTTTTAGCTCCAGCAGAAATGTTTGTTTGAGGCTGATGATTATCGGACATAATAACTACATATTCCAAGATTTGAAGCAACTTCAAAATTCATTTAGCCTAGTAATTTCAGAGGAAATTTTTTGGTAATATTTTACATAAGACGATTACAACGATAGACGAATGACTACGACGACGATTAACGCCATGTGATTACAATAGCCCACATTGGCCCTAAAGGACAGGTAAAATCAAAAATAGAATTCTGATTAAAATCCAAATAAAAGCTATATATACAACAAAATACAACTTTACTTTTTTTTTGTATTTTGACCAAATCCGATTATATCTGCCCTCGTGAGGTGTGTAAATGGACATTATGTAAAATTTATATGACTATTGTTCTACTAGAGCTAAATGATCATAATAGACAGCATCCCGTGTCTCAAAAATCAAAGATTTACAAGGATCTTGAACAAACGGAGAATGTATGACCCAGTCCCTTTTGGCGCATTAAATAAAACACTTAAGAAGTACTTTTAATTAAAATATATCAAATAACAATATTTAGACTGAGAAAATTGTCCAATATCAGTATTCATATTTCCGTTCTTTGTCTAAACAAAATTGTTCTAGGGCTTCAAGCATCTTCCAATTTGAGTTCTTGACATTCATATTAATATATGAGACAAGGTTTTATCAATAAAATGATTTGCTACATACGTCCTTTTCATCATATGTATGACATCAAAGTGACGTCAAAACAGACTTTTCTGAACCAGAAAGTAGACAGTACCGCGACAGTAGACAAAGTTTTATACAGGTCACGCTTCAAATACCATACGGTTATCGATATTCTAATGCAGAATAAAACAAATCCGTCCTTTTCCGTCATATATTTAGTTTGATTTTCAACATTTCTCAATGCTTACAAATCAAGAATATGTGGTATGAATACTAATGAGACATGTATCCAACAGGATCCAAATAAAGCGAATTTGAGGAAATATAGATCACCGTACCGCCTTCAACAATGAGCAAAAAGCGGTAAGCTAAAAGGCATCAACCATTAAAATGAAAAAATATACGCCCTAATATATTTTATGACAAAACAATAAAGGAAAAACAAGCATAACAGGCAGTAGCCAACGTCACCACTGAAAAGGGCTCTTAACTTTGAACTGACACATAAATAATGCCCGGTTAAACATATTTGTGTTCGCCCAACCACCCCTAACCTGAGACAGTGGTGTGATAGCACACCATTAACACGGTGGGTAAGGTTGTCCTACGAGAGAACGTTTTGTGCTGGTGATTCGGTCCTGACTGGTGCTGATGGGTCCTGATTCTGTGCTGGTGAGTTTGTTTACATTGTATCAGAACGGCAATAAAACAACCGTTCTGTTGCTTAGTTTTCTCTGATACGTCGTAAGTAACATGCGAGGAATATTTCAACGATTTTTATTGCAAAAGTCGTGCAAATTCGCCAAACGAAATTGTCCTGATGACATGCTGGTTCTGTGCACCTATGTCCTGGTTCTGTGTCTTTATATTTTAGTTAAAAGTGGCAAATATTCAAGATCACTGATGCAGAAAATTTGTGTAATTCATAGAAAATATACCTAGCATATATTTGGTGGATATTTCATATGAGCAAAGTTGAGTCTATTTTGTTTAAATTTGATTTTGAGAGGGTGTGCAAGATCTTTTCTGTTGAGGTGTTTTAGGCATTTTAAACTTTTGTTGATTGTTATTTTGAAGATATATGTGCCGTTAACTAATTAAGGGGAGTAAGTGAACGATGTGTCCTACTTTTCTTTTTTAAATATATTTCATGAATGAAAATCAAATATGCCTACATTTTAATTGAAAATGAGTGAAAAATGAGTGAACGAAAAAAATACCAGTAAGAAATACACTTTTATTTAAATATTTGTAATAGCACGAAGCTTTTAATTTTGTGTTTCAAACACACCTTCTCTGTAGTAATGACTCATTACAAAGGTATTTCATTGCACCCATTTATTTCATGTTTTGATACTGTGAATTCTCAATTTTATTATATTAACATGTATAAAGGTCTAATGGGAATATTAATCAAATTAAAAGGTCAATTGGCTGATGACACAACACTATTTCTTCAGTCTCGTGAAGATATATGTCTTGCTTTCAGTATAATTGAGACATTTGGAAGTCTATCAGGGCTGAAACTTAAAAGGAACAAAGCAGAAGGAATATGGTTAAGGAGATTATAAAGCAGTAAAGATTAATAAGAAAATATTAATTTTCTTAACCACAACTTAGCACTTTTGTGGTACAATAGAACATTTTTTTATAAATGCGCATTAAGAGTGCTTACTATTTCAGTTTGGTACGCCAGACGTGCGTACGCGTTTCACCTACATAGGACTCAAAATGATTATTTCAACTATTGACAGGCGATTCATTAATTTCTTCTAATAGTTTTTCATGTTTGCTTTGGTTTAAATTTAGATATATTATGTTTGTTATGATATGCATGTTCCTCATGAGGAGCACAACCAAGAGCTTTAGTGTAAAGGATGTCATTTAGCACACTGTACGTCGTTTGTCTACCCAGTTCTTTAATCAGTATATGTTTACCCCATTATTCTCTATTCTTTATTTTTTTTTTTTGCCCATTGTTCTCTATTCTTTATTTATTTTGCCCAATATTCTCTATTCTGTAAACCCCATCCACACCCTCATACTATGTGACAAAACATCAGAAAACATATCCACTTGAATCGCTAATTCTCAAACTCTAATGATAGGCAACACTCGTATCTTATGTAGTTTATTAAAGTTGTTAAAAGGGATGTTCGTTGCACAAAGTGGTTTAGCTTACACCTATTTTTATATGTTTTACTACCTTCTATATAGCTCCTTGTTACTGGTATTCAAAGGAAACAATGATACAAATTATTAAAAAGATGCTTGTATAGTATTACAAAACTCCGTTATGAAAGAAATCAATACTTGAATAGTCATTTGAATTTTTGTTTTGTTTTCTTGTATCTTTATATGAACACAATGAATATTCTAAGTAGAGTACCAGGTTTAATCCAAATAAAGACAGCAAATCTAAGAAAAATGAAAAGATAACCAGCTCAGAACTTGACTTTGACGATTCCAAAATATCTTAAACCGTCAATATATGCTGCATCCTTCAGTACATCTGAATTATATAGAACACTCTTATGCAACATTTTCTCTTCCACCAAAATGTTAATGCCGAAGAAAGTGTATACAAACACATATGATAAAATCATCATGATTAAACAAATCACATCAATTTTGCGGCCTTTTGTTTCCTTTTTGTTTCTATTTTTCTTTTCCTTTTGTTTGATCTTTGTCTTTTCCTTTGTCTTTTCCTTTGTTTTGATCATTATCTTCTCCTTTCTCTTCTATGATAATGTCATCTAAAACATACCGTTATTACAAACATTTTACCCTCACTTAGTATAGTTGACAAATGATTGTATTAAATATATATGAACTTTCTTTACTTTTCCAAACAATTTTCTCTGCTCAAGCCGAAACATGTTGCACCCGCCACATTATATATGAGCCAGTCCCTTGTTATCAGGCTAATATTCAGTAGTTGTCATTGGTTGCTGTCTATAAAATGTGCTTTCCATTTATTGTTTTGGCATAAATCAGACCGTTGGTTTTTTTCCGTTTGAAATGTTTTACATTTTTTTATATCGGGGCCTTTTATAGCTGACTGTATATACGATATACGTTTTGCTCATTGTAGAAGTCCGTACGGTGACTTTATGTTGCTTGTATTCTCACCCTTTAGTCTTAAATGATTGTTGTTTCATTGGCAATCATACCACGTCTACCTATTTTATATAATATGTTAAAATTATCTTTACTCTCAAAACCATTCATTATCATAACGCAACAGGAATGATAAAACATCAAGCAATCTTTCCGGTAAAATCAGTAATTTTAAGGAAACAGAAATAAAAAATAATTATATTATGTTGACCCTATTATGTCACCATAAACCATAAAGATCGACAATAGAAAAATGCCTCTGTATTAAAGTTTCATTTATCAAAGCAGCTTATTTATCACGTAGTTGTATGGTAAAGATGCCATGTTGTTAGAATTGTTTTAGACGTACGTGGTGTACTCTTTAATGTGTAGAATTAGGAAGCAGTTGAATTATTCGCTGATCAACCTTATCCACGAGTTAAGGAGTATTAAATTTCCGCTAAATTTGTACTAAGTTGCAGTTTTAGTTTTCGGCATAATAGTTTATTACGTTTCCGCAAGATGTACATACTTATTTTTTACCAGACTCAAACTCAAAGATCGTGGTTTTTTCAGTAACTTATCAAGTCAAACACCAATCATTTCGTTAATAAGTAAACCCAAAGGGTTAAGTATGAAATACGTCACCTGAAATATCCCATCCGTCATTGTGTGGACTGTTAAAATACACTGTTACGTGCGATCTGAATATCAATATGACCGTTAGGTAGCTACCATTTGATTTTTATGGGGACTACGATGAAATTTTAAAAAGGCAGGACAGGAGTTTTGAATAAAAAAGGCAGGATGAGCAACTTGGTAAAAAAAAGTCAGGATGACAATTTATGTAAAAAAAGTCAAGTCAGGTTATCGGAATTTCCATGGGGACTAACTGTGCACCATTTATTGCGGACCTGTTTTTGTCTTGTTATGAGTTACAATTTATGACTAAAATCAGCAAAACCCATTGAAACATCATCTGATTCAAAATTTAATAACACTTTTAGATATTTAGATGATATATTGGCTCTCAATAATGACGACTTCATTTTAGATGGTGACGTTCCTTGTCGCCATCTTATGGTGTTTATATATCTCAACTTGTTCGATTCGCTCGTGTATGTAACAACGTGTTTGATTTCAACGAAAGAAATCTCTGTATTACTGAAAATTATTACACCAGGGTTTTCGATATCACAAACTAGTAAAAACATTTACATTTTATTTTATTACTTTTACTGTTAAGTCTGTTTTTGTGATATACATTTGACGTGACTCTGTACTTATGTATCCGGTCATAATTTGAACCACACTATTATTTTATTTATTTATATTACTTTTACTGTTAAGTCTGTTTTTTGTGATATCCATTTTACGTGACTCAGTGTTTATGTATCCTGTCATACTTTGAACGACATAATTATTTTATTTATTAATATTACTTTTACTGTTAAGCCGGTTTTTGGTGATATCCATTTTACGTGACTCAGTGTTTATGTATCCCGTCATAGTTTGAACCATACTATTATTTTATTTATTAATATTACTTTTACTGTTAAGTCTGTTTTTTGTGATATCCATTTTACGTGACTCTGTATTTATGTATCGCTTCATACTTTGAACGACAAAATTATTTTATGTCTACCTGTGCGAATTTCAAACGCGCGATTTTACGCCACTACTTAAAACCTTCCATCCTTTATGGGTGGATTTTACATAGATAAATAAAATCGTATAATATAAGCATAATGATGATGTTAAATTTGATGTATGCCTTTTTGTGCTTCTTCGTTACATTTGTTTGTTTTTATAGTGATTAAGATGACAACACAATGTTGACTGCTGTAACCCTATTTTTGACATTTTTACCTATTGTGTCTGTTTGTTTTGTTCACGCATCGTTGTCAATATAATGGAATTTGATGCGTCTGTCATACAAGTGAGAGGTTTGTCTAGCTATAAAACCAGGTTCAATCCACCATTTTCTACATAAGAAAATGCCTGTACCAAGTCAGGAATATGACAGTTGTTTTCCATTCGTTTGATGTGTTTGAACTTTTGATTTTGCCATTTGATTGGGGATTTTCCTTTTGAATTTTCCTCGGAGTTCAGTATTTTTGTGATTTTACTTTTACTAAATTTTATCATCGGTACATGGACATCATTCGTAAATATAAATTAACATGCAGACATCTTATACGTTCAGGTATTTCACATCCAATATTTTATAGTAATATTCTTTACAAAGCACAAAAATGTCGGCATTCACCTCAAAAGCTAACCAAACCTTAAAACAGACTTATTCGGAAAGGATATAGTTACGATACTGTTGTCAAGTCATTAAGGATTGCATATTTTGGTATTAATATTGATTCACTCATAGGGTCTTTGCATCGGAAATAAACACATTTATTCTAAAACCAGTTGTTGGCATGATACGGGTTATGTTCTCATATATTTTATGATGGTATGATACTTAACCCTAACAGGAGGGATTGTACTTGATTTTCATATGATGAAGACATAATCTTTCAATCAGTTTAATTGAGGTCTGGAGCTGGCATGTCAGTAACTGCTAGTAGTCCTTTGTTCATTTATGTATCATTGTCATTTTGCTTAGTTTCTTTTGTTACCTATTCTGACATCGGACTCGGACTTCTTTTGAACTGAGTTTTACTGTGCGTATTGCTATGTGTTTCTTTATTCTACATTGGCTAGAGGTATAGGGAGTGGGTTGAGATCTCACAAAACATGTTTAACCCGCCGCATTTTGCGCCTGTCCCAAGTCAGGAGCCTCTTGCCTTTGTTAGTCTTGTATGTTTTTAATTTAAGTTCATTTATATGTTTTGGAGTTGAGTGTGACGTCCATTTTACTGAACTAGTACACAATTTTATTTAAGGACCAGCTGAGGATATCCTACGGGTGCGGGATTTTCTCGCTGCGTTGAAGACCCATTGGTGGCCTTCGGCTGTTGTCTGCTCTTTGGTCGGGTTGTTGTCTTTTGACATATTCCCATTTCCATTCTCACTTTTATAAGATAAACTAATAAAAAGGTAGGACCGAATAGAGTGAAAAATAAAAAGGCAGGACAGAGATTACAACTAAAATAAAATGCAGGACAACATTTTCATCCTAGTTTCCAAAAAAAAATAAAAATCAAATGGTAGCTTCCTTAAGGTAGATGGATGGGTGGTATGGGTGGGATGTCTAAATAAAAATCCAAATGATTTGTTAATGATATGTCAAAATGTACTTTATATTATGCCTTTTCAAAATATAATAAATAGTATGGGTCACCGGACTTTTTTCATGCTACAGGTTGTGAAAAATTGTCAGATTTTGTATAGATTATGCATGTAAAACTCAATTTTGTTTGATAAAAGAAAACTACACCATAGAATTTTAAGATAGAATACGAGAAGATAACTCTTATAATATGCTTTCAGACAAGAAAAAGAAAAAATGGGGTCACCGGACTCGTTTTCTTGCTACATGATAAAATATGCGAATTCACAGCATATTCTTAGCTATTATAAATTTAAAGGTACTTCATCTGATTTATCTCTCCTTATGTGGCAAAGTTGAAACAAAATGAATCAAACAAAATATTCCATTTTTGTAAAATACAGCCGTAAAATATGATAAAACACATAATCTTCTATATTAGGATGAACAGTCTTACACATAAATTGCATACTGCTCTCGAAATATGAACATTTCAAGAAAGACCTAGAACGATTGTTATCTGCTGTTTTAAAATCCAAGATTGAAGAAGACACCCTATCTACCTTAAATCATATTTCTATTTTACGGAAAATACCTGGGTAACATATCTCCGTAGGTTAAAGAACCCTTTCAACAGCTCTTCGATGAGCTTTATTGCTAAGCTAAATATCTGCACTCATCCAACTTGCCCTATAGTGTAAATCCAAACTTCGACCCAAGTACCCCAACATTGCAGAACATGCATACATTATTCATTGTAATTTGGTTGTTATCCTGATTGTGCCACTGAACGTTAACCAAACAACTAAAGAAAAAAATGCATAATTATATTGATTGTATATACAGTTTACTATTACATAATTCTGACAATACAGAAATAAGGAAATATGGTATATTGCCAATGAGACAACTATCCACCATGTAAGCCACTATAGGTCGCCGTATGACCTTCAACATTGAGCAAAAGTTATCTGAATGTATATGTATTGCATTTGAATATTATCTAAGCTCAATGTTTTGTTTTGTTTTTGTTTTGTTTTTGTTTTTTTTTTTTTGGGGGGTGTTGTTTCTTATTATGTTTAATATAAAGCCAAATGAAATTTGGGGAAAGTGAGAGTTTCATTCCTACCCTCGTGACTTTCCTTGACATTTGCTGGGAGATTTGAGCAGGCGCAGTTTGCCTTTGTTCAAAAGATGTAAAAGTAGTGTTAATGTTTCGCCTTTCGCAGTTTTTATGTTGTTTAGAAAGGTTTCGTAGGTTTGAGTCGAAACAATACACTGTTTTATCAATTTTGCTATTTTATTCCTAAAATGTGTTTCAAGGACAGTTCTTAATTTCAGGAGAATAATTTTCTCCATCTAAAATTTTACCAGAAAGGATAGCATGACAGATTCAAAACGATCCTTCTTCAGACAAACGCCAGCATGCCAAGACAAAGACAACATCAGAACAGAAAACCATGCTTATAAAAGAAATTCTGATATAGCAATACAGGTGTCACTACTAGAGTAGGAGGTCATCCACAGTTTTTCGTACTTCTCATCGTGTTTTGTGATTGTTGTTTGTCTTTTAGCCTTGGCGTTGTCTGTTTTAACTGGCTTTATGATTTTAGATTGTCCGTTAACACAGACTCTTTTAATGAGGCTATGAAAGAGAATTACAGACATTTTATCATCATAGCACTTAAACGTGTGAACACTTTAAACAAAAATTGTGATTTTAGCTACTCGGAACTGAGCATTTAAAGTAAACATACTTTTATTTTCCGTACTGGAACCCTGTTGAGCAGTTTCCTTTTCTTGTGGGCCTATATAATTTAGTTCTTTTATCTCGTTATCCTCTTTACTTTTACAGCAGCACGTTGTAATTCTAGGTTTATCTTGCAGTTGCTGTGACATATTTTTTGCTTCGCAAATTTGCATATTGAACAATTTATTTTACATATTGTAAATTTGCGACAGAAAATGGTAGTAATAACTACATTCACATAACTTAATCCACTCATACCAAGTAAACACCACAGTAATCTTCCAAATTGGGAAATTTTGTCAGAACTGCTAGGTAAAGATTGGTTAAATAATTGAATCATTACTGTAAAACTCAATACAGCAAATGTTGATAGCGTAACTTTGGCGCCACTTTTCACTGGAAGCAAAAATGTTACCATATTGATACATGTAATGGCAGCAGTTGGAATAAGAAATTTCCAGACGTAATATGTTTGTCGTCGTTCCATTTCTATTTCAATACCACACCAGCGAACCGTTTACTATTGCTATTTCGTATTTCTGTATAAGCCTATATAGGTTTAGATATATGCCTTTCTCCGTTTGATTGAAATCGATTAAAATAATCTTCTTGCAGTTGGATCTTTAATAAGTGTTCTTTGTCATCAAGATTTTGGGCTGAAAAGTGTAATTTACAGATCTCATTTCAAATTGATATTGTGTCGTATCTACGAAACAATACGTTTGAAGTTCAATAAAATTATGCCATTCCACCAGTCCAGTACTGTAGATATTAACAAGCGTATCTTTATCTTCAAAATATTTGACTTGTCTGCATAGTTTTTAAACGAACATCCGGGTTCCATATCTCCGATAAAGGAGCCAATATTTTTTTTGTTTCGCCATACAAACTGCTATTCCACGTTAAAATTCATCTGTCCATGACATCCTTATACCAACTGATGTTGTCAGGATTTGGTCCTTCATGTCCAATGAATTAATTGAGTTTAACACAATTTCAAAATCTACTTCTATTGATTCGCTTTTATTCAAAGTAGGCAGCCTAATATATTTGTTATAATCTCTGTGGTCCATTATGTCTTTCCATAAAACAGTCTCATTATTAGTACAAAAACATTACGCATGACATAATTCAAAACACACAACAATGCATGAATTTCATTTCAACTCTTTTCATTATTATTTTGAAAATACACTTAAAGTTTAAGAAAATATGTAATCAAAATGCTTAACATTGACGACCCAAAGATCCAAAGAATACATCTGTACATGATTTTAGACACTACTTTTGTTACAAACAAAATTGGAAATGTGACATAAATGAAAAAAGGGTATGTTTATGATAATTGGGATGTCTAAATAAAAATCCAAATGATTTGTTAATGATATGTCAAAATGTACTTTATATTATGCCTTTTCAAAAATATAATAAATAGTATGGGTCACCGGACTTTTTTCATGCTACAGGTTGTGAAAAATTGTCAGATTTTGTATAGATTATGCATGTAAAACTCAATTTTGTTTGATAAAAGAAAACTACACCATAGAATTTTAAGATAGAATACGAGAAGATAACTCTTATAATATGCTTTCAGACAAGAAAAAGAAAAAATGGGGTCACCGGACTCGTTTTCTTGCTACATGATAAAATATGCGAATTCACAGCATATTCTTAGCTATTATAAATTTAAAGGTACTTCATCTGATTTATCTCTCCTTATGTGGCAAAGTTGAAACAAAATGAATCAAACAAAAATATTCCATTTTTGTAAAATACAGCCGTAAAATATGATAAAACACATAATCTTCTATATTAGGATGAACAGTCTTACACATAAATTGCATACTGCTCTCGAAATATGAACATTTCAAGAAAGACCTAGAACGATTGTTATCTGCTGTTTTAAAATCCAAGATTGAAGAAGACACCCTATCTACCTTAAATCATATTTCTATTTTACGGAAAATACCTGGGTAACATATCTCCGTAGGTTAAAGAACCCTTTCAACAGCTCTTCGATGAGCTTTATTGCTAAGCTAAATATCTGCACTCATCCAACTTGCCCTATAGTGTAAATCCAAACTTCGACCCAAGTACCCCAACATTGCAGAACATGCATACATTATTCATTGTAATTTGGTTGTTATCCTGATTGTGCCACTGAACGTTAACCAAACAACTAAAGAAAAAAATGCATAATTATATTGATTGTATATACAGTTTACTATTACATAATTCTGACAATACAGAAATAAGGAAATATGGTATATTGCCAATGAGACAACTATCCACCATGTAAGCCACTATAGGTCGCCGTATGACCTTCAACATTGAGCAAAAGTTATCTGAATGTATATGTATTGCATTTGAATATTATCTAAGCTCAATGTTTTGTTTTGTTTTTGTTTTGTTTTTGTTTTTTTTTTGGGGGTGTTGTTTCTTATTATGTTTAATATAAAGCCAAATGAAATTTGGGAAAGTGAGAGTTTCATTCCTACCCTCGTGACTTTCCTTGACATTTGCTGGGAGATTTGAGCAGGCGCAGTTTGCCTTTGTTCAAAAGATGTAAAAGTAGTGTTAATGTTTCGCCTTTCGCAGTTTTTATGTTGTTTAGAAAGGTTTCGTAGGTTTGAGTCGAAACAATACACTGTTTTATCAATTTTGCTATTTTTATTCCTAAAATGTGTTTCAAGGACAGTTCTTAATTTCAGGAGAATAATTTTCTCCATCTAAAATTTTACCAGAAAGGATAGCATGACAGATTCAAAACGATCCTTCTTCAGACAAACGCCAGCATGCCAAGACAAAGACAACATCAGAACAGAAAACCATGCTTATAAAAAGAAATTCTGATATAGCAATACAGGTGTCACTACTAGAGTAGGAGGTCATCCACAGTTTTCGTACTTCTCATCGTGTTTTGTGATTGTTGTTTGTCTTTAGCCTTGGCGTTGTCTGTTTTAACTGGCTTTATGATTTTAGATTGTCCGTTAACACAGACTCTTTTAATGAGGCTATGAAAAGAGAATTACAGACATTTTATCATCATAGCACTTAAACGTGTGAACACTTTAAACAAAAATTGTGATTTTAGCTACTCGGAACTGAGCATTTAAAGTAAACATACTTTTATTTTCCGTACTGGAACCCTGTTGAGCAGTTTCCTTTTCTTGTGGGCCTATATAATTTAGTTCTTTTATCTCGTTATCCTCTTTACTTTTACAGCAGCACGTTGTAATTCTAGGTTTATCTTGCAGTTGCTGTGACATATTTTTTGCTTCGCAAATTTGCATATTGAACAATTTATTTTACATATTGTAAATTTGCGACAGAAAATGGTAGTAATAACTACATTCACATAACTTAATCCACTCATACCAAGTAAACACCACAGTAATCTTCCAAATTGGGAAATTTTGTCAGAACTGCTAGGTAAAGATTGGTTAAATAATTGAATCATTACTGTAAAACTCAATACAGCAAATGTTGATAGCGTAACTTTGGCGCCACTTTTCACTGGAAGCAAAAATGTTACCATATTGATACATGTAATGGCAGCAGTTGGAATAAGAAATTTCCAGACGTAATATGTTTGTCGTCGTTCCATTTCTATTTCCAATACCACACCAGCGAACCGTTTACTATTGCTATTTCGTATTTCTGTATAAGCCTATATAGGTTTAGATATATGCCTTTCTCCGTTTGATTGAAATCGATTAAAATAATCTTCTTGCAGTTGGATCTTTAATAAGTGTTCTTTGTCATCAAGATTTTGGGCTGAAAAGTGTAATTTACAGATCTCATTTCAAATTGATATTGTGTCGTATCTACGAAACAATACGTTTGAAGTTCAATAAAATTATGCCATTCCACCAGTCCAGTACTGTAGATATTAACAAGCGTATCTTTATCTTCAAAAATATTTGACTTGTCTGCATAGTTTTAAACGAACATCCGGGTTCCATATCTCCGATAAAGGAGCCAATATTTTTTTGTTTCGCCATACAAACTGCTATTCCACGTTAAAAATTCATCTGTCCATGACATCCTTATACCAACTGATGTTGTCAGGATTTGGTCCTTCATGTCCAATGAATTAATTGAGTTTAACACAATTTCAAAATCTACTTCTATTGATTCGCTTTTATTCAAAGTAGGCAGCCTAATATATTTGTTATAATCTCTGTGGTCCATTATGTCTTTCCATAAAACAGTCTCATTATTAGTACAAAAACATTACGCATGACATAATTCAAAAACACACAACAATGCATGAATTTCATTTCAACTCTTTTCATTATTATTTTGAAAATACACTTAAAGTTTAAGAAAATATGTAATCAAAATGCTTAACATTGACGACCCAAAGATCCAAAGAATACATCTGTACATGATTTTAGACACTACTTTTGTTACAAACAAAATTGGAAATGTGACATAAATGAAAAAAGGGTATGTTTATGATAATTGTTCCATATAATGATTTTAAAACAAAACTATCAGGTCTTTCAATATTTTGTTGCAAACCTTTAATGACAGTACTAGTTTTAAGATATCGATTTGTATAAAAGATACTTTGAATTTGGTTAAATCACTTGGAAAAATGCAAACAAAGTTAACTTTTACATACTTGTAATATATACACCTGTACTTTCTAAACAAAATTATGTCTTATACATATATGGAATATTATCGAGACCCAAGAATTGTTTAGATTACGTTACTTTCGCTTTAATTTTATATCATCCATTGTGCAATTTGATTATAATGTCCTCTCAGTAAATTATTCAAAGTGTGGTGACTATGTTAAACGCATTATCCCATCGAACTTGAATTAAAGGATACCACAGATACAGTTAAGTCTGTCTCATATCATAACTTATATTTAGAAATTGACAATGGATATTAGTTAAGAACAAAACCTTATGTCAAAGGGATGATTTCAATTGCCAATTATAAACTTTACATTTTATGTAGCAATATTCCAGTAAAGCCTGCATATGGAGTATATATATCCCAATTAATGCGACAATCCAAAGCTCGCGTTTCCTATCATGACTTTCTTAATACAGGATTAATGCTTACAATGAAGCTATTTAAACAATGGCTAGTAATAATCTTAATTGTCGAAAAGCATTTAAAGTACAGTTTGTGATAAACATAATACAAACTACAACATAGATGCAACAACAGTCAGTCAATCAAGAGCCCTTGTCCTCATTTCCATTGACCATTTTAAAAAGGAACCTAGACTTTGTTTGTACCTTGAAAATGTGTTGGATTGAGTATATTTTGTAGCTTATTTTGTAGTTTTGTAAGGAAACTCATAAACTCATGTGAGAAACAGTTTCAGAGGAGGAATTGTTTCTTATATTTTTTATATCTTTTGCAATGAAAGAAGAAATGAAAATCATCATCTATATCATCAGTAGAGCAAAACTTTCATAGGCTAAGATTTCGATGTATTCTTTTCCATATCAATTCAAGTTCCAGATTATAATCACATTTTCTAAATTTCGTAAAAGGTTTACGAAATTCAAAGTTTGTATGTAATAAGCAATCTATTTTGAGATCCTTGTAAAGAAAAGGTTTATTTTGTTTACTGAGTTTTTAATTATATTTTATAGAGGTTTGTATAAAGATTTATTTGGATATTCTAACTTTAATAACATGTTTAAAAGATTGGACTTACTATATAGTTTGGCATGCAGACAACTTTTAGAACTATCGTTCTCTTTGGGGAAAATATCTCTTACATGTGTATACCAGGAATATACATTTGTGCATCTAACAGCTTACATATTGGAAATGATTCATTTTATAGGTGATTGAAATCTCATGTATGTAGTCAGTCAAATATAATAAAGACTGCAGTCTTCTCATATAGTTTTTATTGGTAATCTTCAAGACGATTGTTCATTTTTTAGGCTTTTTAACACCTAATATGTATTTATAGAAAGATAAATGGACCTTTTCACAAAGTGATTTATCAACAATTTTGAATTACAGTTTTCACGAGCTTTTGCTCTCATAAATAGGTAGGTTCATTTACTTTATGTTCTCTCGATTGGCAGCTATTGGTAATGTCAATCATGCATACATTATAATTTAATGCAGGTCTGACCAATAAATCAAATAAACGTAATGCCACTTCGATTGGCACATTACCAATAGCTGCCAATCGAGAGAACATAAAGTAAATATAACCTTTCAAGCTTTCTTGTCTAGATTATTAATGCTAGAACTAGGTTTACAATTTTGATAAGAACAGACCAAAGAAATTTATATTATACACCTATTGACTGGTTATGAGGGTAATAGCAAGTTTGTTTTCCTGAGATACCAACTATTGCTTGAGGCGGAGCCGAGGGCAATAGTTAGTATCAAAGGACAACAAACTTGGTATTACACTCATAACCAGTCACTCAGTGTTTTATTATACCGAACAAAATAACTTTCTTAAAAGTTTATCTGCATACACCACTAGGAAAAAATAGTCACATAAATATGCACAAGATAAACTATCAGGGTTGTTTTGCCCGTGTGGTATTTGTCAATATTTTGATCACTGTATTTAAGACCAGGAATCCTTGTGTAAAAATTCCTGTGCATATAATAAATGCTAGCTACCGTACACCAAAGCAATCCCAGATTATGAAGACGCCGTGACGACAGACCCATACCATACATTTTTTAGTTCTTAAAATACATCGCATATATGTTCTTTTCTATTTTAATTGCTTCTATAAGTAATATATTAATTTGAAATTACGACGAGAGACACATACACAGTCGAAAAGCTGACCCCGGTTTGACCCCATTTCTTAAAGCAACAATGGAAGTCATGTGACTACCATATTTAGGCATTTCTTTTGTCATTTTTCTTCAACTGAAACGAGTCTGTTTCCTCCAAAAGTCATATCAAATGAGTTCAAAGCATGCTATACGTTATAAATGCCAACCGCGTATACTTTCTAGACTTTTGATCAAGCGTACTGAATTAGAATACGAAGCCTTCAAATCCCAGGTCGTCACTCGTCGAGTCAATTTTTTCAACACATAAGTGGAAAATTCTTTCTTAACGTCTGGGAACCTATGCTGAATTTAAAATATGTGATGAGGCTTTTATGAACTGGCCTGTGTCAAATTTGTGCTACTTAATACGCTGTAATACGCAAATGTGCCACTTCGATGTGTCGAAATTTCTGACGAAGCGATGCCGATAGTAATTTACGAGTTACGTCCCTTTGTTCACATTTTTCATGAACAAACTTATTTCTACTATTATACTAATATTTGCATTTTATGCTGTTATTTACAAGTGAATATTATAATAATAATTAATTATCTTTTACTGAATATATTTTGATGCTACAGACATATGTAAAACAATTAGGTAAACACATTTTATCATTTTTAAACAGTTTCAGAACTGAAATCTTGGGCTTTGATATTACAGTAAATGTTACTCTGTGCCATAATATGTATTATTCCAAGATCTAGAGTTACTTTAATATTTTGGTAAATATTTTTCTTGCTGTAACCAAATATTATCAACACAGAAATAAATTGCTACTACATAAAAACTTGGCTAGCCAAAATATGCATAAATACTGGATCTAAACAGGGTTAAAATGAATTCCTTTCAATACTGATACCTGATCCTAACTTTTTATATACATTAAAAAAATAATAATCAATGTGTTCTCAATGAAAATTCTTCATAATATGAAATGAAAGGAAACTGGTTTGCAATTTGACTGTGTATAATTAAACTATTAAAATATAACAATTTTTGTCTCATTGATTCCATGCAAGTTCTACTGAATCATTGAATGGACTCAAATTATAAAAAGTTTAATCCAATGGATATTTATTTTTAAAATGGTTTATAATCATGAACTTGCGAATGAATAACAAGGAGAAAGATTCGATTCTCTTTAAGTGAAATGTTTGACGTTAACTAAAACAATAAGGTAAGGAAATTTTATACTGTCTGTGCACAACCTTGAATTTAAGACGACTAGAAAAATCATTCATTTAACGTCAAACATTTCACTTAAAGAGAATACTAATTAATCCAGTCAAATTCACAGCTGAACTCGCCATTGCTTTTTCAAACAAACACACTAAATATGTGTACATTCTGTTCAGAAGCATGTTGACATCGATGTGTAGGACAAAAAAAACTACAATGTCAAAAATGTCTTTCTTTCGGAATTTAGTTCATACGGGGTTTCCTAAGGGTTGACAGAACGTTAGTCTTGAAATATTTTTAACTTTGAGATACGTATTATTTTTATAGATTATAATCTTTGTGTATCTGTGAAAAAAAAGTAGAAAAAGAACAGACAATATTTCGCATAATTTTTAACGTATTTGTTAAAGGACGACCAATTAAGATCAATTTAGGTATGATTTTCTTTAATAATAAGATACACGCTTAAAAGATAAAAGACATCTATTTCTGACTCAATGGCAAGAAAGAAATAGAAATTGAAAATTGTCCAATTGCCGTCAATTTATTTTTCCGCGAAATAAACGCAATTTCAGAATGGCGGGCTTTACTACTAGTCCCATTGTTGTCTTAAGAAAGTAGCAACAACGGTCGTTTCTAAGGGCTTGCTTTCCTACAGACAGATTATACCATTTACGGTATTTCATAGTTCAACGTTGCCAAGCGCACAAATCAAAACAGAACAGTCAATGACGTCATTGTTGTCCAATGAAAATTAGCATGAAAAGTACGGGAAATATGTTTATTAAACTATTGACCGGGGTAATAGTCTTTGAAACAATTGACTGGCAAATAGTCTGTGGAATGAAATAGCACACATATTTCATTCTTTTTATATAGAAAAACATACTGAGGTATAATAATATTTCTTTACTGTCTCCCTATAGCTATCTTGAAGTGCGAGTAACCACTCTGTACATCTAAAATAGTGAATTAATATGACTCTCCGAAGGCAAGTATGTAATTAAAAATAAAAGTTAACTTTGATTATATTATTGAGTCTTTTGAAGTCTTTATTCAATCTACCAAAACAATATATGACAGTCTTTGGGGTTTGAAAAGTGCTTTTTATTAAGTGTTAAAATCGAAGAAATATGAATGTCCAACTCTAGTCTAACATATGGCTTACCGATTCTCAACATACCAAGCTCAAAATAAAGTCTTATTCAGTATTAATTAAGCCAATAACTTCTTAAAATGAAGTTTCTATTCAGCCCATCAGTAGCAAAAAAAGTTTGAGTCAAAGTCATTTCATTGTGAATGAAATTGTTATTATTCGGATAATTGTATGCGCCTCGCCACTCGCAGTCTCTAATTGCGGATTACGAGGTCAAGTTTAATTTCTGGGGCCATTTTATTCATTTTCCTTCTTATCAAGGAAACATCAGCTCGTCTGCCAATTAATGTCTTAAATCTTGACTTCGTAATATAACTTCAGTACTGATATGATTTATAACCAACCTTTCTAAAATTCTAAATTCGGATAGGCGTTTCGGACTCATGAAATTGAAAGTGCTATGGTTTTTGTACAGCACCGGGTCGATACCGCTGCTGGTGTACTATCAGCCCCAAGGGTATCATAAGTTTAGTAGTTCGTTCTCCGGTACTGACATGATTAATAACCAACCTTTCTAAATATTTTCGTTTAGAAATTAAGAAATGATTTACAAATTACAATGAAACTGAGGTTTCAACTCCACAGGCAGAGTTGATCAGAGATGGATCACAGCCAAATTAATGAAATGTTTTTTATAATGTATTTCTTTTATTTGCACATGAATATAAGTTATACATATTTCATTCATAATATAATATATAGACAGAAAATATGCAACATATCATATAGACACAGGTAAAATAGTTTGATAATGAATATGATTGCAAGGCACAGGTTGCTTGGATAGAGTACATATTCTTAATTTATTCAACATATAGTGTCTGTTGTTTATCTTTGTAACGGCAATAAAGGAGTCAAGGGCTCCAGCAGTTCTCTGTCCTACTGAGTCTTTTATAATATATATATATATTTCTGTTAATAAGTTTTCTTTTAAATATTTTGTAGCGTTATCATATTGGTTTGTTCCTGTGATAATTTGCTTCTATAAATATAGAATTTTCTTAACAGAATTATGAGGTTTCTTTGTCATTTTACCTTTTTCGTTAGAATACCCAGTAAAACCAAATCTATATTCAAAGTTAGTTCTATTTCTATCTACTCAAATATCCAGGAGTTAAGGTCTTCCTATAATTTCGATATATATAGACAAATTCAGAATATATGTTCCATTGTTTCGACCCTCTACACCAAAAACTATACTTATTTGTATCTTTTACTTGTGTCTAAAATTTGATGTATTATTCTGTTATGAAACCACTGAAGTTTTGAATTCTTGGTAATATAACGGGCAATATATGGATATTTTTTAATTGTAGTTTGTTTTGGGAATCAAGGATCATTTGTCCACATTTCTGTTTAGGTTTTATGCGTTTTTTATGTTTCGTTTTATCTTCCTCTTTTCATTGCCTTCCTTATAGAGATGACTATAGTTTCCTTGTCCGATTGTAGTTCTATCTAATTTATAGGCCCCTGGGGTAAATTCGGATCTTTTAACTTTCTGGTGTCACAGATAGACGAGTGCTGGCTTAGAAGGAGTCTGTACTTATACAATAATTACTAATACTTTAAACAATTAACGATTTAATATAGTACAAATTTACAAAAAGATAATACTGATAAATGTTCAAATTAAATTGTTCATTCTGTTTCACTAGTTAACTGAATTGCTGCAGAAAAAATATACTTCCGGTGAACAAGATTGGCCCAACATAAGGTGTAGGTTACGGCTGCCCTATTGAAGTTTCATAATGTTTAAGTTGTCATACAATAATGTTGCTTTAAACCATACTGTTCAATACTTTTAACAGTTGGTTTTTATCTCCATACTACATACTACTAACTACATCATACTACTCAGCCCTCTGACTGGGACATATCGAAATATATACTATAAGTTATAATAAGACATATACATACGCTTATGTATTACACATGTCGCATAAATAATTGTGAATACTTAGTACAACTACTTATGCGTTCAATCTATAGAAGATTGCTTTACATTAAATTATATTTATTGCTTTACCTTGCACAATAAATTATTACGGCATATCGCATAATGCCTTACGTTATATGTCGCATAATTGACTAAATTACTACACACAATATATAGCTTTAAAACTTAATATATATTCATGTCTATACTTTGCATATTGCTTTACATACTTGAATATCATACATTTGCGTTGTTGTAGAAAACTTAACATTTTAGCACGAATAAATATTAACAATAAGAATAAACTGAATCCTGCCTCAGAAATCCAGTGAGTGAATCCACGCCACATTGCAAACTAGATTTAAACATATGTGCACTGACCACACCTTTGCTCGTTAAGGTGTTTCCTGATAATGACTACTCAGCTCATCATCAAGGACAGGTATCACGTGATACTCAACCCGTTCGACGAGTTTACAGGTAAATGCCCTAGTAAAAGTAGACACCACATAATTAATTAGATCTAAAATGTGGACATGTATTATACACTGAAGTTTGCAGAATATACACTTTATATGATACTGACGGACTGCAAATTGAAATAGAATTAACCAACCAAAATAACTATACATATACGAGTAAAAAAGTCATCCTGTGAAATTTGGTACCCTGCGGTTATGACATTTTCTTTTCTAATGACCTATCATTTGACAAATTGAACATTTGGCTCCCTTATCCATTCATGTGTTCTTTAACAATCTTTTATAGATTATAATCTTTGTTTATCTGTGAAAAAAGTAGAAAAAGAACAGAGTTTTCTGGTCTTTGGTTTTAATAACGC
Organism: Mytilus coruscus; assembly: GCA_017311375.1. Classification (NCBI taxonomy): domain Eukaryota; kingdom Metazoa; phylum Mollusca; class Bivalvia; order Mytilida; family Mytilidae; genus Mytilus; species Mytilus coruscus. The sequence goes on from CM029597.1 coordinate 11,436,799, forward strand.
TTTAAGATTTTTTCTCTCCTGGTTGGGAGCAATACGAATCGTAAGAATCCCTGACGCAAAGACTAACGTTTGTCAAACGGGACAATTTTGAACCATGTTCAATAATAAGAACTGCTCGCCTGAAGTCATTTGGTTTCCTAAATGCCGTATCTCCACTGGTTTCATTTGTCTAGATTCTGTACTGACCCTTGTTTCAAACGGCCGGTGAAATTGACTATTTTAATTATCATACATAGGTTACTTTATAATCTCGGAATAATAGTTTCAATTGTGCTAAATTCTGAGTCTTGTCTGCTAGTATCTCGAAAGTGTTTCTTAAATTTTGTTCTTCTCATACATTCTGTACCACTGGCAAATCGTTTACGTTGTTCCCTTATAATATTCATTCGTAAGAAGCCGTATTATGAGCCATCACAATTTAACAGGAGTTTGCAATTTGGTTTTTGAATTAGTGCATGGGTATTACCGTCGGCTTGAAGGGGAATGCATCCTTACATCATATTGCATGAACAAATCATATTTAAACTTTAGGTTCAAAAACCAATGATCTTCGAGAGTACATTTCGCTCAGCATTTGTTTTACTTAAACTGTCCATATTTTACTAATATAGGGATCAACCTGATAAAAATAATCACCAATCAGTATTTGTATTTTATTGTATGACGATAATTCTATGAAGCATAGGCCCGGGAGAGTAGCACTTAGATCAGTAAAACATTTTTTGGATAGAAGAAAATCCAGAACACTCAAGTAGCTATATAGGAAGTGTTCAACAGACTCGCCAGATTTACATAAACACATTTGGCAAGTGGGACTTTCGCTTAGACTCATCCTACATAAGACTTGGTTCACAGGTAAACAGTTTGTTTGTGTTAACAATTTAGTCTTTCAGACTTGAAGTCCAGCAAGTTTGACATATACTGCTGCCTTGTGCAAAATTAAATTTAGACAAATCAATTAGACTGCTTTTAATATTTATTACTTGAAATTCCCTTCTACAAACAAACCTTCCAAGAAATTGTTTAAATATATAATTCAGTTAGCATTTGAGTTGTAAAAGTGATCTAGACCAACCATATTAAACAAATTGATCATATATTATTGATAACCCCACCCTTTTGAAGTATTAGGAACTTTCGCTCTTCAAATACAGTTCGACAAAATTTACGAGTGTCTAGGCCTTGAATCAACAATATAAGATACCCTTTTGTCTATCAAGAAAATCGTTTATTGGCTGCCATCCCATGTCTAGGAAACGAGCAGCTTTTGGAAACGTCATCTTAGTATAAAAAACCAGTTTAGCAGTTTATATTGCCATGTTTCAAGTATTTGGTGACTTGAAGCGGATGACGGTAGCCATACGGCACATCTCAGTGCTAGAGATGGTCGTATAGCCGAGTTCCAGAGATCATCCACAAAAGATATGCGATTAAAAGATCCGTGCTCATTAAGTAGCTTAGTCATATAATTCAGTTTGCGCTCGAAAATATCTTTTAAGTAATGATTGATATGGTAAGCAAAAGTCAAAGAGCGGGTAAAATGAACTCCCAGATTTTTGTATTCATTAGTCTCGTCCAAATACTCATTTCTTATGAGCCATTTCTTAGTTTTATCTAAGCGTTTACCTACTATCAAAGTCTTGGATTTGTTTGGGTTAAACTTTAAATTCTACTTTGATGCAAATTTGGCAGTTATATCTAGCAGACAATGTAGTTCCTTCTCGGACTTCCCGATAAGGACTACATCATCAGAAAACATTAAACGGTTCATAATTTGTTAGGACAACTCGACGCCCAAATTACTGGCTTCAATCATACCTTCGAGGTCATTCATTAAATCAGAAAAAAAAGTGTGGATTTGATACATTGCTATAAAGTGATTTGAGCAAATTCCAGCACTTGCCATGAATGCCGTTTTCCACAAAAGGCCATCGCGCAAGACTCTATCAAAAGCATTGGACAGGTCTATGAAAGCGTTTTATGTTTTTTTTACCTTAACGAATAGACCAAATACCTTGACAAAGTGTAAAATATGATCCTCTGTTCTTCTGTATTTTTCTAAATGCATCCTCGCCTAAAATATTATTTCCTTCAACATGTTCAAAGTAGGACATTATTCTTCTTATAAAACTTTTGAATATACTTTATATACATTAAAAGTAAGCGTGTTGCCTCTATATTTATCAATTTCAAAAACATATCCTGATCTATGTAATGGTTTGATGATGCCTTTTTGCCAATCATCAGGTATAGTATCGAGGTCAGATATTAATGTGGAAAGATCAACAAGTGAATCAACTAGAGCATCCCCGCCAAATTTTAAGAACTCGTTATGGATCTCATCGATGCCACTAGCTTTACGGAACTTAAGGTTCCTCAAAATGAGAGTTGTTTGTGGTCTACCTATATTTACTGAAATATTCGAATCGAGAGAAACGTCGTCGTTATCAATACGCGAGAGAAATTCATTCAACTTATCTTGTATATCACATTTTATTTGGGAATACTTACCAAAAGAATTAAAATGGCTGCTTAAAACAACTCTAATGTCTTCCTCTTCCGTTAATAGTTTTGACCTAATTTTGGAGTTCATAATCTGTTGATGGGCAATACCATTATCTTTGCGTTTTAAAATATCCCAGAATCCTCTAACCTTATTTGAAGAATTCACACATTTATCATAAAATTCTTTCAGTTTCAGAGCGTTAGCTTTTCTTTTGATAGCTTCTTGGACCTTAGCTTTTCGCACATGATAAATTTCAGATAAAATTTACCAGTCTCGTTATTACAGTCGTGGCTTTTGTCATGAATTATTTTCAAGCGATTACTAAAGCTTTCTCTTCTGTTTTAATCAAAATGTCAAGTTCGTTATCCCAAAACTTACGATTTCCCAGTGACCCCAAATTGCATTGATATCCGAATACAGTTACATAGTGTGCTCAGATGTCCTTAATTTATCTTTGAAGGTTTTTGTTTGAAAAAATATTTCAATCAGTTTTATCGTTTATTTTCCAAATGAAGGCCGGTTTTTTAGGTTCTTTTTTTTTTAGTTTTCCGCGTGTAAGTATTTATTTCGGTTCGTATAATGAGATGATCACTGTGTAGATTAAAATGCTTGGTAAAATAAAAACAATGATCCCTTCCAAGTCCTAGTCACACAGATCACAATCTAACGTCAATGGTAATGTAATGTCAACATGTGAATAACATTATATCAAGTTGAAATTCAACATAGGTGAAATTTTGGAAATGGAACAATAATCATGGGGACTTATACCTCTTCCCTCCTTGCAGTTGCAGATTAGATTGTTTTTCTTTTATCCAGGTCGACTTTATTGTAGGCATTTCAACTACATTTACAAATGTTCACAAAAAGTAATAGCATAATGTTGCTATTATTTATTTATATGCATAAAACATATCAAAATGATACTGAACAGTACGTACTACGAGTGCTTTCGTTTCATCTTTCCTCTGCTTAAGTATGTTTACAAAAGTTGAAAAACTGTTTATACATGATACATTTTACATAAAGCCATTTGTTTGCTAGAAAACTATAAAAACTAAAATTGTTTACACCAAAAAAGTTTTATATATTTTCTATTAGAATGCATACTCGGAAGAATCTAACTTTTAGAATACTTGTTTTAAAGTTGTATAGAAATATTGCAAATAATGCTACATCTTCAGTGACTGGACTGTTTAATCTTTGACTTTTCATATTTGCATAAATGTTATTCCGGTGTCTTATCGACACTTAATTAAATGAATGTTATTAAGAAGAAAAGACCAATGAGCTAGGGAAGTAATTCATACTTTAAATACTTGTGACTAAAGTGTCACATCAAACTCACTTAAAACCGACACATACTAATAAATAGATTTAGTACGAGACTTGTCTCAAAATATTACTTTTAATCGATTTGATGTAGTAAAATTACCAATTGTAAAATATTAACTGTTAATTCTTTAAAAGTCCCAATTTTCGTGTCATAAGCAGATATCGTTTATGTTTTCCATGAAGTCTTATAAAACGTTATGTCACATGGTTAAGATTTAACTTCAAATTTCTTATGTTGTGTGTCCTTATTCATTTGTTTAATTATATGGGACACTTTAATCGCTAGCCATTTGTTTTATCAGCTCACTTGTCCTACGAAAGCGACTCCTTATAAGAGTTATTGCCCTTGAGTGACGATTTTATCTATTTTGTGTTTTTGCCGAGAAGAGAAAAACTGGAAATAAGAAACAAAATCCGTACGACAAGATCTACAAATAAGTAAAATGGACGAAACCGTCAGTTTACTCCTTAATAGCGTTTGACCTTGAACTGTGATACTACCTTTTTTGTAGAATTTTTAATTGCTGAAACTAAAGTAGTTAGAGAGAATCTGTGAGTAAAAAAAAATTGTCAGTTAAATAAGATCTTCTGGGGTTCTATTTTTCTATTAAGATATTTTGCCATCTATATGCTTGTGTATTATAAGTCAACTCATTATGAGGCGTCCGAAACTTACTTTCTGTTATCTGCTTTAATTGGACATATGAATTTCAAATGGTCCTTTGGCATATTCTTTTATTTTTAAATTACATCTTTAAACTTTGAATGATGTTTGAAAATAAGGACCATGTCAATAAATGTGATATTTGATACGATTTACCGAAAAACACTGATCAATATGTCGATAAATGACCTAAATTGTTCTAACTCAACCTTTTACAGTAATAAATTCATTAAAACGTCTGACTCTGAAACATACACAAGTATCGCATTATGCAAAGTTAAAATTACCTATTATTTTGATTTATTTGATTGGGAGTTAACACCACTTTCAGCACATTTGACTATTTCGTAGTTATCAGTTATTATGAGTGGAGGAAGCTAAAGTGCCAGCAGAGAACCACGGTGATAATCGGCCGACTTTCGGCAAGAACACTGACAATCATTGTTAATTACGATTATAGTCGAGCGTAACTACCACGTGCAGGGTTCGAACTTACAACTGCAGTGTTGACAGGCTTGCGATAAAGTAATTGAACTACTAATTGGCCCCCGAGGTCCCATATCATTCAGAAGAAAGCGAAATAACTATGAGAACAATAACATGTCGTATATTTGGCAATAAGTAACATTTACTTTAAAAAAATACTTTATTGGTTTACAGATATATATTATCATGACATATATCTTACACAAGGTTCAAATTTGATGAAATTTTAAATATTCCAGATTGTTTAGTTTTCGGTCAATGAATGCAGCTGAAGATGAACAGTACAAGTGAAATAGTGAATTTGTATAGAATGGATTTAAATTTCACGAACAAATCTAATGAATACCGATCACAAGATATGGAGAAACACTTAATGGCTAACGTTGTGGTTCTTCCTTTATATCTTATAATTGGTGTTATAGGAAATATCATTGTTCTAGCTGTATACATATTTCACATGAAAGATAAATCAGAGGAGAGATATTTCATTCCATTTTTGGCAGTGTCAGATATGCTAACATCGGTTGTGGTTTCCGTAAATTGTATAATGTTAGATGTGATGCACTTGTTTTTCTGTATGGAAGAGTCGGATGGGTTATTTTTAAACATTTCAATGCGCAGAAATTTAAGCAAACAAATGTATCAAAAGAGACCAGTACAGCAGAAAAATTACCAAATGATTCGATTACCAACAATCTTCAAAGTAAAACACAAGAACTGAAAAAAACTGACGGTTCCTACTCTAAACCAGATGTTAATTCCAAATGGAAGAATGATTCAAGCATTGAGCCAACTCAGTCATCTGACGTTTACACAGAAAGCACTGTACCCGAATGTTCATCTTCCGCCGCTCAAAACGGAAATTCTACTCAGCCCAAACGCTTGAAAAAAACAAACCGGTCAAAGAAAAGAAGACGTTTCAAAAACAAGTTTACTTTAATGTTTATTCTCATAACTGCTGTGTCAATCGTGTGTTATATGCCGGTTGGAATGGTTGTTTTGTTAGAAGGCATATTTCCAGATTTTTGGGAAAGGCTGTCCAAAACAGTAGCTGCCATTGTTTTATGGCTTTATCACACATACATTATTAACAGTATTGTCAATCCTATAATATATGCGTTCATGGATGCAGAATTTTCTACAGCAATTAAAGCGCTTTTTGAAAAATGTAAATGTTCTAAAAAATATTCCAAATAAGTCTCAATAATATTACCAATACTAATTGTTTTTTTTTTTTTTTTTTTTCTTTTGAAACGTTTAACGTTTTAATACTAAATTTGATATAGCATTGATATTAGCTTTTAAATACACGAAATGTTGACAAATAATTTAAAATGTCTGCTGGAATAACTTTTCATTGTTTCTATTTTTATGAGCATATAGAAAATAAAAGTATTACAGTGATTGAGAGTTTCCCCCTTGAAATTAAATGAAGTGTGACGTAAAAACCAAACCCGAGCAATGCAGAATAAAACAAATATTGTGTTTATATTCAAATTGTCCTTTTGTCAGTAGTAGAACGATACAAGAAGATGTGGTATGAGTGCCAATGAGACAACTCTCCATCCAAGTCACAATTTGTAAAAAGTAAACCATTATATGTCAAAGTACGGCCTTCAACACGGAGCCTTGGCTCACACCGAACATCAAGCTATAAAGGGCCCCAAATTGACTAGGGCAAAACAATTCAAACAGGAAAACCAAAGGTCTTATTATATAAAAAACGAGAAACGAGAAACACTTATGAACGACATCAACAAACGACCGCCACTGAATGACAGGTTTCTGACTTAGTCTACATTTAATACACTTGCCTTATAGTTATACATGATTCACATGTGGACATTTAGGAACAACTCGGATTCTTTCTGTATCACATTGGGAGATTTGATTTGATAACTTTGCTTATTTCAAATTTAGTTACAACTTACAAAGAAATTAAAAAGGTGTAAAGAAGCGTTCTGACTGTTTTCCCCATCAAATTCTTGTTTCTTGTTCTCGAAATGTTTTTATCCCGACTCACTTTATGGTATACTGACTTCTATTGATTTTGTGATTGTTACATTCTCGGTAATATTTTTGACTTTTTGTAAAAAGATATAAATATTCACTTCTAGCAACTAATTACTACAGTAGATGTAGTGTGTGCTGTTGGGATCAGACTTTTTTTCGCATGAATGAATCGTTTTTGTCAAGTGCAGACTATTTTTGGGAGGAATACATTTGCATGCGATCAAATAGATTTACTCTTATTTTTCAAAAGACATACAATACAAAACACGTAAATTTTGGCATATAAATATAATGGTATAGTGACTTTACACGTTATCTTAATGTCCTAGAGTTTACAGATTGAAGCAACTGGTTCATTCATCAATTTAGTTAACATAATTTTAAAAGGCTGGAATAAGTTAACAGTTTATTACGATTTCAGCGGCCCAGCAATGGTTCTTATCATACCTCCTCCTTCGACTCTTTTTTATTTAGTGTTAATTTTCTTGACCAGAACCTAGCACTATTAAGGTACAATAGAAATCACTTGATTTTTTTAACGCATTAAAAGGGCTTACAATTTTAATTGTGGTACGCCAGACGCGAGTACGCGTTTCACCTACATAAGACTCAAAAGTTTATCAAAACTATTGACAGGCGACTCATAAATTTGTTCTTATATTTTTGCATGTTTGCTTTGGTTTAAGTCTTATAAATGTAGGACTCAAATCTATGGTGGGTTCCAGATCTATGGCTAATTCCTAATCTATGGTAAATATGACGTCACAAACGCCAAACAAATCACAAATCTATGGCAGTATTTTGTTTTCTCCAAATCTATGGCAGATTTAGATATTACCTAATTTTCCGTCACAATTAAATAACGTCACGTGACGTCGAAGCCGCCGCTAACGTTGACGGTTTTGTTATAAAGAAGGAAAAGAAATAGATCGGAAAAAAACAGTTTTCAAGGACATTAATCCTTAAATAAATTATATTTGTGTTTGTTTCCGCTTCTTGTTTTTTCTTCTCGTGTCCCTGGTGTTGCCCTCACCCTTAATTGTACGAGTTTTTAATATGTATTTTGGTTTGCTTTTTGCTTTTTTTTTTTTATTCAACAACAATATATCACATGCTGTTAACAGGTTTGCTTTTTGCTGTTTTCATATTATTATTTTTATCCCTATGGTCTCTTTAATTTTCTTTTAGATGTTACATAACGAAAATTATTTTGTCAGCTATATAACAGTGACTACCTGTACTATTGTAGCAAATAATCTTTCTTGAGATTTGGAAAAAAAACCATGTGTAATAGATTTCTATTAAATATTTACATTATTTTCCGCTATATTTATGTCGAATAACTGAACTGTTGGAGAAATAAGGATTTTTTAAAGAAGGCCACGTGTTTGAGGCAAGTCATTTTTCATCACAGGACTTAAAATGTCACCAGTCAAAAAAGATTTATAGTAACGCTCAAATGAATATTAGGTAAACATTCAAACTACTTTTGGGGTTGTTGAGGGACTTTTTTTAAATGAAGGGTGAAGCAGTATCATGCAGAGTAGGAAATGCTTATTCTTCCGGGGCACATGATTTCAACCCTACAGTCTGTGTTCATTTCACAAATGGTTATGGATATGCTTCCTAGTAGTACTTCTTATCCGTTTTTCTACACTGGCTTTTACTTAAAAGCAGCTTTTTCGCTACCTTTGGACATTTCGACTTGTTAATTACAACTTTGAAATCATTGGTCAGATATGTACTGACTGGTCCGCCATTTGCAGAAAATCTGTCATAGATTTGAAAACTAGAAATCCGCCATAGATTAGGAAACTAAAAGATTGCCATATATTAGGATTCTAAAAAATCTGCCATAGATTGGGGATGGCATTACGTTATATTTACCATAGATTAGGAATCTGCCATAAATCTGGAACCCACCATAGATTTGAGTCCTACATATATATTATGTTTGTTATCATATGCATGTTCTCTCTGAGTAGCACAATCATGAGCTATGGTATAAAGGATGTCGTTTAACACGCTGTACTTGCAAAGATTAGTTTTTGCATTTGCCTACCCAGTTAACCAGCCTGGCCGTAATGCATCTTATTAGCAGAAACTTGAATTTCCTTATAACAAGAATTAATAAATACATGCGTTAAAACATCAAAAAACACTCTCGAATCGCTAAACTACAATATTGGCTGTATCTTAAAGTACATTTGAATTATATAGAACACACTTGTGCAACATTTTTTCTTCCACTTAAAACTTCAGTGCCAAAGAATGTATATTAAAATTCTAAAACCATCACAATTAAACAAATCCCATCCGTTATTGCAACCTTTCGTTTCCTCCTTCTTTCTATTTTTTCTCTTTCTTTGGTTTGATCACTATTTTCTACCTTTTCAATCTCTTTGTTTCTTTTTTTTATTGCCACTGCCATCTTAAAAAAATATGCTTAATCTAAAATTTGACTTTTGAACAGTTTACAAATGTTTGTAAAATATATATCTGATCCTTTCCAAACAAATTGTTTTGCTTAAACTAAAACATGTTAAACCCCGCCACACTCTATATGAACCTGTCACAAATTAAGAGTCTGTAATTTATTTATCTATTTATTAAATGTTTCACACTTTGTCATATCGGGGCCTTTTATAATTGTTATAACTTTATTGTATATGTTTTGCTCATTCATTGTTGAAAGCCATACGGTGACATATAGTTGGTGAATTTGGTCTCTGGTGGATAGTTGTCTCATTGGCAATCATACAACATCTTCTTATTTCATTTATATATAGTATGAATTACAAAAGTGTATATCAAATATGGCAAAATTTTCTTTACTTCCAAAAACCATTTATCATCATATCTCAATATAAATAATGAAGTATGAAGCAGTGTAAATCTAAATACCATCTTCGAACACGGTACCCTCACTTTGCAGAACATGGACACTGTACTTATATGTATTCATTGTTAATTTGTTTATCGTCATGATATTGCCACTGGACGTCAATCAAGCAACAATCAATCAATCGTTATAGAAATAAATGCATAATTATAATGATTATACACACATATTACTAGTATATGGTCCTGGCAATATTGAAATTAGAAGATGTGTTATGATTGCAATGAGTAAGCTATCCACCAGAGTTCATGTAATCAACTATTTGTCAACATAAGGACTTAATCAATCAGCAAAACCATAACCATATCTGAAATGTATCTTTAGTGCATTTGAATATTACCTCGGCTCATTTTTGGGGGTTTCTTTAAAAAATGAGACATTTTTTGAAACACCATATATTGTACGATGTCTAATCAAAAGAAATAACTCATTAATATTTCAACAAGAATAACAATACAGGGGTCATTAGTGGAATAGGAGCTGTCGCCGCTTCCGGAGTACACGAGTGTACCTTGGGTGTTTGTTGTGGTTTGTATTACTCATTCATCAGTTTTCTGTGTAGTGTTTTGAGATTATTGTTGTTTGTCTTTAAATTGACCTTATGATTTTTTATTGCAATTATCCGCTGGTATCTTCTGTTTCTTTTTAGTCAGGTTGAATTTAGAAATTTACAGACATTTGACCATCGTACCGATTATAATTGGGGAAACTGTTAGCGAAAATGTGATTTTAGCTCGTCAAATCTGAGCATTTAAAAAAATAAACTTTTATTTTCCGTACCGGAACGCTGTTGACTGCTTGTTTCTGCTTGAATTGTGGGCGTACATAATTCAGTTTTATTTTCTTTTTGTCATCTTTATTTATACAGCAGCACGTTGAACACATCTTTTGAGGAACAATAGGTTTACAATTGCTTTGATATCTGTTATTGGTTCGCACAGTTGCACTTTTAACAACATGTAGAACATTTAAGCTAGAAAATTGTAGTAATCCATAGCGTGTAGGAATACCGAGTCTCCATTTGGTATCTGTTTGGTGAACATAAGACACTTTTGAGGCATTCGTGTCAGAATCGTCAAGCCAGTAAAAGTTAAAAGCCACATTTGATAATAACAAAACATTAAATAAATACCATATTGAACAATAACAGTAGAAAATGTTTTTAACATTTTAAAATCGTCACGGTACTTTGTCCAGTCTAATTTTTATTCGTACTCGGAATCGGGTCGAATTCATACGCTTATTGTAATCTCTGTTAGTAGAGGTTTGTTTATGGCCTTTATTGTATACATCGGCTTTCCTAGAAATATTCGCTGTAAGTTTATTTTCGCGTTTCATATCTTACAGCGAAAATAGCGTAATAAAACTTCTGCGAAATTTTGTTTACAATAATTACCTTCATTATGAAACTTAGTCCACTTATATGCAGCACATAGAGGCAACAGTAGTATACCGCTGTTCATTATTCACAATTCGATTAAGCAAAAAACAAATACGGGTAACAAATTTAACTCGAGGGAAACACATCAGCTATAAGAGGAAAACAACTGAACAACAAAAACACTGAACTACAACAAAAGCAAACGCCAACATACATAGAAAAGGACTGTAGATAACAACTGCTATATTCCTGACTTGGTACAGGACATTTTAAGAAAATCAAGGTGGATTGAACCTGGTTTTATGGCTAGCCAAACCTTCCGTCTGACATGAATTCAGTACAATACCATACCAGTAAACATCACAATAATCTTCCAAGCTTTTTTTAGATACACTGCTTGGCAACGATTTGTTCAATAATTGATACTGCATAACTCCTGAATGTTAATAAAGTAACTTTGACACCGCTTTTCACTGGAAGCAAAAATGTTACAATATTCATGCATGCAATGGCAATATTTTGAAAAAAAGAAATTTCCATACATAATAGGTTTGTCTTCTTTCCATCTCGATTTCCAATATCACACTAGTGAACCCTTGAACATTAATGTTTCGTATCAAATGTTAATTAGTGTACAAGTCCTGATTTTGTCAGGTTTAGTTATATGCCACTTATTTGATTGAAATTGTTTAAAATACTCATCTTGCAGCCTGAATCAAGATTTTGGGCTTAAAAGTGCAGTTTACAGTTCTCAATTTCAAACGGATATTTTGTAGTATCTTCTTACCAATAAGTCTTAAGTTTGATAAATTAATGCTACCAAGTGTATCTGTATCTTAAAAAATATTTGACCCGTCTGCATAATTTATCAAAGGATAGCAGGGTTCCATATCTCCGGATAAGAAAGCCGATAGTTTTATTGGTTTCTCCATAGACACTGATATCCAACGTCAAAAATTCATCTGTCCATGACATCCTTATACGTATTTTTAACACAATGTCAAACTCTACTTCTATTGGTTCGCTTTTATTCAAAGTAGGCCGCCTAATATATTTGTTATAATATCTTCTCTGTAGTTCATTAGGTCTTTCCATGAAAAGTCTCGTCATTAATACACAAAACATATCATTTAAATGACACAACAACGCATAAATAACATTTCAATTCTTTTTATAACAATTTTCAAAGTGAAAGAAAACATGAAATAAAACTAATTAACATAGATTATCTAAATATTTAAATAATACAGTTGTCCATGTGTTTAGACACCGTGCTTTTTTTACACCAATAAATGGAAAGGTGCCATAAATCGAAAAATGTTATGTTTATGATGTAATAACAAAGCTAATTCTCCGAAATTTAGTTTTACAATTGCACTCGTTTCATAGTCATACAAGTAGTCCACCAACATCTCTGCAAATACGACCACTGGACTAACAATTAACTATAATTGTAAATTAGTTAATTCGTCACAATTCTATTGGTAACACTTCCATATCACATCACTAGTATCAGACTTGGTACATTATCTTATTATTTTGATGATTTGTTCTTTAAAATTTTAGTAAGTAACTCTTAAAGTACATCAGAAAATAACTTATCATTGTTTGATTGCCTTAAAAAAGAAAATGAAAAAAGACACTCATCTCATTACATTTCTTGAGAAATTGGACACAAACATTCATATTATGCCGTTTAGAAATATGACCAAAAAGATCATTTCTAATGTATCAAGTATTTTGTAGTTTATAGAAATAAGAATTACATGAACGATACCAATTGTACTGCATCAGATGAGCATTCCGACGATAAATGTCCCTTCAGTGCACGTGAGGCTCGAGGACAAAATATTTGAAAACGAAAACTTATACAAACTTTGAAGATCTGGTCAAAGATGGGATATGATTGCCAATTAGACAACTATCCAGGAGAGACATAATTAAGTAGATGTAAGAAACTATCGATCACCGTACGGCCACTAACAATGAGTAAACATATACCGTATAGTAAGCTATAAAAGGCCCCGACAGAATTCTAACGCATCAATTCACATAACTGGCAATGCTGTTTCGAAACTATGTTTATCACAATAACATTTTTTGAATGAATCTCTTTTTTTTTCAAAACAAACTCCGTCCAGAAAGGCAGCTTTTGGAATTTCGTCCTTCAACCATTGTTTGAGTCAATAAAAACCACTACAAGTACAAAACGGTTACGGATGCTTCCCGAAATTTTCCCCGTTTTAAATGCTACGACAAGTTTTCCATCTCCCTCATTTAAAGGAGAAGACAGTTTTGAACCGAGGATTTGGTCTCAAACATTTATGTAACAGTTTAAAGTGATGAATCAAGTTATCGTGTATACCATTGATCCAAATTGAGTTATATTAAGTTACTAGAATATAGAAATATTTACATATTGCTTGTTTATCACATATTCACATATTCATTTTTTTTTTTTGGAGTTATAGAGTTCTTGTAGAGCTGAAAATTATTTTTTCCCATTTTGTTGATGTTAACGTAATAATTTGAGTTTATATTCTGCCAACTGATGTGAAACAGGAGTTATATTATCCAAAATATAAATTAAAAGATAATTGGATTAGTATACGAAACAAGATAATGATTAAGAATATAGCTTTCTTTCTTTAAGTTTCCAGTCTTCCATCTGAATAAAGATGATTGATAACTGGTGCATACGTGGCCTATTTATTTAAAACAAGTTAATTGTTAATTGTTCAATTTTAGTCATATACAAAAAAAAAAAAAAAAAAAAAAAAAAAAAAAACGGTGCAGAGAACAGGCATAGTGATTAAAACTATGTACAGAAGATGAAGCTATTTAAAAGAGGGACGAAAGATACCAGAGGGACAGTCAAACTCATAGATTGAAAATAAACTGACAACGCGATGGCTAAAAATAAAAAGACAAATAGACAAATAATAGTACAGAAGACACAACATAGAAAACTAAAGACTAAGCAACACGAACCCCACCAAAAACTGGGGGTGATCTCAGGTGCTCCGGAAGGGTAAGCAGATCCTGCTCCACATGTGACACCCGTCGTGTTGCTTATGTTATTACAAATCCGGTAAATAGTGTAATTCGGTAGGTCACATTCGTGAAAAGGGAAGGTTATTGTAGTTACGACATAAGGAACGTATCCGATATCATCTGTGAAACGGTTATTTCATAATGGTCAACCAACTCGTGATGGCGTCCGTAAAATTTACGAAGAGATGATTTCAACTTCACCATTTGGAACTCTAGGTTTAATAGCTTCCTTGTGAGCAGCAATCCTCTATCAAGGAAATCATGATAGGAAATACAAGCCCGGGAATATCGTATCAATTGGGAGATATATACTCCGTCTGCAGGCGCTGCTGGAATGTTGCTACATAGAAATGGAAAGTTCTCAATTGGGAAGCTGAAATCATCTCTTTTGTCGTAAAGTTTTGTTTTCAACCGACCCTCATTGTCAATTTCTAGATGTAAGTCAAGATATGAGGCAGACTTATCTGTATCTGTAGCATCCTTTATCTCTAGTTCGATGGGATAGATTCGTTCAACATAGTCACCAAATTTTGTATTATTTAGTGAGAGAACATCATCTATATAGCGGAACGTAAAGTTAAAGGATATTACTAACTTCTTATCTTTCTTCCTAAGAAGAACCTGTATGAAGTCAGCCTCATAATAATAAAGAAACAAGTCGGCAAGAAGAGGGGCAATGAGAGTAGAGAGAACAGCATATGTAAGCTGCTCTCTGAAAGTGTCGACTGTCTGTGTATTAACAACTGTAGTTGGTAATAGATTCCATTGCGTTATTGTGTATGGGATAAATGAAAATCTGTACGAGTCTTTGGATGTATAAATATGTCTGAAGGTGTGTGAATGATGTTTTCTGGTTCTTGAGATGATGGAATGAGAATTGTGCTAGATGGTATAGCAATAAGATGGTGTGTGATCTTGTACATCATAACCAGGCGTGCACATAATCTGCGTTGTGTTAATTGTGGCCAGTTGAGTGTATTGAGCATGTTTGATACACTGCTAGTGTTATGATACCTGTTGCAGGCATACCGAGCAGCTCTCCTTTGAACCATCTCTATCTTTGAGATAGATTCTGAAGTGTGGGGGTCCCAAACCGAGCAAGAGTACTCAAGTTTGGGACGGACAAGTGCTTGGTATGCCTGGCTCTTAATGTTTTGATTTGATGTTTTCAGGTTTCTTCGAAGGAAGCCGAGCGTTTTGTCGGCTTTCGAGATATTGTCATCTATATGTTTGTCCCATTTTAGGTTTGATTGTAGTGTGATGCTTAAGTACTTAGCAGATGTAACAGTTTCTAAAATATGATTGAGAAGAGTGTAATTATGTTGCAAAGGTTGACGTTTAGTTGTGACAGAGAGAACATTACACTTGTCTGGGTGGAAGGCCATCAGCCAGTCCACTTCCCATTTCGCAGCTGCATCAAGATCAGCTTGCAGTTTGAGGCAGTCACCCTGGAATTTAACTGGCATGTATATGATACTGTCATCAGCAAATAATCTTTGTTTGCTAAGAGTAAGGTAGTCTGGGAGGTCGTTTATATAGGCCAAGAATAAGACTGGACCTAAGACAGTACCTTGTGGAACTCCAGAGGTGACTGGGACTGTGCTTGATTATCTTCCCTCCAGAACAACTGTCTGAGTACGGTCGGAGAGAAATGCAGAGATCCAGTTTAATGTGTTTTCATTGATGCAAAAATGATTTAATTTGTATAGTAAGTGACGATGTGGAACTTTATCAAAGGCGTTTGCAAAGTCCATTATTATAAGATCTGTTTGTGAGTTTGAATTGTTTGTGGATTGAAGTTCTTGGATGAAGGAGAGAAGTTGTGTTTCGCAAGATCGAGAGTGCCGAAAGCCATGTTGGAGGTCGTACAAGATGTTATTTGATTCAAGATGTTTCATAATATGTGATGTGACTATGTGCTCCATTAACTTGCAGCAAATACAAGTTAATGAGATAGGTTTATAATTGACCGGTTTTTGTTTATCACCCTTTTTATACGCTGGTGCGACTCTAACATGTTTCCAGTCGTTAGGTGTGATTCCAATGATGTAAGATTTTTTGAAAATTTGGCTCAGAATTGGTGCGATTTGTGTCTGCATTTCTTTGAGTAAGCGGCCACTGATGTTATCTGGGCCGGTGGCTTTATGAGGATTTATCTTATTTAAGAGCTTTTCGATCCCGTTTGTTGTTATATGTAATTTACTGATCTTAGGATGTGAACTGGTGCCATTGTTTGGTATTGGGTCATTTGTTACTGGGGTAAATACTGATTGAAATTGTTCGTTTAAAAGATTTGCTTTCTCCGTAGCGTCTGTAATGATGTTGCCGTCTTTCTTTAGTACATAGATGCCAGATTTGTCAGTTTTTATTGACTTGATATATTGACAAAGCTTTTTAGGTGTACTCTGATTGTGTGTTGGAATATCTGGTTCATTGATGGAAAGATCACAGATTAGTTTTTCGATATATTCCCAGTAGGCTTTCCTTTGTTCTTTTTGTACCTGAGCTTTCATCTTTTTATATTTCGCAGTGTATTTGCTGTTTTTCGCCTTTCGTACAGTTTATTTTTCTTGTTTATTTGACGTCTTAATTTGTCAGATATCCTCGGTAGTCGGTCTTTCGACAGAGCTGATGAGTTTAGATTTAAATAGTTCCCATAGCTCATAATATTAATGTCTAGAGAATCATAGGCGTCAATGATTGTTTTATGGATGATACCTATGTCAGTTTTAATGTCCTTCCAGTTGGCTTTATTGTACGTGTAAACTTTTTGTGGGGTTTCTCTTATACTCTTAAGCCAGATGTCTGCTTCTGCATAGACAATATCATGGTCGCTTGAACCTATGGGTGGTAGTGTTGTGACTTTGCTGGTGTATGTTGGGTTGTTAACCATGATCAGATCTAGTATAGAGTCATTTCGTGTTGGTGTATTGACGTAAGTTTGTGTCATTCATTATATCTAAGAGATTTTGGTGAAGTTGTATATCAGGTTTGCCTGGTATTGTACATGATTTTCACCAATCAATATGTCCCAAGTTAAAATCTCCCCCAACGATGATGGTTACATTTGATAGACTATTAAGGCGATTTAGAGATTGATGGAGTTGCTCTAGAGACAAGCCTGTATCAGATGGTGGTCTGTAATAGGATGATATTAAGATTTTTTTTGAGCCAGCGATATTGATTTCTGCCCAGACTACTTCACATTCAACAAGCTGTTGAACTTCTGTAATTGCTATAAGTACACCCCCATAACTTTGGTTGTTGGTACTTGGTGCCCTGTCATTGCGATACACATTATATAAGTGTACTCGTAAGAAGAAGTGCTTGATTCTAACCATGTTTCGGTACCTAGTATGATATCTGGTTTGATAGTATCAATGATTTCTAGTAGGTCCGCTTTTTTGTTTTTAATTGATTTGAAATTCATGTTTAGCATTTTTAATGGCATTTTGCTCTTTTTTGTTGATGTATAAGCTTTTTCATGACTGGGAAGTTTTTGTGGAATTGGGGATGATGCAGCTGTTGGTCCCCCCGGACTTACTACATCTCTAAGACTACTTGATGAATTTAAGCTGTCATATGTATTTGATGTTTCTAAGGTTGTAAAGTTAAAGAAGCTTGAGCTAAATTTGGCAAACCACATTGGATACAGTGCCAACTTATGTTACTATTATTCAATATGTTGTATATATGGTTTGGTATTCCTTGGCAATCGATGTGATACCAAGTTTCACAGGAGTCGCAGCAGACGGCATGATGTTTCCAGGTCACCGCCTTACTACAACTTCCACAAAGCCATCTAGGTGAACGTGGGCCTGGTTTTGATTCAGTGTCGAATGCTTTTGCAAGTAATATAAGGAACAAATATATATGAACCGATCTTGGTGTTCTTTGTTGAAGAAATTTTATGGTTTGCATACCCTTTAGATTAAGTACATTTTTGTAGCTACAGCCTTGACTAGACATCACATACACAATTAGGAAATGTTCTGATGGTACTAGTGATAGATTATGATCATATGTTTTCATCTGATTTGTTTGACAAGCGTTGAAGCATGGTGATAACTTAGCAATAGTGCAAGTCGATATCAGTATAGATGTAAACATTATGGTACATGTAAACATGATCTATGACACGTGACAAACTCACCTGTGCTCGAAACAGAAATGATGAAAAGTAGGGTATACTCTCAGGGTTAGTAGAAATGATGAGTTAATCTTCGTCTCCTGGGTGACTCAGGAGCACCGGTACTGGAAATACCTGTTAGTACATAGTTTTGGTAGGCTACAGAATGTTCAATGTTTATTTCCGGTATTGAAGTTTGTCATGTGACCACGAAGGCGGTACGTATCATAAACACTTTGAAGTATATGAAAATTTAATTGACTATTTTGTTGTATTTTTCCAAAACTGGTTGATGTCTAAATGTGTTTTAGATATGTGTGTAAGTTTATACGCTACAAGAATGTTTTTAAATTCAAGATAAAACACTTTCTTTCAGGAGCAATTGAAAGAACGTTTGTAGGTCCACGCATGCGCTGTTTAGCAACGTACTCCCGACCAATGAAATTGTACGATTAGATATGTCTTAATTGTGAAGATTGAATGTAAATCATGGTTGTTATAAAGAATTCTTCTAGTGTTTAGGTCTTCTTACAGTTCAAAACCAATAATGTAAAATCTATGAATGTGTAATAGCTGCTCAAAGCACATTTATCAGCTGGAGAGGATTAAATGTGATTAAAATTGATTTCAACTTGAATTGTTAAACATACAAAAAATAAGTTGACGTTTACTGGTGCAGTAAAATTTAATACCGTGAAAGTTGTGATTTAAATATTAGTAAATTTAAAACAAATACTAAAAATAGACTCCATAATAATAACAATATCGAAGGCATACAACAGGAAAGAACACAAAAGCTTTGAAAATTAAGCATAACTCAAGCCGCTAGCTAATACGTTTACCAAAAGACCTCAGATTATTGGACCCGAGATAGGTAAAGTAAAATAACAAAAATAACGTACTCCAAAAGTCCCTTATCAAATGGCAAAATCAAAAGTCCAAACACATCAAACAAAAGGAAAACAACTGTTATATTCATGTCTGTTACAGGCATTTCCTTGTGTAGGCAATGATGGATTACACATTGTAAGAATAGTATTTTAAAATATTGCGATACAGTTTGAAAAGAAGGTTAAATTAACCTTTGAATTTCATGCAAAAGGCATTTTATTTGAACATTTAAATTTTAGTTAATTACCCAACTTTATGAAATAGAATCATTCCTGAAACAGTGTAGTCCACCGTAATACTTTTGTTGGTAATAATACTGAACCATTTACATTAAACTTGTTTGTCATCGGCTATCGATAACAATGATTTTACGCTCACTCAGTCTGTCATAGGCCTTCCAGTGGGGATTTAGATAATAACTTGTTACACATTTCGTTACATAAATGAAACTCTTTTCTCAAAACTTTAAAGGAATTTATTTAAATATTCTTTATATCAGCACACACAACAATTTCATTTAGAGAATAATAAATGTTCAGAGCTAGTAATATCATTAAATATTTAAAAAAAAAAAAAAAAAAAAAAAAACATTTTCACCTTTGGATTCTCATTGTAAAAAATAAGTCGATGGGGTTGACTCACAAAATATATTAAGTGAAAAAATGCTCACAATGAAGCTATTACACCAAGAGTTCCAAATGGTGAAGTTGAAATCATCCCTTCGTTAATTTAACAGACGCCATCACGAGTTGGTTGACCGTTATGGAATATCCGCTTCACAGATGATATCGGAAATGTTCCTTATGTCGTAACTACAATCCGTTCCCTTTTCACGAATGTGACCTACCGAATTATACTATTTACCGGGTTTGTAATAAAATGTACATCACGAAGGGTGCCACTTGTGAAGCAGGATCTGCTTACCCTTCCGGAGCACCTGAGATCACCCCCAGTTTTTGGTGGTGTTCGTGTTGCTTAGTCTTTAGTTTTCTATGTTGTGTCTTGTGTACTATTATTTGTCTGTTTGTCTTTTTCTTTTTTTTTATAGCCATGGCGTTGTCAGTTTATTTTCGATCTATGAGTTTGAATGTCCCTCTGGTATCTTTTACCCTTCTTTTGTGATCATTTAAGAGTAACCTACCATTTTATTCAATGCGTGGGATTTGTTGGTGAAAAAAGTTCCGGACGATAACTTTTTTAACTGGATATGTTTCACATGGATCATCGTTTGAATCATTCAGTCATACAGAGAACTCATATTATTAGTTTGCCTTGGATATTCCAGTACTACACAACTCAATTGCTTCTATTTGTGTATACATCTATATGCAAACAGTTACCTACGTAGATGGCTTGGAGTACCACGTAGTTTTAGCAGTGTGGGCCTATACAGTTCATGAAGCAAGCTACAGCTACCACTCAAGTCAATCACTGAGGAATTCAAGGTGACCAAGGTAAGACAACATCTGATGTTAAAAGACAGCAGGAATGAGAAAGTACGGTCAGCAAAAGTAGAAATAAGAACAGGAAGGAAGTGATCGACAAAGAAGACAATAGAAGTTGCTGAGTCACGATTAAATCACAGTGAGATAGTTGGCAGAGTTGCAGTTGGAAGGCAGGGGCTGGACGTAACACCAACAGCTAAATGGAGAACAGCAACAGTGGAAGAGAAATGACACCTGGTACAGAAAGAGGTACGAACAATGAAAGAGGAAAGTAGAATGGTAAAGGCAGTGAGTATGAAGAAACAAGGAAGCTGGTTAAACTGGGAAGGAACAAGGCAGCTAAAGTTAGGATGGAATGAGATCTGGAAGATGGAGCCACATAGGTTGCAATTCAAGCTGAAGTCGGTATATGATGTATTGCCAAGCCCAACAAATCTAGCAAAATGGGGTTTGATAGATGACCCAAAGTGTATTCTTTGCAGTAAGCCAGCAAATTTGGAGCATATACTATCTTCATGCTCGAGTGCTTTGAAAGACGGGAGGTACACATGGCGACATGACAAGGTATTAGGGTCATTAGCAGACACCCTAGAGAGAAACATCAGGAAGCCCAGTAAGAACAAGGAAGGCCTTACGTTTGTCAATTTTGTTAAGGAAGGAGAGAAGGGACAGAAGAAGAGTGTGGAAGGAAGTGGTTTACTGGGAACAGCAACGGATTGACAAATGTTGGTGGATCTGAAGCAAAAGTTACAATTCCCGCCACAGATTGCAGCAACAAACCAAAGACCTGACATCGACAAAACAGGCAATCCTGCTGGAACTAACAGTGCCATGGGAAGAACGAATTGAAGATGCCAACGAAAGAAAGAGATTAAAGAATCAAGACTTACTTGCAGAATGTAGAGACAATGGATGGAGGATTTGGTTATTTCCAGTGGAAGTGGGAAGCAGAGTGTTTGTTGGACAGTCTATGTGGAGGGCATTAAGAGCACTTGGTATTGTTGGAGGGGAAAGAAGTAAGCTGATTGGTAACTTGTGCAAAGAGGCAGAGACATCATCAATGTGGTTGTGGAGGAAAAGGTCTGAACAGTGGAAGCAGTAAAGTGTAGAGGCAGGGATGGATAGCCAAGTGGTTTCGGGCTGGGACTTGATCACCCCAGTCGGGGCACCTCTGGAGGTTGTAGTGGACAGCGCCAAACAGCCGAGGAAGGAGGATTCACCTGAAGACGGAACCACGCATCTTTCCAACAGAATGTATTAAGGTAATGTATATCTGATTAATTAAAAGACATTTCTGTTTGTATAATGCTTATATGTAAAGGGGAAAACTGTTACGCGCGTGTGTGATCCTTTTTTGTCTCTTTCGCCAAAGATAGTGTGTCATAAACTAAATTGCAGTACCGTCGATAAATCATTCTTGCATCTCATGAATTTGTGTACTAACAAAACTTATTTTCTTGTAACGTATTTTATTGTTGAAGAATGAATATTGCCCGTTTCTTAATGTTATTGTCGTTTGTTTGTGTCTCGTTGACATACAACCTGTTCTCTTTTCTTTATATTTTAAAACATACACGATAGCATCAATACCAAATTCATGGCACAAAATAAGAAAGGAAAGGAAAAGCTCTTTCATGATTGTACTCAATGTCGAAATCACAATTTAGTCTTTTAAAAATGTAAATAAATAAATAAAAAAAAAAAAAAAAAAAAAGGAAAAAGGTTACGTTGTGTAACTTATAACAATTATTTCAGCTTCAACTGAAATATTATATGCATATTTTTACTGCGATCTTAAAAAGAAAGTTGATATTTAAACTGCCGTCAATTATTGTGTGGGTGTCAGTTGGACCATTTAAAATAAAAATAAATATTTGATTCTAAAAAAGAAGAGAATAAAAAAAATAATGTAAAAATGTACATGTATATGCATGAGACACCCCCCTCCCCCCCAAAAAAAACAAAACCACCAACATCACACACACACACATACTCAGAAAAGGGAGAAAAGTCAGTGAATAATCATTCTGCTATCAATGGTTTTTCACAAGTATAGTAGTTAGCAGAAAAGTTCCAGTTTCCAAAATACAACAAACTACACATTTTGCCTACATGTATTTCGAGAAGTAATGCAAATTTCATAAGTCTTGGTCCAAATAGCTTTTTATTGTCCAATATCTTGCAAGTACGAAAAAGACCGTACGAAAGTATATTTTGTCTATATTTTGTAATCATTGCACCACTATTTTAAGTTGATCATGCATTCGTTCTAAAAAAAATGTACTCAAGATAAATTTTAAAAAGATAGTACTAAGTAAGTGAAAAAATTAGACAACCGCAACGGGTTAGTCGCTTTTAGTCCGAAAAAAGATAATAGCTAACACATATGTTGTGACTTTTAAAGCTAGTTGAAAATAATTTTACGTTTAAAGAACATGCGATATTATAAAAATTGTTTATCAAAATCTAACAAAAACGAAAGTTTAGAACGTTCAAGTAGTCAGTATTAATCAAAACACGAAGGTTATTCCTGTTCTAGTTTTTCGAATTATCAAATTTAGGGCGTTGAGAACCATTGGTGACACCCCCACCCCCCAGTTTAAATGTCTATAATAAGTACGACGTGATAAGTTGGCGTTACAGACCACCGCTCACCTAATTTAACCCAGTCAATGGGAAATCTTAGCCCGCCAAAAAATGCTCAAGACTACGCTGTTATGAAAACGATTCTAGTATTTGGTGCTAAGAGTGGCAATACATTATTGTCTGTTGAATAAGATGTAGTTGTAACTTAAATTTAGAATGTCTTGATGTCAACTGTAAAAATGGACAAAAAATATACTTTCTTGCTCAAATATTACATGATTTACACTCAAACTCACAACTATTATCTACCTTTTCATATTTTTGTTGTGTCATGTGATGTCTAAAACACAATTTATCAAAACTTTCATTATCAAAACTTTCAATATTATATGTCCCTTCATTACAAAGACCTATCCATAAATGAAATAACCAAATACAGTGTATATAAAGTGCGAATTCAGCGTTTGTTTACTTTTTAAAATACAAAATAATTGATTTGAATGTATTTTTTAACACAATTTATTTAGAATATAACTTTTTAATGTATAATAACAGGATAAAAGTCCAAAAAAGTGTAATTGAAGCAGCTGACTCCATAACATTGTTTTCTGAACACGATTCATTTTAACTATATATGCGATGCATTACCACTGTAAGTGCAATAATTTCTGATGTAAAAATTTTTCAGGTGCGATGAATTTTCATTGTCGTTTGATATGATAATTCGAAAAGCAACAACTGAAAATAGTCTTGTAATGACTTTAATATTGATGATATTTACAATTTGAAATGCAAGCTAGTCGTAGATGCTTACTTGAATATACACGGGTATAACCAACGTAGGGTTGATTCCGGACGTTGTGCGTTGTGTACCGTTCGTCGATTTTTTTTCTGTACGTTCGTTGCGTGTTTCCGTAAAAGTTCTGTACCGTTCGTTAGTAAAACATCGAGAACATAATTAGCTGTGTTTATTGAAATGCCTATCTTTTATTTTTTGTGAGCAAGCATTTGCAACTACTAAAACTATTTGACATTTTATATTGAAAATTAAAGCATCCTAAATTGTGTATTTGTTTGACGTGAAACAGAACTTACTGGAGCTAGAGAAGCACACTCATCGGGAACGCCTGATTGCAATCTAGTTTCTAAGAAATCTACCATTTTGATCTTGAGGTCAAACGGTCAAGCTCACACGAAGGTCATGGTGATATGCGGCACATCGCCTTAAGGTGATACACGTTCATATCATACATATTAAAATATTTTTGGTGAGTTTCCTATTAGTGTGTCATGGATCCGAAAATTCACTGGAGTAGAACATCCATGAATATGGCGAATCTTCCTTGAAAAGTTTAAGTACTCGCTTAAAAAAGCTTTGAAAATTTGTCACCCCGTTTCATACATATTTCTACCATATTGATAGGCTTTTGTACAACGAACAGTACAAGAATGTACAACGAACGGTACTAAAGAAAGCAAACAAACTACAAAGAGAATTAATCGTACATTGCCAAAATTCTGAGGTCAGTTTTTCAAGTACATGACTGCAAATGAAATAAAACAACGGGTTTCTCATTCGCATTATGTATTTTAAACAACAAATCACAAGTCGCATTTAGTGTTAGAGTCAACTAACTATGCTCTATTTGTAGTTAAATCAAGTTTGAGTTACACAGAGGGTTTGTTTCGCGATATTTACAAGTAATTCACAGACCAGTCTTTTTAAAATAGTCACATGTAATATAAATAATATACAATGCGGTCAGGATCAGTAAACTTTGTTTTCATAAACATTGAATACTTAACTCAACAGTACGTCAATAAGTCTTTTGTGAAAATATGAGGACGGTCTATCTACCAACTTCGCTTCGCAATGCAGCGATTAACGACCGGAATCAAATGTACGGCGGTTATACATCGTGGTATAGAACCAATTGAAAATGTAACAATAAAATTTATTCAATATATACTTGTATTCTTACAATTACGTATTTGCTTATTTTGTAACAGCGATTTATAAAAAATTCAAACATAAATTAAGGTGACTCGATTGTTGCTCGAACTTTTTTTACTGTGTTAGATGTATACATAATGGCATGATAAATATCAATTATCCAGTCATCCAAGCATCAAATGTAAGGCAATTGTTTGTACAAGATGAAAACGTTACCACTCACTCAATCGTGAAATGAAAATCGTTTTGTGACTGCTCTTTGCTATCTAAGATGCATCCATTAGAGCTATTTTCCTAATGCTTGTAGTTTAAAGGTTTGGTTGGCTTGCTTGCTTTGTTTGCTCAATCTTAATTACAATGCTTAAGCAAACATTTACTATGAACATCAAAATTATTTATTTTGTTAAAATATTTCCTTTCTCTATTGTAACTGTATACGTATACCTAACAACAACATTATTTTATTTACCTGTGTTTAAAGTTATTGCAAATGGCTGATATTTTGTTCGAGCATATTGTTTTCTTAAATTGTTTAACATTTCATACCGATATAACATGTTACTTTTATTATTCTTCCTTAGTTTATTTATTTTGAATTTACATTGTATCATAGGTCAAATTTTTTGTTCAGTGTATGTTCAATGGTGTTACTATGTCCTTTGATTGAGTTAAGCTATTTCAGTTGATATTTTATAGTGTGTCTTTCTATGTTGTGATGTTACACTATTGTTTCAGAAAAAGGGTGAAGGTTTGGTACCATTAAAACGTTTAAACCCGCTGCATTTGTTTGCACCTGTCCTAAGTCAGGAATCTGATGGTCAGTAGTTGTCGTTTGTTGATGTGGTTCATACGTGTTTCTCGTTTCTCGTTTTATATAGATTAGACCATTGGTTTTCCCGTTTGAATGGTTTTACACTATTCATTTTGGGGCCCTTTATAGCTTACTGTTCGGTGTGAGCCTAGGCTCCGTGTTGAAGACCGTACTTTGACCTATAATGGTTTACATTTATAAATTTTGACTTGGATGGAGAGTTGTCTCATTGGCACTCATACCACATCTTCTTATATCTATTTACACAAACAAAGCAAGCAAATCAACTACACTTTTAAACTACAAGCATTAGGAAAATAACTCTAAAGACGTTTTAAAATTATGCTATGTAGATTTAAACCGAAACCGAAATCATTGCTTTTTCGGTGACGTAGATTGGCTTAACCGTCCGAGATATATGTATTCAATGATGGCGTGTCATAAGAAAGGATAAATTTTATCCTACATATAGATCTGGATCTGGACAAATTGTTAGAGAAAATATAATTGACTATATTAGCAATAAATGCCATTTTTACGGAATATATTGATATATTACCTCAGACTTTCACTCACTAGTATAAACATATAATCAATCCTTCTGACTTCAAAAATTTTGTTAGAGAGTCGGCTGAATTAAGACTTTATATGATGAAAATTAATTTATTTCCTTCTGTTAAAATGCATCGCATGCATAATAGAAATGAATTGCCCTACAGTGAAAATAAAAATCTAGTATCATTATTCGACAGTAAACATGAATCGCATAACGAAAACAGCATAGTGGAATTTGATTCAATATCAACAAGCTGAATAACAAAATCTGTTTTAAGTTATACAACATTAATAGTTATGTAAAAAGGTACATTTTTCTGCAAATAAAACTTAACTGCTACTTTCAAATCTCTTGTACGCTCTGTTCGTGAACTATTCTTAATATCTATCTATTTTTGTATCACTTTTACACCTGGATCGCTGTAGGCGCAATGAAAACCCGTCTGCATCTCATACCTTTATCATGAATTTATAAAAACAGTACACATTATATATTATTTCTTATTTTATTCAAAAATCATGAATTTGTCGTCTGTTTATTTATCATTCTACATTAGAAATTCATCACGGATACAGTAAAAATGGCATTTCAGGATTCGCACATTAAATACACTGAAATAAAGAAGCCATAAATCAATTATAGACATTGCACTGGCAAGGAAACGAATTCTTTTTTTAAACCAATAAAAAGTTCCTTTAGCCTTGAGCAATTTGCGAGTCTGTAAGAAAATAATAATCCCTTTCTTCTAACGCTCGAACTTAATCATGAAGAAAGGGACTATAATTCTGTCACACACATGTATACATTAAAGTTTTGGTCAATGAAGCATTACCTAATGAACATCGTAAAGAATAGATTGAGTAACACTAGTCCATTATACGTCCAATAGTTGAATTTAAGAGGTAGGCTACAACTATGATTTAGTGTCAACTATGATGAAACCCATGTACTATGAAAAATAATGTGTACTAATTAGATAATTATAAAGTGCTTTCGACCAATTAAATTGTAGGAGTTCATGTTTCTTAATTGTGAAGAATTAATGTAAAACATGTTCTAAGTAATGGATAATGATATTGTGTATTTACATTTAAAAGACGGGAAATAAAATAACTTTTAACTAATCTAAAAATTTCAATTTCAGTTAATGATAACATAAACGGTACCACTTTTATCAACAAAATATTTATTTCGACAGTTCTTGTCTCATGTATCTCCAGTGATACTGGAAGCAAAATTTATAAAAATCAAAAACTTAATAGGAACGTTGAATAGCTGGTTTAACCATAAAGGACCAAATGTATAGCAAAACCCAGACCAGGCATCAGAAATATATACGAGGGAGATTATTCTTCACATACAGACCTTCTATGTGATGCCAAAAGCGGTAAGTGATGTTGCAAAATACTCTTGTAACTAAAAAGCAAACACGAAACTTGTCGCAAAATCCTTTTGCTATATATGCCTTTTTGTGTTTCTTTGTTGACATATTTGTTCGTTTTTATAGTGATTAAGATTTTAACACAATGTTGACTGCTGTACCCCTATTTTTGAAATTTTTATCTATTATGTCTGTTTGTTTTGTTCACACATCGTTGTCAATATTATGGATTTTAATGCGACTGTCATACCAGCGAGAGGTTTAGCTAGCTATAAAACCAGGTTTAATCCACCATTTTCTACATAAGATAATTCTTGTACCAAGTCAAGAATATGACAGTTGTTATCTATTCGTTTGATGGGTTTGCGCTTTTGATTTGGCCATTTGATTAGGGATTTTCCTTGGAGTTCGGTATTTTTGCTATATAATCAGGGATACAACGGAGAAAAGTTATAATGCTTTATTTTAAATACCTCAAATATATATTCAGAACACTAATGTTAAGAAAACTTAGGTGGAAGATACCAAGGAGTTATTCAAAACTCATAAGTCGAAGACAATCAGGCAACGCCATTGCAAGAAATAAAAAATCGACAAAACGACGAACAGACCACAAAAGACTATATAAAAACTAACGAATAAAAAATAAAAGTCAACATAAACCCGGAGTGCACTCTAGAGAGTAAGAAGTTTCTGCTCCACATGTGGCACCCTTCGTGTTTCTCAAGCATGTACAAATCCGGTAAAAAGACTCATTCGGTGGTGTCACAATCGAGGAACAAAGTTGTGGTTACGACAATTGGAATATATCTGTTGTCATCTGTCACATAGATATTTCATAAAGATTAATCAGCTCTTGTTCGTGTTTGTAAAACTTTCCAAGGGGCAACGTTAACTTCATCATTTGGAACCATTGGTTCAATAGCTTCTTTGTGAGCAGCAACTCTTTATCTAGGAAATCGTAATAGGAAATGCAAGCTCTGGAATATCGTATCAACTACGATATGTTTATTCAATATGAATAATGTTGCTACATAGAAATTGAAAGTAAACAATCGGAGCTGAAATCATCTCTTGTGGCGTTAAGATTTTCTTTTAACCGAGCATCATTGTTTCTACAGGAAAGTCATACTAAGAGGCAGACTTTATTGTATATGTGATATCCTTTATTTCGGTTTTGTGGGATAGATGCGTTCAACTTAGTTACCAAAGTTTGGATTATTTAGTGAGAGGACCACCTTTTATATAGCGGAGCGTTGAAATACAAGACAATGCTAGCTTTTTTTTATTATTCCGGAGAAACTCATATATGAGGTCCGTCTCATATGAATAACGGAACATGTCGACAAGAAGCGGACACAATAATTTCCCATAGTAATGCCGATTTGTTGTTTAAAAAAACAATTTTTTTTACAAAGTAGTATTCATTCCTTCCTAAATCAAGTATTTGTGTCTACGCCATTTCATTTGATGCAACAAAATTGTACTAGTTCTTTCAATCTGTCTGTAATTTTAGAGTGGAATATTTTGTGTAAAGGGTACAGAAGTCAAATATTTTTCTCTGAAGCCCAGCTTTGATTGCTGATAACATTTGGTAAGTATCTCCGGCGTATGTGTTAAGTTTCAAAGTGAAAAACGTATATTATTCAAAAAGATTTCAACAAATGAGACAAGTTCATAGATATAAAGAATACTCTTTACCGTTTTGTTGTCATTTTGTTTACTCTCGTCTTTTTTTTTTTTTTTTACTTAATATGTACTTTATCTACAAACACATTTTTGTTGGCGTCTTAGTTAGCTTTATTTGTAAGTTTGTTATGATTATTATGTCTGTTATGTTGTATGTCTGTGATGTATGTTTACACAGTTTTGGGTGTATGATCTCAATTATTGTCACTTTAACCTATCATGTCTAATTACTCAACCAAGTTTGTCATTATAACGGAACTATTATAAACAACTGCCGTACAACGTGGAGGTTTAGCTAGCTATAAAACAAGGTTTGACTAACCATTTTTTTCGGATAATGTCTATACCAAGTCAAGAATATGACAGTTGTTTTCCCATTCTTTTCGTTGGTTGATAAAGTAAAATGTTTGATTTTATTAGCTTTTATTGACTTCTCCCTTTTTTCAGTTTAGCTTAGATTACGATATTTTGTATAATTTTTTATATCCTGTATTCAATTTCGGAGCTCCCTCCAATCAAAATTAAAACACGTTCTCAACAAAACATGCTTAAGAAACATAGAAACACTCATAGAAATTATTTATCAAAACGCGTGTAAAACAATGATAATTTCAGACCACTATAAACAAATAATTACCAACCAAAAAGGGGATGTTAATAACATGAATTACCATAAACTAATATAGATATAAACACTGATAAAAGATGAACAGAATATACACTTGTTCACACTACAAAAGAGAGTAACGCGAATGGTAATGGAACTATCGTATAGTTTTGACTTATTCAAATATAGCTCAAAGAATATTTCATATTGTGTCCAGATCAAGCAAAATCAAGAAAATAAATCTTAGATCACATAAAAACAAACATAAAAAGACTTAAACGCAATATTTTTTTTTATACCTGAAATGTAAATTACAATGTAGGATGTATTTTATTTATTTTTTTTTTTTTTGCAAAGAAACTGGTAAAACTGTCTTAAGCAACATTTTCATTTTCCCTTCCAACAAAAATTTTAACGATAAAATAAACATATGCAACTAAATATGGTGTCAACATCACAAAAAAACAAACCACATAACATGCGTAACTTTTTAGACGCTTTGGTTTCCTTCTTATTGTACATCCGTTTTCTTTAGTTTCATCTTTAATGTCTTCTTTTTCCTTAAGTTTTTTCTTATATTTTCCAATCAGTTTCGTTGAATCACCTGAAACACAATATTTGATTTTTTTTATGAAGGTTTGGTAAAAGTTCAACAACACCATGATTTTTCTATTTGTTCAGTTGGGGTACACCATGGAGCTTTTACTTTACTTACGCTATTAACCAATATACATGTAATCGCATTCACAAAGTCTTTTTACTAGCTAATAAATAAATTTGGTGTATTTACTGTCTTCTGATTGGTTAAAAGTATTACGTTTATTTTCAATGTTGTCAATTTTTATGGCGACACGCCCACTCTGACGTTGTGTATTCATACGCCAACATGTGTGTACGTTGTTATTGTTAATATAAATAATATAAAAAGTTCTTTGAGCCTTATTTTTGATAGAAATTTATTTATAATGAATGGCAATAATTTATTTTGAATTTATTGAACCATAAAATTAATTTTGACTCTTCACATTTAACATAATCCGCTTCGCGGATTATTCAATGAAGAGTCAAAATTAATTTTATGGTTCAATAAATTCAAAATAAATAATAGCCATTCATTAAATATTATTCGCTTCTAAAGAGACAACGTCAGCAAGCACTGCGCTTCGAATGGAATACCACAAAATTAATTTTTTTATAGAATTAGATTTTAATGATATGTTGCATGGGATGTTACACAGAAAAATTAAAACAGTACGTTTAATCATATTTACTGGTTTCCATTGCATTACATTGCATTTCCTGAGATACGTGTCAAAATAACAGCATACATCTGTATTTTTCAAAGACAGACAAGAAGTTCTATAAAAACGTTATTTCTCAAACCTGGTGTCATTAATAGGGCGTATTGCCTTAACAAAATTTGCACAATATTGAGCAATTTAATATTTTTGAAGCATTGCTATGGCAACCTGAAATTGCAAGGTTTTTGATTTCTAAAAATTGTTAAAAAAAGAATTATATTTAATCGATTCTTTTTAAAAATTCAGACAACAATTATAATTCCCAAATTCTATTTTTGATAGTATTGGTAAGAAAGCTTATTCCCCAAAAAATGGAAATCATGTTTTGCATGTTAAACATAAACCCGCTTTATACCATTTTTTAGCACAATTTCTTGAGACATAATTATGAAGCAACATATGATTCCCAATTTTCAAATATGAACCTGTATTTTAAAATTAAACAGTTAGTTCATACATTCGGTTTTAAACAAATAATATAAAAATGTATTGCTTATCAACGTCTATAGTCTCTAGTAACAGAGTAAATTGTATAGTACATAGTAAAGACTTGTTTTTATTAAAAATAGAATAGGACGGTTTCTAAGCTCTCTATGCTTTTTTCTAATTTGTAGCCAATATAATGGAATATTTGTTTCAAAGATGAATACAAATATGTTCTAATTGTCATTTACACGATTTCGTCGTCTTTTCCTCGAATCGATTTACCGAATTATACTTATCACCGGGTTTGTACTTACATGAGCAAAACGACAGGTGCCACATGTGGAGCAGGATCTGCTTACCCTTCCTGAGCGCCTGAAATTCCCCCGGACTTTGTTGGGGTTCGTGTTGCTCAGTCTTCAGTTTCGTATGTTGTGTTTTGTAGACTGTTTTTTTTTTTTTTTTTCGGGTCGTTTTTCGTTTTTACTATGGCGTTGTCAGTTCTTTTCGACTTTGGTATCTTCTGCCTCTCTTTTTCTCCGTATGGGTACCCAAACAAATCCAAGTCATACTCTTATCCTCGGATGCCTACAAATATGTTTACCTCCTTGTGCTCCTAACTATTGAAACATTTGTCCTTAGAAACAAGATGTAGATGTGGATGACTGAAAGTATATTTTTCTCTTTAAAGTATAATCTAGATCGCCCTCTTAGGAGCTTTGATGACCTTCTTTCTCATCTTCATCATCCGCTATCGTTACATTACATTAGAACTATTCTTTTTTCATTGCCTGTTAATTTTCTAAAAAGTTTAAGAGATTATGCACTTGACAAAGGATGCATAAATACATTTTCTGCAATATATACAGACTGATCAGTATAATGCGTGCAGGGGCGGATCCAGCCATTTTAAAAAAGGGGGGTCCCCAACCCAGGATAAAGGGGGGTTCCAACTATATGTCCCCATTCAAATGCATTGATCGTCCAAAAAAAAAGGGGGGTTCCAACCCCCGGAACCCCCCCTCTGGATCCGCCACTGGTGTGATGTAGCTCTTTTCCGTCATTTTAAACCAGTAAGATCTGAACCTTTTCATGAGGAAAAGAGGAAATTCCTACCTGTTCAGTTTACCAATAGAGGAATTGGTGCAATCAACATCAGCAACGTTCTACGTAACATCTAAATATTCCACTTTATTTTCAAAATCAGTCTGTTCTTATTGAATCCTACAGTTACACCAAAGCCATTGCATCTAAAGTATTTAACTATAAGCAAGCATTGCAGGACCTTGATTTAGAACAATACCTAAAAAACCCTCTGAAATGTGACTGTTCCCACTCGCCTTATATTTACAGCCCCTCTGGCCATGTTATTACTGGGGATCTAAACATAATTCAACATGAACATCTCCGAAAGGTGATATCTCATGGTCCTAAGTTTAGAGAACCCCAACACATCAATTGGAACCATAACTTCAAAATAATTCCATTGAGGTCTACGCTAGAGCATGGGTTAAACGAGAAGTTGAACTGGACACTTTTAAATAAAAGGTCAAAACAATCAGGTCTCTAATAAAACGTCTCATTCATAAGTTGAAAAACTGTGTGAATGATCGACTAAAGTCCGTTTTCAGAGACAAAGAGGCTGTGAAATGTCTATCACGATGAGTATGTAGTTGTTCCTGCGGACAAAGCTTCAACAAATATTGTCTTTGTATGTAAATCGTACTACTATGAGTGTCTTGTAAAAGAATTAGGAATAAATGAGAACTCGGGTAATCCCACATACAAAAACATATCATTTGGATGAGATTTTGGCGAATCATAAGTCCTTCATGGCTTCAATGAATATTACATTGAATAGCAAATCGGAGGACTTACCTTCTTTGTATTGGATACCTAAGCTTCACAAAATTCCGTACAAACAACGGTACATTGCCAGCTCATCTGCATGTTCCACGAAAGAACTGTCCATTAGATTGACGAATCTGTCCGCAGTGAAAGAGGGTCTTCAGAAATACTGTGAAACTGTTTACTCGCGTAGTGGTATTAACCATATGTGGAATCTAAAAAACTCTAAACAACTTCTTAATAATTTTAAATCTCGATCTTTTTCTCAAAATTATTTCTATCAAACTTTTGTTTTTTGAGCCCTGTATACCACCGTTCCCCATGTGAAATTGAAAACTCGTCTAAAAGAAATAATTCACAATGCTTTTCAACATAAAAATGGTAGCATACACTACAAATTTATTACATTGGGATACCATACGGCTTATTTTGTTAATAGTGAACAAAAAAGTAAAACATGCTACACAGAGGAACAAGTGATCAGTATGTTGGAGTTTCTTATTGACAACATATTTGTTGAATTTGGAGGTAGACTTTTTCAACGAATTGTCGGCATTCCTATGGGAACGAACTGTGCGCCTCTCCTTGTCGACCTCTTCTTATTTTCATATGAGTTGGAGTTCCTTCAGACATTTTTCAAAAACAAGAAGATCAAGGAAGCCAAATCATTTAATTTCACTTTCAGATATATTGATGATGTTCTTTCCATTAACAATCCAAACTTTTCTGATTAGGTTCCATTAATATATCCTCCAGAACTAGAAATTAAAGAAAAAACAGACACGACATCCTCTTCCTCATTTTTAGATTTATACCTCGAATTTGACATAAGCGGTCAT
The DNA here is from genome assembly GCA_017311375.1 of Mytilus coruscus. Taxonomy (NCBI): domain Eukaryota; kingdom Metazoa; phylum Mollusca; class Bivalvia; order Mytilida; family Mytilidae; genus Mytilus; species Mytilus coruscus. Next base: position 11,471,600 of record CM029597.1, read on the forward strand.
CTCAGTACCAGAATCTATGACAAACGAGACGATTTTAAATTTGAAATTATCAATTTCCCCCACCTTAGTAGCAATATACCAACTTCACTTGCATTTGGGATATCCATTCGGTATTCAAGAGCTTGCAGCTGCTACTCAGACTTTGTAAAACGTCACCAGTGTCTGAGCAGAAAGTTGATGAACCAGGGGTATGTCAAGGAACGTCTCGATCTTTTTCTAAAAAAGTTTATCGGGAGATACCAAGACCTTGTTGATAAATATTCCGTATCAACTTCACAAGCAATACACTCTTGAAGTATAGATTATAGGTACTGACGTTGTTTATCATCTTATTAACGTGTTATAGTATTCTTTTATTTGTCTTTGTAAATTATTACTTTTACTGTTTAGTCTATTTTTGGTAATATCCATTTGACGTGACTCGGTACTTATACATCCCGTCATTGTGTTATTGTGCTGTGGTAAATTTTTGTATTCTTGTCTTTCGTTTTTGCAAATGTGCTTTGTCTATAAGCCTTTTTGTTTTTTTTGTTTTTGTTCACATATTTGATTGTTTTTATAGAGATTAAGATTATAACACAATGTTGACTGCTGTACCCCTATTTTTGACATTTTTACCTATTATGTCTGTTTGTTTTGTTCACAAATCGTTGTCAATATAACGGAATTTTATGCGACTGTCATACAAGTGTGAGGTTTAGCTAGCTATAAAACCAGGTTTAATCCACCATTTTCTACATAAGAAAATGTCTGTACCAAGTCAGGAATATGACAGTTGTTATCTATTCGTTTGATGTATTTGAAATTTTGATTTGGCCATTTGCTTAGGGACTTTCCGGTTAGAATTTTCCTCGGAGTTCGATATTTTGTTATTTCACTTTTTATGACATGATGAATCGTTTCAGAGCACTTTCAAATAAGTTTGTTTTTACTTTCAATGACTTTATATTTTGAAGCTTAATGCCTATTTACATGGTGTCTTACAACTTGAGATTCCTTGCTGTCTGGAGACAACTTAGTTACACTTTCAAAAGAACACAACCTGTATCTTGTCTCAACGGCAATGATCAATTTTAAGAGACCCTGATTTATTGATCTTGTTTAATATGCTCAGAAGATTAGTAATGGAATTTGGAACATCATCATTAATTAATCTATTATTTTGTTAGTTTCACAAATAAGAGAATTGTGTTTATCATGCCGTTTTGTCTTGTAACATAAACGTAGCGTTTGAGATGTGCCGTACGGTGACCTATAGTTGTTAATTTCTGTGTCAATTGGTCTCTTCTGGAGAGTTGTCTCATTGGCAATTAAACCACATCTTCTTTTTTATATATACACAGTTGTTTATCTGCTGTATATCATTGAAAAATCCATTGTATTGAACACATGACATAGACAAAATCTCTTTGTTTTTACTTTGCTTTATAATCTTGATAATGTACAGCTAAGAATTTAATTAACTACCTCAGATATACTGCACAGTTCACATGTAATCTAACCTTTTGGGGCGGATTTATTGATCTTGTTTAATATGCTCAGAAGATTAGTAATAGAGTATATCATTGAAAAATCCATTGTATTGAACACATGACATAGACAAAATCTCTTTGTTCTTACTTTGCTTTATAATCTTGATAATGTACAGCTAAGCATTTAATTAACTACCTCAGATATACTGCACAGTTCACATGTAATCTAACCTTTTGGGGCGGATCCAGGATTTTTCCGAAGCGGACGTTATTTAATCCAAAAAAAATATATCTTCCATTCAAAGGACCTTTCCTCCTGGATCCGCCATTACGACATAGTTGATCTATTAACAACTTTGTACACAGCAAAAAATGCAACGCATGTTTACCAGGTATTTTTGAAAACGTATGGTAAACATGCCTTTCACCATATGTTTACCATGTGTTTTGAGTAACAGGTGGTAAACATGTGTTTGAAACCATGCGTTTCCCATGTGTTTGAAAAACATGTGGTAAACATGCGTTGATGAACGCATGTGAAACACATGTTTACAAAACTCATGAGAAACGTACGTTTGACCACATGTTTACCATATGTTTTAAGAAACACCTGGTAAACATGTGTTTGAAAACATGTGGTAAACATATGTTTTGAAAAACACCTGGTAAACGCATGTTTTGAGTAACACCTGGTTAACATATATTTGAAAACAGGCTGTTAACGTATGTTTTGAGTAATACCCGATAAACATATTAATGTTCAAAAACATGTTTTCATATTTTATATTACTTTATATTACTAATATTAAGGGGTAACGATTTATAATCCATTTATATTACCATCATAATACGCATTTCTTCTTTTTTCGTGTAATTTTAAAGCAAAGGATATAAACTGTTTCTATTTTACTTGTGTTTTTATGCAAAATTTGATAGGTTGAGATGGGTTTACCGTTATACCTGCCAATCTATTGTCCCTCCAATCCGCCAAATCATGCTACTAGAACAATTGTAATTCTTGGGAGTATGACAGTCTGGCAATAGCAATCAAGTACCGTCATATGCATGTGATGTCATAATTTAGACACCTCTTAATTACTTCTTTCAAATTTCGTATGTGGAATAAATGTCCTTCTCAATTTCTCTTTACAACTTGCATCACTTTATCCAAATACCACCATTAAAAATAAAGAAATATAACAAACTCGAAAAAATGTGTTTACTCATCAAATTGTTTTCTTCTTCTCTTAGTAAATCCCTCCTTTCTCACAGCACCCGTGTCACAGAGAAACAGAACTCGCACCACTGAAGAAATGTTTTAAATCATTAGAGAGTTCTATGGAAGAACAACTTACAAACTAATCAAAACTTTATACATAATGCATCAGTGCATAAAACCAGTTTGGGAAACACGAACCCAGGCTGTGTTATCACCATATATAAACATTTCAAGTAGTCTTCAACCCGCACTCGAGCGGTTTTTTTTCCTAGTATATATGAAACTTTGGACAGATTTCTCCAGTCTATGTGTAAAAAAATAAAAATTTTGGGAAAGATACAGGTACATGGGCTTTTGTTAACTGTTAATTCGAAAGAGGATACCAATTAAAGTGGTAATTTATAACCATTAGTCCAATAAAACGAGAAGAGCCAAAAGATAAAGATGAAAAACAACAATAACAACAGAAAACTGGAGATTGTGCAAAACGAACCCCCAAAATAGATGGGTGAACACATGTACTCTGGAAAGGTAAACAGTTACTGCTCAACATGTGGCAAATTAGGTTTTAGTATGATTGCAAAGTAATAAAATAAATAAACTTTGATTTGATTTGATTCGCCATATATATTGACAAACATGTGAACACTCCGAGGCGGGTGGGGAGCAAGAAGGTGAACTGTGGTTTATTTTTATCAATAGTACCGCTTAAGTCGACGCTAGGGGCCGTCTTGACCTTGTTGTAGGGTATGAATGGTTCGTTCATTGTTGAAGACCTTACATCAACTGTCAAGATGAAGAACAGGAATAAAAGCCCTGTTCATTGATAATTTTCTATGTTTTCTATGTATTGTGTGCGATTTTGTCCCATGTACATTTACTCCATATCCTTTCATTTTCTATATAAGTTCTGCATGGTGGGTTTTCCACCGAATATAGGAAATAGTGTTGCAAGTATTTTCATAGTTCATGAGTTGCAAATTTTACAATTAAAATATCTTGTTTAACCTTAGACTTATAGATAAAGTCCAAGATTTAGCCATTTCAAAGATCGATCATGCTGATAATGTAGCAGTGGCTAGTATTTGTACAGAACCTTGAAGAGTATGGAATTTAAAAGCACGGCAGTAGGATAATTTAGGATATTTCCAAACATATAACTACGGAAGGACTTGTGATTCTTAACTAATCATATGTCATATTAGTAAAATTGGCTTAAATGACACCTGTGTGTCCAAGATTGATTGATTAACGCCACTTTCAACAATATCGATTATTTCGTAGAGTAAGTTTTTTTAATGACAGAGGAATATGGAGAGAACCATAGACCTTCCGGGCAGTAAAACTTACAGTACTTTCGACAACTATGTATCCAAAAGTATTTCTATGTTTTTTTATTACACTCTATTGCATTTTATTTCTTCTCTGATAAGAGTAGTCCTCAGTCTAAGGTCCTTTTTTATGGTAAAAGTGTGTTTGACACTTCTACACTGATAGCAATCTCTATTTCTGTTCATGGATGCATAGGTACTACAGAGGTTCACCGGAAACCCACCTCTACCTCAGGCTTTCAAATCTCGGTAAAATTCCACAATTTTTAGATGGCAACCTGACCTTTTGAACTTTATACCTATCAAGAACCCAGAGGATATATCATGAAACTCTAGGCACAAAAATTAGTGTACAATTGAATATAAATTTGCCTTATAAGGCATTCATCATTCTGTTTTCCCCTTTTTTTGTGGGGAAATGGTCACAGCATTAGTGTTATTATTTTAACAATGTTTGTTGCCTTTAAAAATTGGTTGGGTGTGGGAAATGCAATATGTCGTTTAATAAAAATGTCATGTAACTATATGTTATATAATAGAATAGTTTTTTTCGTGTTAATAAGGTCAGTGTCTGAACATCGTAGCAAATGCGGCGGCATGCATTTCAGTAACAGATTCATGGCATGCGACAGCAGAGGAGGGGGTTTGAAAACGGAGGGGATCATATCAAATCCCACGACTTGTTTTTCCATATCCCCCCCACCCCCAAGTTAATCCCACATAAAAAATGTCATGTCATAGCCCTCAGCAGGGGTATTTATTTATTACTGACAGCCGGTGAAAAGAAGTAAATGAATTTATAGTTCAACTCTTTGTAAATATGTTTTCAGTGCAACTAATTGGATAAAAATGATAATTTTTTCTATAAATATGAGGTTCTGGGTGGGGGATCCTTTATTCCTTAATTTTCAGACCATGAACATTTTTTTCAATTCTTCATTTTATAGTTTGTCCTTTACTTTCAACAATTCTCAATATTCAGTCTTTATAATTTAGAACCCCATGATTCTCAATTGTTATTTATTCAAATTTTTGACTTTTTTATTCTCCTCTCTCCTTTCTTTCTTTTTTCTCTTTATTCTGCACTTTTCGTCCATCATTCTCTGTTCTTTCATCCGAAAACTGTTTCCAGACCCTCACTATACGTAAATGTACGCGAATACGAAAACCCGGAAATCGTCTCACCGTTACCGTTTTGTATACCATGACGCAAATCCATGGACGCTCACGAGCTGAATGGAGGTTTCAATATTTTACTGTAAATATAAAAAAGAAGATGTGGTATGATTGCCAATGAGACAACTGTCCACAAGAGACCAAAATGACACAGAAATTAACAACTATAGGTCACCGTACGGCCTTCAACAATGAGCAAAGCCCATACCGCATAGTCAGCTATAAAAGGCCCCGAAATGACAATGTAAAACAATTCAAACGAGAAAACTAACGGCCTTATTTATGTACAAAAATGAACGAAAAACAGATATGTAACACATAAACAAACGACAACCACTGAACTACAGGCTCCTGACTTGGGACAGGCACATACATACATAATGTGGCGGGGTTAAACATGTTAGCGGGATCCCAACCTCCCTAACCTGGGACAGTGATATAACAGTACAACATAAGAACGAACTATAAAAATCAGTTGAAAAGGCTGAACTCATCAGATGGACAAAAATACAAGTGGACGTGGCAGGGTACTTGTACATCCAAACAACAAAAGACACTAGGAACAGATCTGAGAGTACTCGCAGTTATCTGACAGCTAGTTCAAAGCCACTAACAACTAATAAAAAATCATGCATCCAAGACTAAATTATCAATCCGTACACATCCAACATCCAATGGATTTAGTGTAAAGACGTCATAAACAGTCAGAGAAAAACATGACCTTGTGCAATGCCAAGATACAGGTATGTAAGACAAGTAATAGCTTTTCGAAAAAAGCTAGCCGTCTCTTAGCTGATGAAAGTGGAAAGTGTTCTCGCTTTGTAAATTAATTCATTCAGAAAAGCCTTGCATGTTCAATCAACAAATTTCACCACACACGTTATGAAGCAGTATATCGTTTAATGTTATGTATCAAATAAGGTCCAACGGAATAATCCTTCAAATCATGGTTGTAAATGCTTTACATATTTGTCAAACAATTTATTCTCTCGTCATTAAATATTATAACCATGTTCAAGTTATCTTATGTTTTTCGTGTATAAAATGTGCGTAACAGTGAGCGACTGGATTGAATGTGAAACAATCATCATGTATGTGTTGATGATGATGGAAGTGATAAACGACCTTGACTGGCCTTTGTGTGTGTTTACAGGAGCTTCGGCTATTTATAGATAAAAGTTACCTGTGTACAGATATGCATGATTGGTGACCAGGCAAAATTTAATTGCTAAAATAGAGAGTACAAATCCGATACTCTACGGGATTGACAGACATTTACTAGGTTTGGATTGTCCCAACCAATCAACGAACTTTAATTTTTAACGTCTCAGTAATATCTTCCAATCAGGTAGTTAGAAGCACTCAGCCCGCAGACTGTCCATCGTTCAATTCTTAATAACGTCTCCGAGGAAACGTTAATAAAGAATGGACAGAGTCAGAGATATATGATATAAAGAATTCTGGTTGTTCAAACTGATGGTAAAACCGATATAGAAATAAATTGAAATATATGACTTGTCGATTAATTGGGAGAAACCGAGGCGAGGAACGATACAAATGAAAGTCAATATGACAACGCAACGAAAGTGTTTTTGTTTTGATGGTTGACTTGGAAAGCACAAAGAAAGGTAAAAATAATTTGTCATTCACATTTTAAATGGATAAAAGCAGGAAGATGTTAGTCTTAAATTGTCTTCACTAATGCTTTCGGGACGCGACGGCCATATTTCCATAACGTCCATAGCCATAGGATATGTTGGCCATACCGCCACATCGTTCATGGGACGTAAAATATAATAATACAACACTATCCAATGTATGTTTGTATCTGCTTGAAGTTGAACTCAGCTTGGGTGCTGTGTTTATAGTCATGGTAGTGATCTCGATTTGTATTTCCTTTAGGCTTTACAATTTCTTGACAAAAGAATAATTAATACTTATGTTCACCAGAAAAATAATAATGAGCAATTAACAATCTTCTTAAAATTTCTTTAAAATTAATCATTACCAGATTACTTTGTTTTATATTTCAACCTTAACTTACTGTTTTAACCAATACAAATTAATCTCCCATTTTGGATATTCATTCTTATTTGTTTTATTTTTTTTCAGTTTGTTTTACCCAAGATATTAGACATCCATTTAGAAAATAATATAATTTTTATTAAATAAAACACATTTATAATGCGTATTTCATGTGTATAATAAATAAAAACATGACAAATAATTTAAAAACAGCAAAATACATTTTACAAGTTATAATAACCATCTACATGTATATATATTTAAATACTTTAATTTATAAATAAATGTCGGCATCAACAATGTATTAGTTTGTGATTAGGTCTATATATATAAAGAAGATGTGGTTTGATTGCCAATTTGATGAGACAACTCTCCACAAGAGACCAAATGAAATGACACAGAAATTAACAACTATAGGTCACCGTACGGCTTTCAACAATGAGCACAGAAATAGAAATACATCTAACAAAACACAGAGTGGACGTGGCCGGGTACTTGTACAAAATGTATATATATCCCAACAACATAAAGACACTAAGTACTGATCTGAGAGTACTCACAGTTACTGCAGCTAGTTCAAAGCCACTACCAATAGTTTAATTATTGTGAACCACAAGTGGTAAGTCAATGATATTTGGTATGCAGTTGCATAAACATTGGCACATCTCATTTCCATGGAGATTATTTGGCCCTATTGACTTTGAAACTTTTGCTTAGTTTACATGTATTTAGTTTATGATTAGGTCAGTTCAAGGGGAACAATTAGTGGTAGGCCAATGTTAATTGGTATTCACTTGTATAAGCATTAGTGCATTTCATTTCCATGGAGAATATTTGGCCCCGCCCCCTCAGTCATGGTCTGTTGACTTGAAACTTTTGCTTAGTTTATGTTTTAGTTTGTAATTAGATCAGTTTAAGATGAACTGCTAATGTTTAGTAAATGACATTTGGTATGCAAATTTATTGGCATTTGCAAGTATGGTTTCCATGGAGATTATATATATATCCCCAACCCCTTCATCATGGTTCATTAAATTTGAAACTTTTACATAGTTTACAAGTTAATGTTTGTGTTAAGTTTTGTTTAAAGGGAACGACTTATGATAAGTCAATGGTATTTGGATTGCAGTTGTATTAGCATTGGCACATCTCATTTCCATGGAGATTGTTTAGCCATATACCTCGAGTCATTACCAGGTTCATCGACTTTGAATATTTGCATAACTTGCATGTTATTATTAAAAGCATTGCTATTTTAATTTCAGCATTTGCATTATCAAAATTACAAAAAGGCGAGACATATCTCTGTGATAACAGATTATTATGTAATGTAAAAAGTCCAGAACATTTGATTAGTCTGTGCCAAACTGTTTCAGGGTTTGTCAACTTTGTCTAGATCTAGTCCAAATGATGTCTTGAAAGGCTATTTTATTTTTTTGCAATAGTGAAGCGTCAAAGCAAAAAAAATAAAATAGCCTTTCAAGACGTCACAATTATTTGGAATAGGGTTTGTCTGACCGAAAAAGAAATCTGACATTTTTCTACTATATTTTCAACTAAAAAAATTTGAAAAATTTCTGTCTGACATTTTGTCGGTCATACACAGTTTATGATACACAGTCACTGTTTGATTTTATATGAATTTAGTTTATGTAAAAATAATAGTCAAAATAGATCATTCAAGTAAATAAGCAATAAGTCAACTGTTTTGGGTGTAGTGAATGACCGGTTTCACCTGACCTTGATCTCATTTTCACAGCTGATTGAATTGGTCAACAGTGGCAGATCCAGAAATTTTAATAAAATGGGGGTTGCACTGACTGCAAAACTGGGGCCTACTCCAGTCATGCTTCAATAATTCCTTAAATAACAAAATTTTCCCAACAAAACAGGTCCTGCCCCCTCTCCCCCTAAATTCACCTCTGATCAATAGCTTAGTAAGTTTACCTGGTTAGTAAGTTTCTGTTAGACATGTATGTACCCTAAAAAAAAATATTTTCAATATTTCCATTCTATTTTACGGACCATAAAGTGGGATATTCTTTTCTGAAATGCCTTCTGGTTTTAATACACCCTAACTGCTAGTTTGAAACGTCAATTTCTTATATACTGTAAACTAGGTCAACTTTTGGTGTATGAAATTATGAGGCATTCATGTCTGGCTAGCAGGGTTCATTGTACCTTGATCACATTTACACTGACCAAATTGAAAATCTTTGTACAACTTCAAATTTCAAATTCCTTTATTGCCTAAAGATTGGCATTGTAAACCGATGCAATATCACCACTTTCATTCACAAAACTGTTATATTGATTTAATATGATGTATAAGAACATTAAAATAATTAAATGCCTTTTGTATAGTCATATTTTACAGTTTTTATAACTTCCTTTTATGCAATTAAACATTTTTCTTTTAGCCTTTTTAATGAAAGTACATGTACTTAGAGAAGTAGGAGAAGATAATCAACGGAACAGAAGTCATTAGAGGCAATGCTTTCTAGATTATATAGACTAGTAGTGGATTTGAAAATTGCTGTATTGATTCATGTGCAAATAAGGAGTAGCAGCCAACGAAACATTGTGTGATGAAAGGTACATGTCATAAAAGTTATGCCTTTGTTTAAATATTTTTTTTTGTTTTCAGACTTCCAAGTAAATTTTGAGGTCATAGAGGTGAAAGTTTTCATTCTTGGGTTAGTTTGAAAATTAGCCATGTTAGCAGTGACAAACTATTCATTTTAATTGAATTGGTCAATTTTATATATAATTGCATTGGAAGCTCTCTTAACACTACATTGCCAAAAGGGCCAAATGAGCTTTTCTCATTACTTGGTGTCCGTTGTCCATTGTCCTCTGTTATTTTCTACAAAAATCTTCTCCTCTGAAACTACTACAATGTAACTAAATTCAACCAAATTTGGTCACAATCATCATTAGGGTATCTACAGACAGCCTACATGTAGTTTAAAAATTTGTCTGATGACCCCACCTGCCAACCAAGATGGCTGACATGTCTCAAAATAGAACATAAGTGCGAAATGCAAGATTTGTCTATTATTTTGAAAACCGTTATAATAAATAAAATCTGATAGAGACGGAACTGTCAAACAACTCCTAATAGGATTTGTCATCATAAAATGTAGATTGAGAGAAACTTTAAATTGAAAAAAAATCAAATTATCACCAAGACAAGTTCTAAAAATAATAAAATTGAGAATGGAAATGGGGAATGTGTCAAAGAGACAACAACCCAATCTAACGACAGCCGAAGTCCAACAATGAGTCTTCAACACAGCGAGACAATCCTGTACCCGAAGGCTTGCTTCAACTTGCCCCCAAACAAAATGTGTACTTAGTCTGACAGGAAAATTGACTTCACGCTAAACTCCAAAACATATAAATGAACTATAATTAAAAAAAAACATACTTAACAGAGGCTCTTGATTTGGGACAGGCGCAAAAATCCAGCAGTGTAAATATGTTTTGTGAAATCTCAACCCTCCCCTATATAATACCTTTAGCCAATGTAGAATAAACAAACACACAGTAAAACTCTGTTCAAAAGAGGTCTAAGTCCGATGTCAGGATAAGTACATTTATACCAAAAAGAAACTAAGTAAAATGACAATAAAACATAAATTACTAGCAGTTACTGACATGCCAGCTCCAGACCTCGATTAAACTGATTAAAGATTATGTGTTCATCATATGAAAATCAAGCACAAGTCTAACATTGGGGAAATCATCCAACAACTCCAAGAGAATTATTGCCCTTTAATGCATTTTGTTTTTCCATATATTTTTTTTTAATTTGCCTTATACTATAATAATTATAATAGATAAATACTGGGTAGACACTGTAAATCACAAAATTATCAGCAATGAAAGATTAACTTAAGTCAAAATATGCTCTATAGCTTGTAGACTGTCGCTCTTTATATATATATATATATATATATATATAGAAGTGGTTGCCCTTAAATGAGGATTTTTATACCATCTTTTGTGTTTTGAGCAAAAATTTAATTAGATAGAAAGAAATTAAACAGACTAAATGATCTACAAGATATAAAAAAAACAGATTTTTGTCATTCATTCCATTCTCATCTGCAATGTGGGAGAGTGTCCTTTGTTGAATATGCATATAGACCTAGCAAGGTTAGCGACACAGGGTCTTTGGAGCCTCTAGTTTTTGTCTTGCCATAGCAAAGTCATGAAGGTGAGACGTAGGTTTATTGTTTTTGACAGAGGCGAAGTCTTCAAGATTTGTTAAAATTCATGATTTGGTCAGTTTAAAAGGAACCAAGAAATAACTTATGATAAACTTGTCAATAATACTTGCTATGTAGTTGAAGTAAGATATAGATATAGGAAGATGTGGTGTGAGTGCCAATGAGACAACTCTCCATCCAAATAACAATTTATAAAAGTAAACCATTATAGGTCAATGTACGGCCTTCAACACGGAGCCTTGGCTCACACCGAACAACAAGCTATAAAGGGCCCCAAAAGTACTAGTGTAAAACCATTCAAACGGTAAAACCAACGGTCTAGTCTATATAAAAAACGAGAAACGAGAAACACGTATAAATTACATAAACAAACGACAACTACTGTACATCAGATTCCTGACTTAGGACAGGTGCAAACATTTGCAGCGGGATTAAACGTTTTAATGGTACCAAACCTTCTCCTTTTTCTGAAACAATAGTATAACATCACAACATAGAAAACACACGATAAAACATCAATTGGAAGGCTTAACTCAATCAAAACGTAAATTAACACACTATGAACGAATAAATTCGATCTGTGATACCTGAAAGTAAATACATAGTTAATAAAATATTAGGGACAAACATTCAAGGCCAAAAAGCAAACAAACAAGTCCAAATAAAGCCATGGCAAGACACCATCGCGAAATATTTAACCCTTAGAAAATAATAACTTTTGAAAAACCGGTTTTCATAATATATACAGGTAAATGAAAATAACTTTGTCGTTTTAGGTATACTTTTCTGTCTATATAAAATCTTCCAATAATTAGGAATACCAAGAAAGGTCTGTCATATAAATACCTAATTTAACACTAGATACATAAGGGTAAATATCAACAATAAAACTTCCTGTACAGATTAAAGGAGAATAATCTTGATGTTCATACAAATGTAGTATGAAGAAGTGAAAATTAGTAGATATTCCAAATAATCAAAGCTGGTATACAGACAAGATCCATATTAATATAAAATAACAAAAAAGTATTGAAAATAGTATCAACAGGTCGAATTAATGCACATCTCATTTCCATGGAGATTATATTGTCCAAGAGAATTACATCAACCTTGTCCTTGTCCAGAATCAATATGCTTCTCTTGATATAACCCTATATCGACCTCATACAAAGGCTATAATTGTATAATATATGTGTAGTTTTATAAGTTGACTAAAAAGTAATCACTTATAAAGACAGGTGATTTTTAACTAAACATAGGGACATAAGATGGGTACATTACAAAATTAAAATCAGTTAATTGTAATAAAATCAATGTTTCAATTTTAGAGGTCACCTCTCCACAAAAACAAGCTAAATGTCAATGGGCCTGATGAAATCGAGTTTTTCTTAGATATTTGGGAGAAGTGGAACATATTAGTGATACAGAAAAGGGGGAAATATTACAGTACATGTACACCAGCATGAGCAAGAAAAGACAAGGTATTATGTTATGAAGTCTATATATATATATATTAATGATTAAGTTGTGACCTCAACCTATCAAATTATATCACCACTTAATGAAGTGGGTGTTATATAGAATTTACCTTGACCAAATCGACATGTAAACATGTAATAAAAAAACCTTGAAAATATGATTTATGTAATCCATCGACTTCAACATAACCACCATAGCAATTCGGCAAAGCTATCAATAAAAAAGTGTCATAATGCCATCATCGCACTTCGGCTTGATCAAAAATGCACTTAATCGTTAAACCTTTGCACATCAGCATGACATTCGCGGTTCAGAGTCCTACAGGTTGGATAACGATATTAATTTTGAAATTCTGTACTCTCAACAACAAAATAGTAATAAAATTGAAAACAAAAACAGTTATTTTATAATTTCTAGTGGATTATGAGGGAGTTTATATTAAATTAGACAAGACACGTGAACATGTACCTTTATGCTTTAAAAATGACATGTATAGTATATCAAACAATTAAAACTCGAAAGGTGACAGTTGAGGATAAAAAGAAATTGTTTCCTTAATTTATAAGTCATTTGAGAAGAAAGAAGATAACTGTTTAAATATGTATTCTGATATTATGTGTTTTAATGGTTTTAATAGACATAGATGTTTATGTAACAGTGTACATAATATTAACCTTAACTTGATTATTTTCCTTGTTTTAAAATAAAGATAAATTGATAGTTAGTTGCTGTTATAATAAACTTTGCATCTTGCTTTATTTCAGAATCTGCCATGGAAAGAAACTAGTTTGAAGAAAAGAAAATAGATGAAGAAATTGACTTATTTTTGTTACAATATATTTGAAATGTTACATTTGATTATACACTTTACAAAATTTAAAAATATATTCTTCTACCACAGACAAGAATCTATTATCAATCCTGAAATTTCAAGAAAAACGTGTATGCATAGAAACTGGTTTGAACTTAGGCTGACAGGATTGTTAAGGTGTTCTCAACTTAATAATATAATTTATAAGTACTCTTCAAAAAATCTTAAAAAAACTGAGGGTCAAAGTGCAAATTATATAGCTGTAGATTCTTTATTGATTGAAACATCTTCACTCAGATGAAATGCTCATATGGTGCAATAGAATTGATACCACGAAAGTTTAATTTCAAACGCATAATTCACATAATGACTTATGTTTTGTTCATATATCCTACATGATATTTCTCAAACATACGTTAGACCGCCTCGGTTAGTCTGAGAGTGCTTGCCATGAGTGCAGGAGGTTATTATAGGTTCAAACAGGGGCTGAGTCAATGCAAAGACTTGAAAACTGGTATTAGCTGCGTCTCTGCTAGGCAAGCATCATTAAATAGTAAGAGCAAAGACTGAATCGACTGGTAGTCAGAATAATGTTTCCAGGTAGGGTGACATGTCTTCCTGCAAACTGTTACTTTGTGAGTTATCGCTTTTGAAATCTGTCTCGAGGTGTCAGTTTAATACAAAGCAGGGTTAGTGCCCATTTCTCATTATTATGATCTCATTACCTGAATATGCATCTGACCTGCCACTGGAAGTAAAGCAACCATCATCCAAACATATATTTACCATACGGTTTATGAACATGTGTTTACCATATGTTCTCAGACATATGGTTACCATGAACATGCGTTTACCATGTGTTTTCAAACGCATGTTTCACATATAAACATGCGTCTACCATGTGTTTTCAAACGCATGGTTCACATAAACGCATGTAAACTATACGTTTCCCAAACATGCGTTAAACGTACGGTGCTCCAAACATGCGTTTCTGACATGTTTAGAAACGTACGGTAAATTCCTGGTAAACATGCGTTTACATGCGTTGCATTTTTGCTGTGTACAAATTCGTCGTTCTAAACAATGAAATAGAATGAGTTTCTCGTTCCTTCAACTGGGAACATTTTATGATATTTATGTACAATGTAAATCTTAAATCAGGGTTTCAAAGTCAAACAAGATTGTTATTTTTTGTAATTTCTGCCAAAATAAATGTAGGAAAAGTATAGCAATTAATCTATACTCAATAACCCCTTCAGTTAGCTATTGTTTGTCATAAAACGATTTAAAAGTACATTAAACGGAACAAACACTGTAGATGTGTGTTATACGTCCATAAGACAGCAAACAATAAAAACAATCTAAGGACATCTAAAGGGCAACATTTAGTCTTCAACAACAATAAACAGGTGTTTACATAATATGAGAAGTTCTAAATCGTCAGCTGAGCTGTAAATTAACTACCTCAGATATACTGCAGAGTTCACATGTACTCTTACTTGTTGAGGTGGATCAAGGGTTTTCTAGGGAAGGAAATAGATCAGATTGTAGGATTTAAACTTTTGAAAATAAATTAACATACTTTCACTTTCCGGACTCAAACTCTGTTCCTTTGGAGGTTCCTTATGCGGTTCTGTTCCCTCTATATCCTCTGGTATTTTACTGAAGCTAGTTGTAGCAGTCCCTGAATTATAATGAATTTCTATGTGAAACTCGCTTATCAATATTGTTTTTCGTTCTAAGTTGACTCTTTCTTCTCACAGATGCATAAGGAAAAACGTCCTTAACATATAACACATTTAGAAAATTGCAGTATTAACGACATTTACATAATACGAAATAATAAGATGAATATTATTGTTTGCGGCTTATGAAAAATAATGTCCACTACATTAAATAAATAATTATAAAATGAACAAATTAAAGCATAATATGTATTGATTATAAATGATTTAAAATAAATGAAACAGTAACACAGTTGTGTACGTTTGAATAATCATACCTAAAATGTGAAATTCGTTATCGAGTGATAAAACCTATTTTACTAAATGTTCACAGTGAAATTGTAAGTTAACTGAATCGACAGTCTATTGATACAAAAATCCACAGATAGAATAATAAACTTTGTCGGATACTAGTGGATTAATTATCAATAAGTTTTTTGAGCTTCATAAAAAGATTTGAACTTGATTGCTTCATAAATAATACTTTTGTAATAGGTTCCCTAATAACATTGGAGAATGATGCGAATTTCAATTGATTTAGTTAATTTCATTTTTTCGAAGAAAAATTCTCATTGAAAATTACTTAGATAATAGATAGCTCAGTCTTTAGTTTTTTATGTTGTGTTTTGTGTGATGTTGTTTGTTTGTTGTTTTTTATTTTGTTTTTTAGCCATGGCGTTGTCAGTTATTTTCGACTTATGATCTTGAATCTCTCTTTGGTATCTTTCGCCTCTCTTTCAGATAAGTGACAAAACTGATGAACAATTACAAAATATAATGTTACCGAAGTATAAGTCTTTGTGTATTTTCGGAAAAGTGCAAGTCTTAAAAATAAGTCGTCAAATTAAATAATGTTGTTACAGAGGTATTTCCTATATCGAATCAGATATCTATCAGAGATCGGAGCTTGAAGGCTTTAGATGACTGTGATGACCCGAACGATGTAGGAATAAAATTGTGTTCTCGAGGATTAATTCGACAGCATGTTATTTTGTTTTCTCTAATATTATAACACAACACTTGATAAGTTCTATTTATTGGTTTCAGTAAATTTATCAAGATACATCGCAAACATTTGCAGCATCTTATAGTGAAAAAAACCATCTCGCGCAATCGATATGACTTTTGAATTCGAACAGTATCTTGTATATGATTTTGATATATTTTCTTACAATTTTGACCTTTCATCTTACCCCAATCTTAAAACTAGAATAACAAACTGTTACCATTATCGTTACGTTTTATTGTTAAAATGCTTTTATATATTACAAAGGCTCTTATGCCGGTACCAGGTGGAATAGACCGTCAACTATGACATTGAAGACTAAAACCTTTGTCCCTTTGATTTTTTGAATTGTTTGTTTATGTCCACGGTGTCATAAACATTATTTTGTCCATGCGTTTAAAGAGAGAGCAGCTAGATACAATCCTTCATAGTATAAATCGAAATTAATTGATTGAATGATGTTTGGTTTTTTTGTGGTTATACCATGGCGGTCCGTTGTTATAAATGGAGGTAGCTGAAATATCCTTAGAGATCCATCGACATTCGGCAAGAAAACTGGCGATCCCGGTCAATAAGATAGTAGTCTATGCACCTTGCCAAAGTGGGATAAGAACTCATTTAAATTCCGTTTCATTTCCACATCTGGTAAGTGTTCTACTACTAATCTGTCAGTGCTAACTGCGCCCTTTAATAACAGATTTATTCCTTATTGCTATGAATCTCAGTTTATGACCAAACTCAGTAAAGACACGTCATTGTTACATTTGGTTGATACATTCAACAATATCTATCGTTATCATGATGATAATTTTTCGTTAAATAATCCAGAGTTCTCTAAATATACTACCAAAATTTACCCAAAGGAACTTACTTTGAATAAATCTAACATAAACAGCAGTAGTTGTCCTTTTCTAGATTTAGACATTTCAATTTCTAAAGGGAAATTCCATACATAAATTTACGACAAAAGAGACGATTTTTCATTCCCTATTGTTAATTTTCCTTTTATAAGCTCCATCATACGGTGTTTATATATCCCAAGTCGTTCGTTATGCCCGTGTGTGTAGTGATGTCATAGATTTTAACGAATGTAATCAATACATCACTGGTAAATTATTGTCAGGATTTCGTTACCATAAATTACTTAAAACTTTTACTAAATTCTTTCATAGATACAAAGATTTGATTAGTAAATTTGGCTGTACCTGTAGAAAACTTATTAAAACGGTATTTTATATCCTAAATTTTACGGTAATATTGTACTTAAAGCGTGGAAATCACTATGTTATCCGTGTAAATTCATCGAACCTTTAAACAAACTTTTTAGTAAAGGTTATCTTACCAATGTTGTAATTAGATCTTTGAATATAGTTTACATTGGCACACATATCGATGTTGGCATCAGCAAATTAAAACATGAATTTGTATTCTTTTCAAACGTTTATTTTTTTTTTCGTAAGGGGGATGTTTAAATAATAAACATCCACGTTCATTTTCTATATAGAGATCACTCTATCTATATTATACAATTATTGTCTTTTTGGTGAGGTAAATATGTGGTTTGTTTTCAAAAGTCAATAAAACCTCATATTTACCGAAACAAAAGACAGTGATTGTTTTATTCGATAATACGGACAATAAAGAGTGTATGCTGTCCTTGATATTTACCCCATATATGTGTATGTATGTTTAATTGTTTTTGGCAATGTTTTTTATGATTTGTTAATAGTTTAGTCATTCCCTGAAATATACCTTGTTTGTTTTATGTAAGAATGATAATCAAAAGTAATCTTTAATACCAGCACAAATTTAATTTTGCAGGGGATGTTTAAATAAATATCCACGTTCATTTTCTATATAGAGATCACTCTATCTATATTATACAATTATTGTCTTTTGGTGAGGTAAATATGGTTTTTTCAAAAGTCAATAAAACCACATATTTACCAAAACAAAAGACAATGATTGTTTTATTCGATAATACGGACAATAAAGAGTGTATGCTGTCCTTGATATTTACCCCATATATGTGTATGTATGTTTAATTGTTTTGGCATTTTTTTTTTTTTTTTTTTTTTATTTGTTAATAGTTTAGTCATTCCCTGAAATATACCTTGTTTGTTTTATGTAAGAATGATAATCAAAGTAATCTTTAATACCAGCACAAATTTAATTTTGCAGGGGATGTTTAAATAAATATCCACGTTCATTTTCTATATAGAGATCACTCTATCTATATTATACAATTATTGTCTTTTGGTGAGGTAAATATGTGGTTTTTTCAAAGTCAATAAAACCACATATTTACCAAAACAAAAGACAATGATTGTTTTATTCGATAATACGGACAATAAAGAGTGTATGCTGTCCTTGATATTTACCCCATATATGTGCATGTCTGTTTAATTGTTTTTGGCAATGTTTTTTATGATTTGTTAATAGTTTAGTCATCTCCCTGAAATATACCTTGTTTGTTTTTATGTAAGAATGATAATCAAAAGTAATCTTTTAATACCAGCACAAATTTAATTTTGAAACCAGATATTAAGATGTTATTTGAAGTAATCACAGTTTCTTTGACACATTGTTTAAACGCAAAATGTCTATTAAACAGTTTACTTTGGAATAATATTGTAGTTGATATTGATATTCCCATAATTATTTGTAATGACGGGATAATTTGGATATCTATTTCCAAAATTGTTAATACATGGGTAGCTTGAATATGTTGCTGTTTTATTTAACATTACATGTTGTTGCTGTTCACAATTAGCCACCGGTCCATGTGAAGAGTTAGGTCTAGTTATACCTTGGCATAAATTATCCATTTGTGAATCTGATAAAAGCATAAAGTCAATAATGTCAGTGTCATTTTCAATTTGAACCATATCTTCTTCGTTAAGATCAGGAACCGCAGTAGGTTTTTCACAAGAAGTTGTAGACGTAGCGTCTGTCCGAAGACTTTCACGAATAACATTTGACATGTTATGCAGTGCACGATCGGATGTAAATCTTGTGTATGTTTTTAAAGAATTTTCACTTTTGTGACCTGTTACTGACATAATATGCCTTCCGACAAAATCTGTCTCATCCAAAACATAAATAGTTGTTGCGCGAAGTGAATGGTTAGTGTATCTTCTCACAAAACCTGCTTTTTCACATAAAGCTGGCATCATACCACCCAGGGTGTTATGTCCTAATGGCGAGGCATCGTACCACAAAGTCATCTTTTATGGTGGTGTTTGGCCTTTGAAAGAAATATTCACTGTTTTTGTTAAATTTGGTTGTATACTTTATGAAACTCCTAACTGGACACATAACATCACCTAAAAAATAACAGTAAACTGGTCAATAAGGAATCAAAATTACAGTTCAATGCTAAAATATTAATCTGTGTAGTGTGTACCTTCAAACTGCAATTAAATAAAATAAAATCTACATTTTATAAGATAACAGACATCTTAAATCATGTTTTGATGTAATTAATGTTGTTTGGAATGTGTGTTTTCATTACTTACAGAGTGAAATTGTGTTTGTTTTAATGAATAAAGGACATGTATCACTATTGAAGCACCTGAGTTCAAATTGATCAATCTTTACTTTTTTGTGTTTTATGGAATTGGACTGCTGTATTTCCTTTTATTCCTTTGGTCGTAATGTTTTAATCAATCTTCATCCCTTGGTGTATTTTTTTTGTAACTTTCTTAGTATAGATTATCAAATTGAAGTACCTACCTTTCACCTCATACATTTTCCCGAATGCAGTATTTGTATCTTCCTTGTGATTTTTTGTTAGTTCATCCCGTTTTATTCTTATATATCTATGTTCTTTGTTACCACCACCTTGTTTGGAAAATTCAAAGTCCTTTACTTTTAAATCTCGGAGATTTTCCCGTCCTCGTCGATGAAAGTACAATATTAAATCTACAAAAACTTTGTGTTGAAGAGACACTGGATCCTTTTGTGTTAGAGAACTGTAAATTGTTTTAATATGATCCTCATCAATGGGTGGATAATGTTCAATCCCCCCTAAGCCATCACGTTTTAACTGGACCGATATCGCCTTGAACATTTTATTTGATTTCATAAAATCCGGGTCTTTGAGAATGTCAATATCTCTTTTCTCATTTAAATAACAATTTTCCCATATCTAGTGTTCTTTAATGTTTTCGTTTTATACAGCTCCCCATTTTTTGTTCCTTGCTTCGGCATACAATTTTGATAAAACACTGTCAAGTTCTTTAACGGGATAGTTTACTATATCACAAGGCATGTTCTTCTCCTCGAGATAATTTTTAAGTAGCCGTACTGATCTTGTAGAAGCTTTTTGTGTATTCATTGAGTCCTTTTCCCTACGAATGTGTTGGAATTTTTCGTCGTTTACACTGGCAAAGTGTGGTTTCTTTACAATTTCAGATGAGCCGGTGTGAACACCAGCCATTTTTGTTGTTTATGTAAACAGACGACAATGTCTCGTGAGAAAGAACAGATTAATTTTCAATGGATAATATAAATAGGGAATTTCCCGAAATCTAAAAATAAACCGCTTACACATTTTCCCGCGGTGAATATAGTTTTTCTCCGGTGAATATGCTTTTTTTGTTCAAAATGCGCTCTATGTAATTTTTCTATTAGATTAAATATATTATTGAACAGATAACATTATACTTATTTATGAATAGGTTAACTCCTAACTATCCTACTGCCTGTCTATACTTTCATTTTGGCATTGCACAAGTCACAAGTCATGTCTTCTTTGACGTTAAAACACTAAATCCCTGGGGTGTGTTTTAGTTGATTTTAGTTTCTGATGCATGATTTTTTATTATCAATTGGTTTTGGCTTTTAACTAGCTTTCAGTAACTGCGAGTACTCTCAAATCGTACTTTCGTGTTAATTTGACCTGTTGATACAATTAATGTAATGCATGTTGTTATTTATTGTTAACTTATTTATATATCTCGTCTCACTATTTTTAATATTTTTCACCTTTGATAAGTGTTTGGTACGACGATAAATTTTCACTTCTGTTCCCGTACTATGAACAACACAATTATTTATTTTGTAATATATATTTCCGTACTCCATTGTATACCTTACTACAGAATTATTTTTATTTACTTGTGTACGTTATTTTTCTTTTGCGGTATTTTGTCCAAGTTATGGTTGTCTTTCTAATATTGTTTTACATCTAACCCCTTGTTTTATTAATTTTGTATTTACATTGTGTCATAGATCAAATTTATTCGTTCAGTGTATGTTCACTTGTTTTGTTAATATGTCTTTTGATTGAGTTAAGCCATTTCAATTGATATTTGATAGTGTGTATTTCTATGTTGTGATGTTACACTATTGTTTCAGGTTGGGTGAAGGTTGGCGCCTATTAAAACGTTTAATCCCGCTGCATTTGTTTGCACCTGTCCTAAGTCAGCAACCTGATGTTCAGTGGTTGTCGTTTGTTGATGTGGTTCAAAAATGTTTCTCGTTTCTCGTTTTTATACAGATTAGACCGTTGGTTTTCCTGTTTGAATGATTTTACACTAGTCATTTTGGGGGCCCTTTATAGCTTGCTGTGCCAAGGCTGCGTGTTGAAGGCCAGACTTTGACCTATAATGGTTTACTTTTACAAATTGGGGCTTGGATGGAGAGTTGTCTCATTGGCACTCATACCACATCTTCTTATATCTATCAAAATGTCAGTGTAGACAGGCTAATTTTGGATGGTGATGTTCCTTTGCACCATCTTACGGTGTTCATATTTCACAACTCGTTCGCTATGCCCGTGTCTGTTGTGACGTTTTGGATTTTAATAAACGTAATCTAAAATGTATTACTGGTAAATTATTAAGTCAGGGATTTCGTGTCCACAAATTACTGAAAACAACTTTACTAAATTCTTCCATAGATATAAAGATTTGGGTTTAAAGTTTGGTTGTACCTGTAGAAAACTTATTTCAAACGGGATAGCACATCCTCATTTTTACGGAGATGTTGTTTGCCGTGTCCGGAAATTCAGAAACGATCCTGGTAAACTTTTCGATCCTTTAAATAAACTTATTCTAAAAGGTTACCAATTCAACACTGTAATTAGATCTTTAATATTGATATTTTTTTTTTCAGTAAACTAAAAGTACTAAATATTATTGTTATATACATATGCACTTTCATGGATCTACAATCTGCCGATACCTTTATCTTGGCATTGCACAAGGTTATATTTTTCTCTTGACTGTTTATGACGTCTTTACACTAAATCCATTGCATGTTGGATGTGTACTGATTGATAATTTAGTCTTAGATGCATAATTTATTTATTAGTTGTCATTGGCTTTGAACTATTTGTCAGTAACTGCGAGTACTCTCAGATCTGTACTTAGTGTCTTTTTGTTGTTGGGATGTACAAGTACCCGGCCACGTCCACTCTTTGTTTTTGTTACATGTATTTCTATTTGTATCCATCTGATGAGTTTAGCCTTTTTCGACTGATTTTTATAGTTCGTTCTCATGTTGTACTGTTACACCACTGTCCCAGGTAATGGTGAGGGTTGGGATCCCGCTAACATGTTTAACCCCGCCACATTCTGTACGTATGTGCCTGTCCCAAGTCAGGAGCCTGTAATTCAGTGGTTGTCGTTTGTTGCTGTGTTACATATTTGTTTTTCGTTCATTTTTTTGTACATTAATTAGGCCGTTAGTTTTTATCGTTTGAATTGTTTTACATTTGTCATTTTGGGGCCTTTTATAGCTGACTTTGCGATATGGGCTTTGTTCATTGTCGAAGGCCTTACGGTGACCTATAGTTATTAATTTCTGTGTCATTTGGTCTCTTATGAAGAGTTGTCTCATTGGCAATCATACTACGGATTTACGAAGTAGAAATCGGTTATTGATTTGGGGATGTACGGCGGGCGGGCACCGGAGCGGGCACCGGGGTGGGCGGGTGGGCTTCTGCCAAACAGTGTCAGTGCATTTACTCATGAACCGTTCAAACAAAGCTTCTCAAATTTTGATATGTTGTTACTGATGACAAAATGGAGGTCAAGTGAAATATTGACGATTTTCACTTGCACCGTTCAGGAGTTATGGTTCTTGAAAGATTGAAAAATGGTGTTTCTAGTCGTGTCCATGCTTTAATTCGTGAAATGTTCAACCAAAGCTTTTAAAATTATAGTATGCTGTTACTGATGACAAAATGGAGGTCAAGTTCAATATTTGATGATTGTCACTTTTACTTTTACTTTTTAAAAATGCCAGGACACAAATAAATGTTAAAAAATCCGGTTTGCTGTCACTCTGACAGCTTCTTGTTATAGTTATCACGGTAAATAAACCATTAAATCCACTCGGTCATCGAGGCACCTTGAAATAATTTTACCTTCTAGTCAATGCCTTAACTCGGAAAACATTTAAATAGTCATCTACTTTATCAAAATATAGTTATGATATAAGTATGCTAATATTTCAAATATTGATTGACCATACCTACGTATTCTCTGCAATTTTATTTCAACTCAAAAGATCTAAATACTACGCATTATGTTAATCTCCAGGCTCCCACAAATTTATCAAGTCAGTAAGGTGGATTGTTTTGCCTAGTTAAGAATGTTTCTCAAATCTGTAATTATGTCTACTAGAACCGGTACAACAGATGTTAATATTTAGTCATATATGTAACCTTTCTACACCTATGATTTAAAATGAATTTTATGATGAAGTATTTCTGAAAATATTCATAAGTGTAACTAAAACAGTTAACAGTGTTTTTGGCGATGTTTTATCAAAATAGTTTTAACCATCGAAGCGTTTAGACTGGATAAAATGCCATCAAATAATATTTAAGCAACTGAAAATTGTAAATGAACATACCCTGTTTGGTTAATGGGTCTTTTGATAGTGTATACGTCCGTTTTGTAGCCCTGTTGTCCCCTTCTTTTACACAGCAGCTTGTTGGACAAATTCCTGACCAAAGAGTTCCTTTTTGCATCTGGTTCGTACCACGATCTTCGTTTGTATTGTTCCCTTCCTTCTCACAGTTCAATATTGAACAAAATCTTTCACATATACCACATTTAAAAACTACAGTAATAATGACATTCACTGTGAGAATGAGTCCACTTATACCAAGTAAACACCACAATAAACTTCCAAAATAAGAAATCTTGTCAGAACTACTTGGTAAAGATTCGTTAAATAACTCAATCATTGCTGTAAAACCCAATAAAACAAATGTTGATAACGCTACTTTGGCCCCACTATTAACTGGTAGGAAAAATGTT
This sequence comes from Mytilus coruscus, assembly GCA_017311375.1. Lineage (NCBI taxonomy): Eukaryota > Metazoa > Mollusca > Bivalvia > Mytilida > Mytilidae > Mytilus > Mytilus coruscus. The sequence goes on from CM029597.1 coordinate 11,496,354, forward strand.
ACGATATTTATCAATGTTATTGATATTGTTGGAACAAAAAATTTCCATACGTAATATGTTTGTCTACGATCCATTTCTATGTGTAAAACCACTGAAGAGAAGTTTCTTCCATTAAAATGTACAATTGTTGTATAATTTCTTATTTTGTCAGGTTTAGATATATGCCACTCACCATTCGATTTAAATAGACTCAGAAAATTATCTGGCAACCGAATGGTTAACATTTGTTCCTTGCTATTAAGATGTTGGGCTGAAAAGTGTAATTTACAGTTCTCAGTTTCAAACGGATATCTTGTTGAATCTACAAAGCAATAGGTTTTCACTTCAATATCGTCATGCCACTCCACTAGTCCATTACTGTAGATATTTACACGTTTATCATTATCTTCAAAAATATTTGATTTGTCTGCATAATTTGTCAAAAACACATCAGGTTTCCATATCTTTGATATTGGAGCTGATATCTCATTTGTTTCTCCATTCAAACTTTTATTCCACGTCAAAAAATTATCTGTCCAAGACATACTTATACCAAGTGATGTTGTCATGATTTGGTTTTTCATATCTAATGAATGAATTGTGTATAGCGCAATTTCAATTTCTACCTCTATTGGTTCGCTTTTATTCACAGTTGGCTTCCTAATATATTTGTTATAATCTCTGTGTTCCATTATGTTTTCCCATAAAAAAGTCTCGTCATTAATGCAAAAAACAGTAAGCACGACATAATTCAAAAAGACCCAACAATGCATGACTTTTTTCATTTCAATCCTTTTTATAATTATGTCAAAAAATCACTCAAAGTTTAAGAAAACATGTTTTTTTTTCTTTCTTCAAAATACCACAACATAGACGACTCAAAGATCCAAAGAATACATATGTACATGATTTTTATACACCGTTTTTTTTTAACTAAATAATTGGAAAGGTGCCAAAATTAAATAATGGTATTTTTATGATAATTGTTCTATTTTATGATATTATAACAAAGAACAGTTCAGGTTATTCAATAGTTTGTGCATACCTATTCTGATAGTATTTTGTTTTTAAAATAAAAGATATCGATTTGTAATAGTAGAGACTTTTAATTTGTTTAAGTCACTTGGAAAAATGTAAACAAACTTCAACCTGCTTGTAATAATTGCAACACAGATTACCTTATATGCAGTCAAGTATGTGTTAGAACCCGCTTCTTGTACTTTCTAAACATAATTTGAGGATTTATATTGAATATTTTCGAAACTCCAATATAATTGAAAATTTGAAACGGAATTACAACATTTGGTGACTATGTTGAACGCATCTATCTCATCGAACTTGAAATAAAGGATATCACAAATACATTTTAGTCAGTCTCATATCATATTGTACATTCAGAAATTGACAATGAAGTTCGGTTGAGAACAAAACCTCATTGCAAAAAAGGTTTCAACTTCCCAATTCTGAAGTCAACATTTCTGTGAAACAATATTCCATGAGCGCCTGCATATGGAGTATATATCTCCCAGTTGGTAAGATGATTTGAAAATCCTTTTTAATGTAATTAAAGTAACATTGTTATCTTCAATTTAAATATTCAATCCTAATAAATTACCATTTTGATCTTTTTACATTTTAAAATCTTATATTCAAAATTATTATTAAATAAAATGGCCACTCCTCTTTGATTTGAAGAAAAGGAACTAAAGATACATTCTCCACCCCATTGATTCTTAACAAATTGTTAGTCTTTTTCAGAAAAGTGAGTATCGTGAAGACAGTACATGTTACAATCTTTTGCTCTTAGATAGTCTAAAATATCTCTCCGTTTTTCAATTGAATTAAGTCCTTGGTAGTTGTATGAGACAATCTGAATAAGATTATTTTTCATTCAGAGTATACATGAGACATATAATTTGATAACATACTTTAAATATAAAATGACTGAACAATGTCCCACACAACTGACAAAGGTGCCTACTTTTACGTCTATACCGATAATAAGCTGCTTCAGTTCAGAAATAGACTCTACAGTAGGCATAGTCACAAAAGAAAGAGTTTTGAGTTTTCTATGAGAGATAAGTCTAGTACCTTGTTATTTGTAAATGTTCAAAATCCCTCACAATAACATCACCTGCACAAACTTTGAATTAAATCATGTTCTTTATATTACGTGTGCATAAACGGTATAAAACTTTGTTGTTATTTACATGTTTTCTGGGTGAAACTATACTTTTTTTACTCAGCAAGACTTTATCAGATGACCATATTAATACGAATACTAAAAATCCAGGTTTAAAATAAGGCATAGTTACTTTAAGTCCGTCACGGACACGCGATGTCGCGGGTGTGTTCTAGGTATATAATAAATACCGAATCTAAGCAGCTAGATAAAGGTATTTCTCTTATGGTTGTGGCCTGTTATCTAGTTTTGCTTAAAGGAATATTTCTGGTCTCACACTACACGGAGTGTGATACGAAAAAGTGATACGAAAACTGTGTTAATTTGATTGGCTTATCCAGCACCATGAGACGATAATACGACATTTCTATTGGCTATTCGTAAGGTCATTGATGTCTTTCAAAGGTCACGACGAACATTTCGTCCATGACAACGGACATATGCGTTTTTTCAATGATACACAAAACACTCATACTTTTCACCTAAGAATCTTCTTTTGTCATATTTCATTACATTCGGAAACGAACAAAGAGATTTGAAATATCTGATGGTAAAGTTTGACGCTGGAACAGGATATATGACGTCATACAGGTATGTGCAAAGACTAGATCAAGGATTCGCGGAATTTAACACAATGAGAGTATTGACCTTAAGAGAAATAGGTTTAACAACTCGTGAGAATTAGATATCGCTTGATATCAACTCTCGTAATTTAATTTAAATAGTAATAATAAACTCGCCACAGGCTCGTTTATTATTATATTGAAATTAAATAATTCGAGTTAATAGGAAGCATTATCCAATTCTCACTAGTTATGAAACCTATAATTACCTAGACTGTTTAGCTTTTTATGAACAGACACTAATTGTATAAACATATAACTAGATGGCTTTTTCCAATAAAATGGTTTTATTTGTTTTTTCTTATATTTTTATATTTGTCACAGACTAAGATATAAGGATATTCATTCAACTTCAATCAGATGTTAATCACACATATTACAAAATATGTTTTCTCTTTCAGTATCATAATATCTTCTGGTTTCAATGTTTTTGTAGCAGTTCAGTGTTACTGTTGTTCCGTTGTTTTCCTCTTATAGTTGATGTGTTTCCCTTGGTTTTGGTTTGTGACCCCGATTTGTTTCAGTTAAATCGATTTGTGGCTATTGACCAGCGGTATACTACTATTGCCTTTTGGTAATAAAATTTCTTCATTTTACTCGCAAAACTACCTTCATTTTATCAACGATGTCTTGCAAAAACAAATCAATATTATTAACAATTTGGTGTAACCAGATATCTGGACAACCATAACAAACTAATATGTTTCTTAATTCACATGCCATGTTTTGTTTGTCACGAGGTTTTAAAAATGACCTTTTTAACATTTCCAAGAAGCAAGAGTATAAAATACAGTTATCTGTGTTTAATAATTTACACCAATATTCAAGCATTCTGCAATAGCTCTCTATATACAAAGGGTATCTACCCAACTCATACATACGTATCATGAGCAGTTTACATGATCTTATGTATTTTAAAGTAATGGTGTAGTTGTTCTTCAGATAACTTCTCTAACAAATGTGCGCCATATCATTCTCTCAATTTTAGGCAAGTTTGTGTACCGAAAAACATTCATGGGGGAAGGGGAAGGGTGTCAATAAACCGTTAATTACACATCAGACCGAACTGGTTACCGGAACATTGGATATACCAAATCAGGTACTTCATATTTTAAAAACAGTCAATATATGGCCTCCGTTTTTGAGTTATTCATACTTTTTTTTATTATTCAGAATCATCAGTCAAACTTTTATTTGAAACCTAAATTACTAAAATATATTCTATATAGTTTGATATTTACACCAATGCATAGGAACAATTTTGTTTTAAATATGTTCTGCTTTCCAGTATGTTCTTTTTGACCGGACACGATTTAGTGGTGTTACATCTTCCAAAGTCTAACCGATATATTTTGCATAAAATTCCATCCAAGCCGATGCTAGGGGCCTTCTTAAACTTGCAGTGAGATGAGAATTTTGTGGATCCGTGTTGAAGGCCTTACTGTTACTTTGAAATGAAAAACAACAAAATGTGAACATTAGTTTTCTACTTTCTTGAAAATTACACTGATATTCTGAACTTAGCTCATTATCCATAAAAATATGTTTATAAACCTCCCAAACATATTCTTAAATCAGTGCATTCGCTGGGGATATCCAGTTGTATATTATTGTGATCTGTCAGCATGTCAAGATTAGTTCTGGATGACATGACTCAAGTGTAAACATCCTAAGATCTGATGTATCATTAATAAATGACAGAAGAAAAACAATATACCTAAGTAAATCCTTATTTATAATGATTGTTTAGATGCATGCACATGGATTTACTGAGGAATTATATATCAGGTCAATTTGTGATGGTACAGTTAAGACCTAAAAGTTTCTAACCCAATATATAATTTATTTTTCACACCCTATGACCTTATTTTATTTTGTGATTTCTTTTAATTTGGTTACATTTATATACACTGAAAAGAAACAAAATCACATATAATGTGTGAAATGCAATTTTCAGTTTTTATAGTATATTGGCATTTTACTTTATCAAGTTTATTGCATGCTTTGCATTCTTTGCAATATGTAGTTATTTGATAAACATGATTGGGTTTTAAGCTGAGAAATACTATAAATAAGTAGCTTTTATACCAATACATCTTGATACCCTTGACATTGACAATAAAAGAGCGGCGAAAGATGCCAGAGGGACATTCAAACGCATAAGTCGAAAATAAACTGACAACGCCATGGCTAAAAAAGAAAATGACCAACAGACAAACAATAGTACACAAGACACAACATAGACAACTAAAGACTAAGCAACACGAACCCAACCAAAACTGGGGTTGATCTCATGTGCTCCGAAAGGGAAAGCAGATCCGGCTCCACATTTGGCACCGTCGTGTTGTTCATGTTAGTACAAACCCGGTAATAATTCTAATTCGGTACAATTTAGAGAGATCAGCAAGCTTGAAGATTAACACAGTTCCTTTCCAGACGGTGAGCCGTCGATGTATTATATAAATTCGGCTAGCACAATTCAAAAGTTTTATCAAATATTTAGCATGCTGCTTGGCCTCCAGTGATCTTTAATCTCCATTACTTAGTTTGGCTAAAAGAACAGTGTCTTGTAGTTCAAGTTTACAGTCACGTACTATTTTGTCGATCATGAATGTCGCTGCACCGTGAAGATCGTCAGATGCATTACCACAGAAAAACACCCTGCAGTCTTGTTGATTCATCACAACTGTGTCTGATTATTTTACTGGTATTTACAATCGGAGTCTCATCTTTCATCTATAGCAGCATGTTTTCGTGTTTCCTGATGAGATGTTTTAAGACTTGATCTTTTGTTTCGACAGGATTTATGTTCATTTTTCATAAAGATTCTGAAATGTGTTATTTTTAAATTACATGGCCTACATTCAATCGTTCCAAGTTAAGTGATAGGGAAATCCGATTCAATGCGCAACATTTATGTATTCTAGCACCATAGGACTGATAACCAGATCCAATATCTATTTCTGTTCGTAATTTTCTGTTGTAAAAAGTTACTTCGGCAAATATATAAGAAAAAGAAATTATGTATTCGATAACTTCATTTCCGCAACATGTACATGACTTATCTGACCACTTGGTGAATAATAAATATAAATAGCAACATTCCTATAACAATGATTTGCATTATAAATGCATCAAAACATAAGTATAAATGCAAATAGCAAAATAATAAAAATTGCGAACAATGATATATGGATTTACAAAATTGCCACCATTCAAGATTGCCGCCAATAATTTAATATCTGAAGTCCTCAGATGATAGTACTTGTCATTAATGATAAATATGCCAAGTTCTATCAAAATTGGTATACCCATTTATTTTTCATGATGCATTTTATAAATTTTCTGGCGGCCATTTTTAAAATCCCTGCCCAGAGCAGCCTTTCTGATTTTCTGAAATGGGTCCGTAGCTATAAATGTTTACTATGACCTTAACTAAAACTCTGCAAAATTTGATGCTTAATCCACCATCTGAACAATTGTTTCACACATCAACTGGACTGTATGCGAAAACTGCTGTTTTTTTGTTTTTTTTTTATAATATACAGATTTTTCTCCTCTACCAAAACAGATATAAATATTAAGGAAACACGTATTATTTATTCTCGTTTTTTAATTTAATTATTCGTTTTCTGTAAATGTTCCTTTGTACGGAAAGACAGTGATTTCTTATAATAATGTTTCATTGAATGAAATTGAAAATTTGTTAAATGAATGATTTCTTATAACTCTTAGATGTCCTTTCACAAAGCAAAGATGATCTTTAAGGAAAATTAACGCAAACGACGGTGGAAACTTTTAATATCAGTTATGACACCCAAATGTCTTTTATTTAACGCATAGTTCTGAATCTTTTAAAGAACAGAAAGAATATTTTATGTAGTGAATTAAGGTAATGAATATTTAAAAAAAAAATGAATTAATAATAAATCACGACCATGTTAACAAAATACCTGACACCGTCAAATTTGACCAATGTAAAAACGTTAACTAACACTGCCACATTTGTACAATGTAAAAAAATCCTTTCACCGTGACATTTCTATAATGTAAAATAACAATGTAGGCTGTGTTCTTCTGTGCAATGAATGTTTTAGTTCTCTTATGCAACATTTTCATTTTCCCTTTCAACAAAAAGTTTATAACAGAAAAAATATACACGCTTCCATATGCTGAAAACATCAGAACATAACATAATTTATCATATTTTGAAGCCTTTTGTTTCCTTCTTTTTTCTTTATTTCATTTTTCTTTGTTTCATCTAAATTGTCAGGTATTTTCTGTTTTTCTTGTCTTCTTTTAAATTTATAGTATCATCTGAAAACAATATTTGTAAAATACATATATGGTTACGTTTAAATAACAAATGTTAAAATATGTCAGAATTTTATTACATTTCCAAGTAGACGACTGTTTATTTGCTATTTCCATGTCTATAATAGTTTCATCTATACTATACTGTACAATGACCCTATTTATCAGTGTTTTAAGTTGTAATTTCACCTGCTTTCCCATAGCTGTAGGGACGAACAAGGGACGAGGGAAAGCTTTTGAGGATCCCATTTCTTTTAAAGGTAATGACAAATCTTTCAATGCTATGTATGATGAGGAAAGCTCATTTGCAGTGAGATTTAGTCAGGAAAGGAATTACATATAATATATATGTAACAAATGTGATATACAAATGCATTACACGACCAACCAAGTTTTTAGGATCTACTCTTTTCACGTAACTCTTTAAAACTGTATCCTGATTTTTCTGCAGTTTGAGATTCAGCTCATTAATGCCTACAATATGGTAATAAGCTGCATTCTTTGAAATACAAACGTGCGGTGACATTAAAGGACGATAACGATGCCAAGGACAGCTACCACACGCATTCTAAGAATTATTAACATGCAGATATCGATCATATACCATATGTTGTACTAGAATGACACGCTTGTTTACGTGTTCACTAACTCTAATTAACCTTATTCCTACATGTAAATAACAAATACATGTTCAAAACGTGTCATATATTATTATTTTATGTAAGGCTGAAATACTTATAGGTTGCACTTTGTAAATACAGCTGTTTCACAAACCACGCCTCTTTTGGGGAGATATATAATATTCATAGATATTTTATTTTGTTTACCTACTGGTTCCCAGATATGATCTCTATGTTTCATCTCGTAGAGACATAACTTGGAAATGTTACCAGTATAAATACACATAAATAGCGGCCAAATTGAATTCTAAGGAAGACCCAAAGTGAAGGGAGGGGTAGTACAGAATTTTAGTATAAGTTTAAACTCTTAGAAGTTCGGGGCATATAAATGTTGAAAATATGCCGCACAGACCTATATTTTAACCTTTGAAAAAATACTAGTTCATATGAGCTTTCCTTCTAGGATATAATTTTTACGAAACCTCATAGTACAAGTGGTACAGTAAAAGGAGTTCCTATGGGAAATTGCATTGTCTATATTTACAACCAAATGCATGATATATTCAGTCTATGGAAAGTGTGAATCGAGAAAACTGTTTCTTATGTGGAATAGCGTTGTTTTCTATTGTAAACGAGATCAATGTTGGAAAATTGCACACGAATGTTTTTGTAAACATTTTTGCTAAAAAGCTATTTTTCCTTTTTAAAACAGTGACGTATTTACCAGGACTAAACACGGCTGTATAACTTTCCATGCATGTCGTACAACTAATTCCTAGCATCTTATATTATTACTAGAAAATAGGTTATAATGGTTTACTTTTACAAATTATTATTTGGATGGAGAGTTGTCTCATTGGCACTCACACCACATCTTCCTATATCTATATGGATTAAATCAACCTATTTGCACTATCTATATTTTTGAAGTGTATAAATACTATGACAATCATGCAATATTTTTCTTAATATGAATGTGATATTTTTCTTATAGAATAGCAATGTCTTTTTTTTATGAAAAACTTTTAAATGCCATATTTTTCTCAAAGAAATGCAATATTTTTTCATATGAAAACAATAACGATAATATGGCACGATTCATTCAAAACAAACAAGAAACATCGGCGTTTATTCACGACAGGTTAGATGGAATATGTATATCATGATCGCTGACACTGAAATTGCGCATTGATGAGATTGGGTATGATTGCCAATGTGACAACTATCCAACAGAGTTCAAATGTCGTGGATTAAAGCAACAAAAGGTCAACGTAAGGCCTCCAACAATGAGCAAAATCCTTACCTTAAATTATACACTCAGCTGGACCCGACATGACAAAAAGTGAAACGATTTAAAGAAACAAAATCAACGGCGTGTTTTATGACTAAACAATCAACGAAAACTGATATAATAGGCAGCAACCAACGACAACCACTGCATTACAGGCTGCCTACTTTGGACAGGCACATTCAGAATTTGGCGGGAAAACATGTTAGTGAGCGCTGAACCCTCCAACATTTGTAAAGTTAGTTAAAAGTTAATAACAGATACCAAATAAATCATGTTCTCCCAGACAAAAGTATAGATAAGTACACACTTTATAAACTACATTAACTGAAATCTTTAGGAAGTGATATTCTGTTTTAAATAATAATTCTACAGGTACAGCCACACTTTGAAACCATTTCATTGCAACTATGAAAGAATTCAGTAAAGGTTTTACATTATGTATTTTAACGAAACCCTGACTTAAAATCACTTGATACAAATTTTAAAAAAGTTTAATATGTTTTACATACTTCAATTGATAAGTTGTACTATAAAACACCTATACACTTTCTTTTAAAAGAAAATCAACATATCTTTTATCCACATCTTCAGAAATGAACTGAAATTTTTCTTCCTGTACTTTAATTCACCGACAGCTTATCCGTATGCAGCGACCTTAACCATGACACTTCAGCAACCGCATAGCACAAGTGCGAGGGGAAAACCGTGATGAAAGAAAAGGTAAACAAATGTTGAGAGAAGATAATATAAATCAATTCAGAAAAAAAGAAACTGTTGATACATCAAACCTTTTATCAACTATTATGACAAAAGTTTAATTAACAAATGAGAACACATTGAAAATATAAATAAAACAAATACACATTGCTTAATCATCTCATTATTGTTCACGTGCTCCATGATTTTGTGTTAATCATTTTTCAACATGTAACAATCGATTAACTCCTGCACCAAAACCCTTAAGTTAATTAGCAGCCAAAGTTGTCAATAATCACAGAATGAAGTGTTTTTGTCGATTACTATGTTGTCTTTAGTTTTCTATGTTGTGTTTTGTGTACTGATTTTTTCTGTTTGTCTTTGTCTTTTTATCCATGGCATTGTCAGTTTATTTTCGACTTATGAGTTTGAAATTCCTTTGGTATCTTTTGCTCTCTTTACTAGTAAACGTTATGGATTTGCAATAAATGTAAAAAAAAAAAAAAACGTGCACACAGGACTTAGTTTAGTATACATATAAAAAAAACATGTGGTATGATTGCCAATGAGAAAACTCTCCACCAGAGACCAAATGACGTTGGAGCTACCAACTATAGGTCACCGTACGGCCTACAACAATAAGCAAAACCCATACATTTTAGTAAGCTATAAAAGACCCCGAAATGACAAATGTAAAACAATCCAAACGAGAAAACCAATGGCCTGATTTATGTACCAAACAATAAACGAAAAAAAAAAAACAAATATGATAAACAGCAAAACACGACAACCGCTGAACTACATAATGACTCCTGACATGGGATAGGCACATACAGAGTGTGGCGGGTTAAACATATGCATGCATAGGTTCAATAATTTCCTATAAATATTATTATAACCAGAAACTCTTTTCATATGACTTTAATAATTTACCAGTTATACATAGGTTTCGTTCATTGAAATCTAAAACGTCAATACAGACACGGGCATAGTGAATAAGTTAGAAATATATACACCGAAGGAATGGACCAAAGGAACATCGCCGTCCAAAATGGAAAAATAACAATAGGGAACAGAAAAGTCTCTTTTGTCGGAAAGTTTTGCCTTGATTTTCTCTCAAATATCCAAATAAAAAAGGCCATTATTGCTGTTAATGTTACATTTATCTAAAAATGTTTCCTTGGTAAATTTCAGCAGTATGATTCGAGAATAATTTCAAGCAAACACTCATCAAGGTAACAATAAGTGTTTTAAATTGATGAATTAAATGGAATTCAGACGGATCCATACTGAGTTTGACTGAGAATTGATACATTTTGGTTTTCTCTATCAATATTGCACTGTATTTATCACCTGACAAGTCCATAATACATGTTCCTATGGTTATAATGAGTAATTCCATTTTTAATAATGATGCTTTTGGCTACCTTCAATATTCTTCCGTACTATTCGATTATATCATAGACCACACAGACAAAGAAATGTTATTTAAAAGAGAAAGAAGTATTTAGAGAGACGATACAATCTATTAGGTTAACAATAAAACCAGACAATGAATTTGCACGTGGCAAAGTATAATTCCAAATAAAGACAGATGTATAGTTCCAGCTGTCCCGGACATGAAAGATACAATGGTTAAAACTATTGTTTTACCAATTATGTAAATATCACTTTAATCTGATAAAATTATGTTCGAAGAACAATCAAGAATTTCGAAAGATGTTTTAAAATTTATTTTAACGCTCAGCAGTGAGACGAACTGATACCTCATATAAAAATAAACTTTTAATCACAATACAAAAAAAAATGTATTTACAAAATACAACATCTACAATAAAATAAATCATTTTCTTTACATAAGAAAAACATAGAACTACAATTTCGCCACGGACATGTACTTTTGCTTTTATTTTACTATTGAACATGTTTCAGGACATTATTGTGGTTTGCATTTAAACGATATGCTGACAGTTTATCTACCCATAAGGTATATAGAATTGTTTCTCTTTTCAGACATGCTCTTAATTTATTTCATTTTAAACGACATTGAAAGTCAGGAAATAACCGATTTTAGACTCTATTGATTTAGTGTTATAAATAAAACTCTCCTGTTTTTCGCGCGTGATTTAATTCCGAATTTAATCCAATGATATTTTTTAATATTAAACATATTTTCATTGCCGAAATCTCATGCAGTCGCTTCATATTTATAATTGTATATGATTAGATATCATTGTATATAATTAAATATCACACTCCACATAAAAAACCACGGTATTCTCGATTCGCACTTTCCATAGTCTTGTATTGGATGTAAAAAAAAGGCTCAATGAAACAGCAACACATGTGTTATGCATATATGGATAAGAGTTATCAATCAAGCGTTTATAAAATATAAATAATTTTAATAGAATGTCAGGAATCGTAGACAAAAGGTTCCATGCAAGAACGGAAACTATTAGGATTATTGAAAAATCAAGCGCAAAATTCGAACCCTTAATTTCATTTATGAGAGGTAAAACGTGCGTCAGCTGAAAGTAAAAGTTAGATTGTAAAATCATCATTCCTTAACCTCAAAATGCTTACATTTCAACAGTACACCGCGATACATGTTGTTGATTTTGAGTTATAATCTAAGCCCATTTCTCCGATTATGATTCAAACCCTGTAATGAAAATCGAGCCACAAGTGGAGCAGGACCTGCTTACCTTCCTGGAGTACATGAGTTCATACCAGTGTTTTGGTATGGTTCATGTTGCTCAGTCTTTAGGTTTCTATCTAATAATTGTATTTCGTCGCTTTTAAAGATAGTCGAAAGATACCAATGGGATTTTCAAAATATTTAGTCAAAACAAACTGACAATTCCATTAAAAAAGGTTCACACAACAGTATACACAACACAACATAGGTAACTAAAGGACTGAGCAACAACACCGCACACCAATTTACCATTGTGTTGTCTAGGTTATATGAATTATCGAATGCCCCTTTGTATCTTCTCTCTCTTTTGTTTTCTATAACCGACTGTCGATACTGTAGATACTTTAGATGCTAAAGGCAAATCAGATCAAAATCTGCTGTAAATAAAGGCAAACTTCATTGTATTGTAAAGGCAATCTTAAAATCAAGATAAAAATCTGCTGAACACAATAGCCAAAACAATAGTAGTAATTGCAATGGGAACACACAAAAGTGTATCTGCTGTATTGATAGCCGGTACAAGGGCGTGGGATTTAAACAGGAAGAATTGTTGAAATATCATAAAATCTTAAATTTTCCATTTTAATCCAAACACAATACGCGAAATTATAAAGAACAGCAGAATAGAAAATCTAGCGTAACTAAAACAGGTTTCATGTGTTTTATGCAATGTTTACCAAAGGAATTGGAAATATTTGACCAGTAAAGCGTTTATAGTGGAGGAAATTTGATTAAGTGGTATGGTCTAAACTTCTTGAAATCTTAAATTAAAGTCATGTTAAACGAGTTACTCATAATGTGATTATTTTGTTAAGGAAATTATTAAACCAATGCATGCATATAATACTACACTAAGTCCTCTGTCTACATTTTTCACATTATCATGAACCGATAAGGTATCATAGACAAATAGATGTTTAATTTGGTGACTGGTGATCGATAACTTTGGCTCCTTGTTATCTTTCGATTTTTGGAAAAGAGGTTTCGCAAATCGTCACATTGATAAACAATCAACAAAAATCATATAGCACGCGAACAATAAGTGACCTGATAGAGCGATGTTTATTTTGTTTCCGTACATTTTTCATTCGTTCCCATTTGTTAATCAAACTGAGACAAAAGCTAGATAAAAGACTTAATAATATTATAAAAATAATTGATTGATTTTTGGTTTTGTGGATATACGAGTTCACCAAGGATTTAAACAGGAAGAATTCATCAAAATATTTCAATTGCTTTGATTGAGTATTAAAGTCGATACCTAGCAATCTTAAAAACAGATTTTAGCGATGTTATACCAAAAGAGTTGCAAATATTTGACCATGGAAGCGTTGAGACTGAAGGAAATATACTCAAATAGTATGATTTCAGCTACTTCAAATTATAGATGAACATACCAACATTTTCCTGGCTGTAACCCGGTTGATTGGTTTGTTCTTCTTGCGATTGAACAGACTTTAGTTCTGTTTCCTGTTTTCCTCTTCTATTACAGAAAAGCCTGTTGAATAATTCTTTGATTTAAAAATACTTTCTTTGTGTAACATGTTAGTCAGGAATCTGATGTTCAGTGGTTGTCGTCTGTTGATGTGGTTCATAAGTGTTTCTCGTTTCTCGTTTTATATAGATTAGACCGTTGGTTTTCCCATTTGAATGGTTTTACACTAGTAATTTTTGGGGCCCTTTATAGCTTGCTGTTTGGTGTGAGCCAAGACTCCGTGTTGAAAAGACCATACTTTGACCTATAATGGTTTACTTTTATAAATTTTGACTTGGATGTAGAGTTGTCTCATTGGCACTCATACCACATCTTCTTATATCTATTGTAATAATGTTTCATTCGGATTGTCCCGTTCCTTCTCATAGTTTGATATTGAACAAAATCTTTATCAGATAGCACATTTGTAGTAAATTATTGCAGTATTAATGAATTAACACTTAAAATGTTTAAATTAAGGTATTATATTTATTAGATCTAATGATGACCGAAACTCAACGAGACAGCAGCATAAATTGTGCACATTTACGATCAAGAATAAACTTACCTGGGACAGCGGTGTTTAAGCACAACATAAGAACAAACGTGAAAATCACGTGGAAATTGCCTGACTCATCAGATTGGCACGAAACACAACAACAACTTATATAAACACAAACCAAAAAGCCACAAAGTACCGATCGAAGAATACTCGCAGTTGCTATATGCTATATCAGCGACTGCATAAGTAGTATATATCTCCCAGTTGAAGAGATATTCCAGAGTTTGAGTTCCTCTTATTATTTCCTTGATAGAGTGTTAATGCTTACAAGGGTTCAAATGGTCATCGCTTCGAAGATTGTACGGACGCCATAACGAGATGGTTGCCCGTTATTGAATATCTGTTATACCGAACGCATATGTTACAATCCGTCTTCTTTTCCTCGAATATAACATCACCGAATGAGTCTTATCACCGAATAGTACCTAGTTGAGCAGCACAAGGAGTTACACCTGTGGAGCAGGATCCGTTTCCTTCTGGACACCCTATGTTCAATCTAAATTTTGGTGATGTTTGTATTGCTCAGTCGTTAGTTTTCTTTGTTGTGTTTTAAAGACTGTTGTTAGTCTTTTCGTAATTTTTGGTGTTGTCAGGTTGTCTTCGACTTAGGACTTTGAATAGCGCTTTGGTATCTTCCGCCACTTTTCCATATATGAGGAATCGAACGTTAAATAAAAATATATTGAAATATAGGGTATTGAATACGAAAGTCCTGTATAGTTTATACGTTTCAAAATTTAGCTTGCAGAGCTCTGATCTCTTGTTCAGGTGGGCTGTACTTTTCGTAATGTTTGGGTTTTGGCAACACTTTAACTTATGTATTTTGGCCCAAGAAATCACTCAAGAAATACCGATTGTCGAAATGCGCATTTGCAGCTCTACATTGCTTTCGTTAAAGTTATTTGTAAAAAAATGTTTTTTCCAGATATCTCATTCCCGAAATGTTCTTAGAGAGAAAAGCTAAAATGGATTATGATTGCCTTGTACATCTACAACTGAGGAGCCTCCTTATAATTGATAACAAATACAATAAGGAAAACAACTATATGGTATCATGTGCTGAACAGTATAATATTTTGGAAAACAATTATATACATTAAGACCATCGACAAGGATGTTGAAAAGTATAAACTTTGTCCCTTTAGTTATTAATATCCGTTGTGTATACGCCTTTGATGGCCTATACCTATCTATTCGTTTAAAGATACAGAAGCAAGATAAAATGACTATTAATTTTATGAAAATAAATTGGTTGATTGATTGTTGTTTTGTGTGTATACCAGTTCGTAGGAATAAAACATATAGATTTCCTACAAGTATTTGAAATGATTAAAGCAAAGAAACAAAACCTTGCGTACTTAAATAAAGGAGACGTCAATCGATTTGGAAGAGACAAATGAAGAAAACAAACAGAAACTGAGGGAATTGCATGAACTCCAAAAGGAGCTAGACAGAATGCGTCGACAGGATAAGCGTCTCCTGCTGTGCATGCATAAAACAGTTTTCAAGTGTTTTGTCGAGTTTATACTAAAAGAAACCAAACTTTGACTATCGAATGGTTGAGAATGGAGGAAATGTCACCAAATAGTATGATTTAAGTTACTTAACATTATATATTAACATACAAACATTTTCCGGATTTGAACCCTGTTGTTTGGGTGTGTCTTCTTGCGATTTTAAATACTTTAGTCCTATATCCTCTATGTCATCTCTTTTTCACAGCAGCACGGTGAACAAATTCCTGAAGAACAAATATTTTTTCTTGCAACGTGTTTTTTCCTGATCTTCATTCGTATTATACCTTTTCTTCTTGCAGTTGCTTATGGAGCAAAGTCCTGCACATATACCACATTTGCGGTAAAAGATTGCCGTTATGATGACATTTACTATGAGAACTACTCCACTGATACCCAATAACCACCACAATAATCTTCCAAAGTAAGAAAGTTTGTCAGAACTGCTTGGTAGAGATTCGTTAAATAATTGAATCATTGCTGTAAAACCCAATATAACAAATGTTGATAACGAGACTTTAGCTCCGTTTTCCGCTGGTAGGCAAAATGTTACAGTATTTATCAATGTAATAGCAACAGTTGGAGCAAGAAATTTCCATACGTAATATGTTTGTCTGCGATCCATTTCTATGTGTAAGATCACTACAGAGAAGTTTCTTCCATTAACATTTTCTGTTGTTGTATAATTTCTTATTTTGTCAGGTTTAAAAATATGCCGCTCACCATTTGATTTGAAAAAATTCAAGAAATTAGCTGGCAATCCAATGCTTAACATCTGTTGCTTGTTATCAAGATTTTTGGCTCTAAAATTTCTTGTACAGGTTTCAGTTTCAAACGGATATCTTGTTGGATCTACAAAGCAGTAAGTTTTGACTTCAATAACATCACACCGTTCCACCAGCCCATTACTGTAGATATAAACAAGTTTATCATTACCTTCAAAAATATTAGATTTGTCTGCATAATTTGTTAGCAACACATCAGGCGTCCATATCTTTGATATAGGAGCTGTTATTGCATTCGTTTCTCCGTAGACACTCTTATTCCACGTCAAAAGTCATCTGTCCATGACATTTTAATACCAAATGTTGCTGTCAAGATTTGTTCCTTCATGTCCAATGAATGAATTGTGTATAGTGCCATTTCGATCTCTACCTCTATCGGTTTGCTTTTGTTCACAGTTGGTGTTCGAACATATTTATTGTAATCTCTGTTGTCCAGTATTTCCTTCAACAAAAGGCTTTCAAAGTTTACACTATAGACAATAAACACAACATTACATAAACAGATAAGATGTAATAGAATTAAATTCATTTCTGTTCAGTTTATAATTATTTCAAAACGGTACACAATGTTTAAGAAAACAAAAAATAAAATATTTAATATAGACGATTTAAACATCAAAATAATACAATTGTACATCGTGATTTTATTTGACACAAAATTTGGAAAAGTGCCATACATTAAATCATGGTACGTTTCTATTGATTGTTGCATAGTATACCATATAAAAAAGAAATGATTAGGTCATAAAATATTTTGTTTGATACCTATTTTGACATACTGTTTGTTGTGTAAAAGAAAGATATTGATTTATAGAAAAGAATATTCTTTGAATTTGTTGAAATCACGTGGCAAATGCATACAAACTAAATCTACTTGTAGTTATTACTGCATCGATTACCTGATATAGGAATAATCTAAGTTTAAGTTCAAGAACATGCTACTCTTATTTTCTAAGGAAAATTATATCAGAAATAAAAATATAAATTGAAAACTTTCGAAACTCGAGTAGAATTGATAAATCGAAACCAACTTATCTTACTTTCACTTTCATTTTATTACATTCATTGTTAGACTATTTAATGACGTTAAGTTTCTCTTGACGACGTAGAGTGTACAACGACTACCATGATTATCTATGAAATAATCCAAGAGTGTGTACTTTAAACATATGGTTTACAATTAAATATGTTCTCCGTTTATACCATAATTTTATTCTGATTTTCGACAGAAAAATAACAAAAAAAAAAAAAAAAGCCGGAGACTAGCCACGGACGGCTACATAGGAACAATAGAATCTGCATGGGGCCACTAGGGCAATCTGTCCATTTGATCCAGCCGATATGCATAGGGTTGGAATCGGAACCACGTACACGACAAAGTTACTTTGGGTAGGCTGATAGCCTGGAAAAATAATTTTGTTCATTATAGATATTAAGTAATTGAAATTATCTTATAACGCCTAATAACAAATTGTGTTTTTAGGTTTATATGTTGAAAATGTTAGATTAGATAGGAAGGAAATAGATAAAAAATAATGTGTAATACACTGCTGTCATCGTGACTTGAATGAGGTTGCAATAAATATAGGATAGACCGAAAAAAAGAACTGTTTACTCTAAACGAAGCTTCAATTTTTAGGCCTATCTGTACGCAGCATATTTTCCAATTTTTTTTTTCTATTAATTTACCGCTTTTGATACAAGTGTATAAATAAAGACATGTGATGATTCATTCAAAATCTAGTTACGATATTTGTGAAATAATTCCCTCAGATTTATAAAAGAAATATTCAAAAATGATAACATATTATATTAATAATTGTTCAATGATAAAAAAAACCTTTGCATTCGTCTCTTTTGTCCATGAAATTCATACGTTCTCCTGAATCTCCAATGCAGCGAAATACACAGACAGATAAGCTAATGTCCGTTTCCTCCTCGCACAGCATATATATAACTTCAAAATTCTTTCGAAGAATGTTGTCTAACTGGTGTTCTAGCCGTTCAAGAAGTCCGTGCTTTTTTTTTTAGAAAGAAGGGCGAGGTTTTATTTGTAACGCTAGAAAATGATTCCAATTAAAATGATTTTTATCAAAAGGAAAAATTGTAATATACAATATCAAATTTTAAAAAACAGATAATTCATATTTTTTGGGATAATTTTTTGGTGTATCGTTAATTATATATTACCTTAGTTTTTTTTAATGAAACCCCTCGACAATCTCACTCGACTTCATCTAGTGGGGTTATGGCCAGGGGTTTCAACAAAAAACTATGATATGATTTACGAAACACCGAAAAACTATCCAAAAAATTATGAAATATTTATTACCTTTCCGAATTTTGTGTTCATTTTGTTAATTCGATTTTTAAAAATGATATTGTTATTGACTTATTCTACCCAGAAAGAAAACAACTTATGCAGAGCAAAAAGAGCAAGCGTACAGGAAGTATTTTGTATGTTAATTTTTGCGAAATCGTGGCCGTCATACAAATTAAATACTTAACATCGTTAGAGTTATAATTCAATAATCTTAGACTACATACAAATGACGGAAAGTTAAGAGTGTTTAAGACGGGACTTATTATGGTATACCAATGCCCGTCCGTCCGTCCGTCCGTACACACTTCGTACGATAACTCTTATTATCTTTCATCAATTTTCATATGACTTTAACACAACATTAGAATTGACGGAAGGGAGCTCCCTTTTGATTTTTTTTTTTTCAATTTTTGGACTTGTCATTCCAGAATTACGGAACTTTGACCCTTAGATTTAAGGCAATTTTGCACAAATCCTGCACAGACTCCAGTTTTCCTGAAATGATTTCCTTCAGACTTTACCTTTTTGTGGGAATTGGTTAATGGAAGCTCCCTATTACTTTTTTTTTCATTTTCGGTTTGTCGTTCTAGACTTACGGAACTTTAACTGATACATTTAAGGCAATTTTGCGAGTACGTCCTCCAGTACTCTTGTATTGATTTCCTCCAAACTTTAGTTTGTTGTGGGCATTGATGAAAAGAAGATCCCTTTTATTTCTTAAATTTTCCGGTTTGTCGCTTCAGAGTAATGGGACTTTAATTGTTATTTTTGGAAAATTTTTCACATGTTGAATCATAAACTCACTTTGCTGTGATTGATTGAGTAGAAAATTTACGTAATTGGGGGAATTGGCAAACATCTGATTATATATGGTGCAGCTGTTTATTGTATCCTATAAACTCGTTAACTAGATAAAAATTAAGTATTCCAACCGACAGGAGATGAAATTATACATCTCAAATTTAAACGATACATCGAGTTACTGCGGTTAGAACTGTATGATTTTAACTACCTCTTTTCGTTGAAGCCATTTGGTGCCAAAGTTTTCAATTTTTTCATCTTTAATCTTCCCCGAATGATTATCTCCTCTCAGGACTATGAATTGTTGTTGTCAATTATAGGGATAGTCAGTGGGTTCAGATATGCCTTAGAGTGACCAAAAGATCTAAAAGGTGGACTTAAGAGGGAGTGCTGGCTTCCAGTCATAGTCATTCAATGGCCATTCATACGTTTGTGTACTCTTGCAATTAACATAGGATATATGGTGTATGTCGTATTGGTCGAGTGACTGTTGAAAGTCTTGGTCCGCAGTATATGCTTGCAAGTCAGACATTTGTGATTTTGTAAATATTGTTTCATATTTTTTTATTTACTATTGTTTTGGTGTTGTTATTTTTATTTCTCTCTCTCTCTCTCTCTCTCTCTCTCTCTCTCTCTCTCTCTCTCTCAGCATTCGATTTGAACAGTTTCAGGAAATTATCTGGCAACCGAATGATAAACATCTGTTCCTTGTTATCAAGATGTTGGGCGGTAAAATTTAATGGACAAGTTTCAGTTTCAAACGGATACCTTGTTGCATCTACAAAGCAATACGTTTTTACTTCAATAACATCGTGTCGTTCCAAGTGTACATTACTGTAGATATTAAAAGTTTATCATTATGTTCAAAAATATTTGATTTTTCTGCATAATTTGTCAAAACACATCAGGCTTCCATATCTTTGATATTGGAGCTGATATTTCATTTGTTTCTCCATACAAACTTTTATTGTACGTCAAACAAAACTTGACAGTAATTCTAAAAATAACCAGTATTTTAAAGAAAACAAATCACATTCTGATAGACGAAGCCATATTCAAAATTGAGAATAATTTAGAAAATGTGTGCGAAGTCGTCATCCAGCGACGTAATCTTCTGCAATAACTATAGCAGGCTCTTAAGCAAGAATGAGGATAATTGCGTTAGACCGTATTCGTCGATTGATCAAGTCTATGCCGATGCGGATCTGTGCTGTGTAACAACCTTTGGTTGGTTCAACAAAGATTGAATTTGAGGAGACGTCATCTGGTGCCAAATTTCAGGGTAATGTGAATCACATCGTGTCGTTTCAAGTGTGCATTACTGTAGATATTAAAAGTTTATCATTATGTTAACAATATTTGATTTTTCTGCATAATTTGTCAAAACACATCAGGCTTCCATATCTTTGATATAGCAGCTGATATTTTATTTGTTTCTCCTTACAAACTCTTATTACATTTCAAAAATCATCTATCCATGACATCTTTATGCCAAGTGATGTTGTTATGATTTGGTCCTTCATGTCTAATGAATGAATTGTGTACAGCGACATTTAAATTTCCACCTTTATTGGTTTGCTTTTATTCACAGTTGGTTTCCTAATGAATTTGTCTTCCAGTATTTCCTTCAACAAAATGGTCTCAACGTTTGATACTACTAATTTGGCAAACTTCGTTATGAGTCCTTAATGAAGGATCCTCCTATTCAGCAGGTCAGGTGGGAAATGTCGCGGCAACGTTGCTCAGTAAAAGATACGGGATCACATTTCTTAACATATATACGAACAATCGGAACCAAACCGAATTTCACTTTGGTGTCATTGAAAAAATATAATACTTTGGAGAGGCCTTTATTATTGTTATAAATCAATTTTTGAAGTCAACTATCCGCTTTACGGAAAAACATAGTTGAACTACATAGCGAAAATAATCCTACACCTTATAAGAGTTCAATTTTTCATCTCCTTCATTTCGGTCAGATTGAACGACACTTTTGTGATCTGTTTTGATTCACAAAATATGCGAAGTTTACTCTCTGTCATTTATTTTCTAGAAAATACTTTTGTTCATCGTCTCATATCTCCTCAAATAATGACTTGACTCTCATGTATTGTTATGTATTTTACAAATTATTGAAATATCTTTCTTTACAAAAAGTGTAGGAGTAGGTGCGAGTCGGCTCGGAGTCAGACTAATGTTTCCGTGCAGGGTGATATGTATTTCATGTGGGATAATATGAGCTAGAGTGTTAAAAATCGTGTCGGTATTGTACAAAACAGGGTTTATATTACATTTTTGTTTTGAACATGCATTTAATTTGCAACTAGACATTTAACAGCAATCCAACATAACCATGACATAAATATTATCTCATGTATTTAAACTTTTGAAATTAATTCAACCTTCAGTATTCCTTCTGAATGTACTAATTTTCATTAATTTACAGAATATTACTGTTAATTAATGAAATTGACACTCAACAAAAACTAGAATACTTTGTTTCTTTAAATTCGCTTTTCTATTTTAATTACTACATTATCTATAACATGATCTCTTTACACAAAAGAAATGACATTTATGAATTTCCATCAGCATATAAAGTCAGTGTAATTGTGTTTAACAAAGACACTTGGAACTTAAAGAACACGTTAGCATTGCATTATTGACAGTGTTTCTTGTTATATTTGTATGAATATTTATACACAATTTTTATGGTACCTTGAAGTAAAATTACATATAAATCAATACACATTGTAGATAATAGTATATACACAAGTTTTACATAGTGATTAAATATATCATAGCAATATTTGCAGGTTTTTGTCTTTTAGTAAATATAGGGATATTTTGATGACACTTCTTTTCCACAGAAGCTCGCTGGGAAATCTACTGAAAACAAAACTTCTACGGATCTGCATTTGCATTGTTGCCGCTCTCATATTGAACAAATTCTTTCATATGTACCAAATTTGAAAATTACACAATAATAATGACATTACATGTGAGAATGAGTCCACTTATACCAAGAAACCATCAGAATAAAACTCCCAAAACAAGACATTTTGTCAGGACTGCTTGTCAAAGAGTCGTTAAATAACCGAATCATTACCATCAAACCAAACAAAACAAATGTTGATAACATTACTTTGTTTGTGCAATATACTGGTAGGCAAAACGATACAGCACTAAGCAATGATTAAGATATAGTTGGAACCAAAAATTCCCATATGTAATATGTTTTTCCGAGCTCCATTTCTATTTGATAGACCACTCCAGAGAAGTTTCTTCCACTAGAATTTTTCTATTGTTGTGGAATATTTCCTTATTTTGTCAGGTTTACTTATAAGCCACTCACCATTCGATTGAAATAGATTCAGGAAATTATCTTGCAACCGATTGCTTAACATGTGTTCCTTGTTATCAAGATGTTGGGCGGTAAAATTTAATGCGAAAGTATCAGTTTCAAACCGATATCTTGTTGGGTTTACAAACCAATAAGTTTTAACTTCGATATCATCATGCCGTTCCACCCGTCCATTAGTGAAAACATTTACACGTTTTTTATCATTTTCAAAAATATTTGATTTGTCTGCATAATTTGTCAAAAACACATCAGGTTTCCATATCTTTGATATTGGAGCTGATATTTCATTTGTTTCTCCATATGTACTCTTATTCCACGTCAAAAATTCATCTGTCCATGACATCTTTATACCAAGTGAAGTTGTCAGGATTTGGTTTTTCGTGTCTAATGAATGAATTGTGAATAGCGTAATTTCAATCTCTACCTGTATTGGTTCACTTTTGTTCACAGTTGGCTTCCTGATATATTTGTTATAATCTCTGGTTTCTAGTATTTCCTTCAACAAAATGGTCTCAACGTTGAAACTATAGACAATAAACAAAACATTACTTAAAAAAACGAAATGAAGCAGAATTATATTCATAACAGTTAATTTCATGATTATTTTGAAAATACGCAAAACGTTTAAAAGAACACAAATCAAAATACTCAAATAACATAGACGATCTAAAGAATACAATATTCATGATTTTAGATACTGTGTTCTTTACAAAAAGTTTGGAAAATTGCCATGCATTGAATAACGGTACATCGTGTTTATTGTGCCTCAGTATATCATTATAAAAAAGAAAAGATCAGATTATTAAAGATCGTGTTCGATACTTATTATGACCGTATTTTGTTTTGAAAATATATATTGATTAGTAGATGAATATGTTAAAGTTATGTGGAAAAAATGCAAAAAACTTTAACATATTGTAGCAATTACTACATAGACTCACGATTACCTTAATAGAAAAAACGTAGGTATAAGTTTAAAAAACCGATTCTCGTATTTTTTATATATATAATTGTAGTATATGTCACAGCTTTAAATCTGTCTCTCTATCTCTCTCTTGAATATTTTCGAGACTCGAGAAGAATTGAAAAATTCAAACAAAATAATGTTACTTTTGCTTTCAACTTTATTACATCCATTGTGTTATTTAAGGACAATCAGTATCTTCTGACGACGTCTCGAATAGAAATAATTCCTGATCATGACGACGTGGCAAACAACCACTACCATGAAACAATCCATGTTTTTGTTCATTTGTTCCGTTTGTTGTATAGTCGAACGTTTGATTTTTTCAGATTTTATTGACTTCCTCAATTTTAGGTTTACCTTGGATTGTTTTATGACGAAATTCGGGTAAAATGTTGAAAGTTAATTACAATTTTCTTTTACTTACCCCATCGGGACAGTGTGAGTTATTGCAATCATTTGACGTTCGTAGTCAGTTTAATCTCTGTAGAAGGTTAGGGTTTCAATTTAATATTCTGCTGTAAAGCAACTTGGCCCATCGAAACCAGATTGTACAAGGATAATAAATTCTGGGTACTTATAGCATTTTAATTCGTTCAAGTTGAAGAAACATTATGTGCCTTAGTATATCATTAATGTGTCTTAGTATACCGTTAAAGTATATCATAATGTGCCTTAGTATTCCGTTAATGCTATTACTACCACTGGGTCGATACCGTTGCTGGTGGACTGATAATCCCCGAGGGTATCACCAGCCCAGTAGCCAGTACTTCCGTACATGAAAATACGGATTTTGTGTTATTAAAATTTGCTGTAGCAAATTTTCGGAAATTATTTTATAAATTAAGGAATTAATATATCTCCCTCATGCAAAGCTCTGATTCCTTGCCAAACTTTGACTATATTTTTTTGTACTTTTTGGTTTATAAAAGCTTTTGATTTTCAAATATTTTGGTCTCGAGCATCAGTGAAGAGACATTTATTGTCGAAATGCGCGTCTGGTGCAGACCAATTGGCACATTTAATGTTATTACTGCCACTGGGTCGATATCTCTACTGGTGGACTGTTAGTTCCCGAGGGTATCACCGGTCTAGTAGACAGTACTTCCGTACTGGCATGAAAATACGGATTTTGTGATATTAAAATTTGCTGTTACATAATTTTGGAAATTATTTTAAATTAAGGAATCTCTCTTATGCAAAGCTCTGATTCCTTGCCCGACTTTGGCTATAATTTTTTTACTTTGGTTCATAAAAAGCTCCTCGTGTTTTTAATAAACTTTGGATTTTCAAATATTTTGGCCTTGAGCGTCACCGAAGAGACATTTATTTTCGGAATGCGCAATTGGTGCAGAAAAAATGGTACCGTCACTGTTATAATGGTAATTATTGATTTTTGATGGTAATAATTCAAAATTCTTCAAAGGAACAACATGGTTCAATCTTTTGAAAACTAATTAGACTAATGGTTTATTGGTCCTTTACGAGGATTTCTCAATTCATGCTCATTCTGGTTGGAGACTTAGAGGAGATGATGTCATATAATTTCAAATTTGTTCATATACGTAAATGCATTTTTCTCTTTTTTCTTTCAAACTGCATGGATCATTTGAACCAACCATGCAAGAAAAATCCTATTCCTTAAATAACAATATTCGATGCATTATTATAAGGAATGTTTCTAGTTTGTTGGGGCAATTTTAGATTTTCTTCTGCTTTGATACTACGAAGATAAAATTTGTCAAACTTCGTTACGAGTCCTTTATGAAGGATCCTCTTTTTAAGCAGGTCAGGTGGTAAATGTCGCGGCAACGTTGCTAAGTAAAAAGATATGGAATCGTATCATTTGAACATATATGTTCAATCAGAACCAAACCGAATTTCACCTTGGTGTCATTGAAGAAATATGATACTTAGGATAATTGTTATAAGTAAATTTGTTGAGTCAAATATCTTCTATAAGGAAAATACACATTTGGAATACATAACGAAAATGATGCCACACCAGTTCAAATGAACCTTGTGGGTGTTCACATTTTCATCTCTTTCATTTTGGTATGATTGAACGACACATGTGTGATCTTTTTTGATTCACAAAATGTATGACGTTTATTCTCTGTCATTTATTTTCTAGGATATACTTTTGTTTACTGTTTCATTTCTCCTCAAATAATTACTTAACTCTCATGTGTTGTTACGCATTTTACTTAACTTATGGAAATATATTTTGCTACAAACAAAAAAATAACGCCTCGGTTGTCTCGTGTTAGCGTCACAGGAGGTCGTGCTGCTTATTAACCGCGCACACGTCAATTAGGAGTAGGCGCGAGTCGGCTCGGAGTCTGACGTATGTTTCCGTGTAGGGTGTTATGTTTCAATGGGAAATGTTATGAGCTAGTGTTAAAGATCCGACTCAGCGTGTCGGTATTGTACAAAACAGGGTTTATACTAAATTCATTGCCCTGAACATGCATGTAATTTGCAACTTTACCATCAAACAGCATCATGCTAAATATTATTTAATGTATTTACATTTTCTTGAATTGATTTTAACCTTCAGTATACCTCCTGAAATGTTCTATTTTGTATAAATTTACAGAATTTTCCTTATTACAAATGAAATGAGACACCAACAAAAATAAGATGCTTTGTTCCTTTAAATTCGCTTTCTCTATTTTAATGACTATGTTATCTATAAATGATCTCCTACACAAAAGAAATGTCATTTTGAATTCCCATCCGTATATAAAGTAAATGTAATTTTTAACAAAGAAACTTGAAATTTAAAGAAGACATATGCATTGCTTAATGGCGGTTTTTCTGTTTTGTTATTTTCAGATAAATATTTATACACAACTTCAATGGTATTTTGAAGAATAATCACATATAAATCAATACACGATGAAGATAATAATACACACACACTCATGAATACCAACTTTATCTTTAATTCATTAATTTGTGATAATCTTAACATAATGATTAAATCTTTCATAGTGTTGGTGGATATAATTTACTAAGTATTTTGTTATTTGAGCAGCACCCATAAAATTAAAAGGTAACGTCATTTTGAAACAAAATTAAGTGTCATCCACAGACTTATGAGAGTTTTATCAAAACAACGATACAGCACTATGGAATTCAAAGAGAGGCGAAAGATACCAAAGATATAATAAAACGAGTCGAAAACGATCTGACAATGCAACGGCAAATAAACGAAAACGACAAAATACTATACAAAAAAAACTAAAGACTGAGTAATACTAAAACCAGGGAGGGGATATCAAGTACTCCGGAAGGGTCAGCAAATCCTTCTCCACATGTGGAGTTTTATCAACTTTACGGTACAGCACTATGGAATTCAACCATGTGTTTTCCGTTGCGAACATGGGATGACACTTAAATAAATGAACATCGGATTTTGAACAGTTTAAATAAATAATCATGAACAATGTTGATAGAATTGAACAAGTAAATAAAGGCGAGACAGTAACTTCAAAGAGAGGCGAAATCGATCTGACAATGCCATGGCAAATAAACGAAAACGAAAATACAATACAAAGAAAACATAAGACTGAGTAACACTACAAACCGTGGAGGGGATATCAAATTCTCCGGAAGGGTCACAGATCCTGCTCCACATGTGGCACACATCGTGTTGCTCGTGTAAGAATAAACCCGGTGATACATGTAAGTCTAATTCGGTAGGTTACATTCGAGGAAAAGAGGACCGGATTGTGGTTACGACTATTGGAACATATCCGTCTTTATCTTTGAAACATATATTCCATAACGTTCAACCAACTCGTGATGGCGTCCGTAAAATTCACGAAGGGATGATTTCAACTTCCCGACTTGGAACTCTTGTTTTAAATCTTGTCGATGTTCAAATACCGTAAATCGATTGAGAAGAGACAAATCAATGTTACATACAAAACGGAGGAAATCGCATGAATTCAAAAGAAAGGAGACCAGGTGTGAGACATTTTGTAAGCGTCTCCTGCTATGTATGCATCACCCACCATGCGAATTCACACTCAGTAAAACATTAGGAATCGGGAACAGAAAACAATCGGTAAAAATACAGGTATATTAACAAAGGCATCATAACCGAAACTGTCAATCGATTCTATATAGGTTAATCCTCACATTTTTTGTTGTGCTTTTTCTTTCTTTTTTTTTTTTTTTTTTTTTTTGCTATTATCCAAAGAACTATCAAATTAGAAAGAGAGAAACACTGTGAACAGCTTATTATAAGATAATGTTTACAAATAAGCGACCATTACTGAGTGGATCTAAATCAAACCTAGTCACAATCTCACTTAGAGTGTAACAGATTACTGCCACTGTTGCTAATGGTTTTGTTACATATTTTATCAGTTGACCGATTCAACCTCCTATGATCCTTTTGTTATGGGATCACTGTATAGTCTACTAGACATTAATGGCAATGGAAGTTTGCATATATTTTGTTATTACTTCGAGATATATGATAAAAATCAGTAGTATGTGTTTAATATGTGAAATTTGTTTTTATAAAATTGAGAATGGAAACGAGGAATGTGTCAAAGAGACCCGACCTAAGAGCAAAAAACAGCCGAAGGCCACCAATGGTTCTTCAACACAGCGAGAAAATCCGCACCCGGAGGTGGGCTTCAGCTGGCCCCTTAAAGAAATGTATACTAGCTCAGCAAAATGGATGATTGTTGTCATGAGTAAAATGTTCTTTAAAATGTGTAATACGAATATCAACTATGTTCATTACTGAATTAAAAAAGAATCTAAGGATAGGATTTTTGTCAGCTTTTTCTCGTTTTATCTGTTTCATACAGTAAGTACGGAGTGAGTCGTGGATGATGATACGACACTCATTCCAGATAACAAACGGGGACGATATTTAGGTCCTTCACTAAGGATATATTTCAACTCTCGTTCCTGGACGAGTTAGGTCTCCTGTTATAACATGGTTACTAGAGCCATAAATGTAATTGGAATTACTGCAATTGTATGACGTAGGTGTATTGTCGCTGATATTAACAACTTTACACACCTCGCTATAATTGAACTCATATTTCCGGGTAGATTTTTATAAACATAACAAATTAGAGGGAGTATTATCAAAATAACCAGGAATTTGTTCTTTTACGGAATGATCGTTAAAAATACCGGCAATATTTACAAAATCAAAACCTTTATTGACATATTTGTTTTAGTGAAACGTTTTTATGGTCTTCAGGATGATCAATTTTGGGGAAAAGTTTAGAATAACAATATGCAATTATAATTTGGACGATTTCATACTTAGGACTGCAATATGGAATTGTGTTCCAATCCTCCAAAATTTGAGTTATTTATTAACAGGTAAAGAACAGAAATTGGTTAACAGATAATGTCTGCCGTTGTTTTTGAAATAGTAATTAGGTCGGAAATATTTGTATTGTTAGTACGAAATTTTCTTTGATTGCGATTTATTCTACGTCCATGAGAACGGTTTTACGAACAGTTTTAGAAACTATATCCAAATTGTTAATAGAATCGGTTCTTGATACATTACCAATTGCAGTGATATTATCATTAAGACCGAGAGGATAGACTGTCTGTAATTTTTAATCCAATTTAATTCAATTATTTTCCGTGATCGTACAAATTTTGAATGAGATTCCCCAGGTTGCTTATTTACTACTTCTAAAGGTTGAACTGTTAAATAGTTTTAAAAAGAATGATTGTGCTTCTCAAGGTGTTGATAAATGATACTTTTAAATTTATGGATACAGATGTTCTTTCGTGCGTTTAGATAAATAGCGTCCGGTTTCACCTACGTACTGAATACCGCATCCCGGTTTGTTTCATGCAAGTAAAAGATAATACTGTTAGTTTTTCAATAAATATCAGTTTCAAAATTTAAAGAAAATGTGCGACCATTAAACTTGGACCTTACCGTATTGTTGGTGAAAAGACGGGGACATGTAAGTCATTTTGTGGCATGACCTTTATCGATAGAAGGGTAACCACGATTTTATTATTAAAATGTTAGCGATTTTGGTATTTTTAGATAAGCAATTTTGAAGATACCCTTTGAACGAATTTGGTATGACTATTTTACCATTTCTGAGTTTCAATTTTGTTATCCGTATTTTCAGTTGAAAGGAGCAGAGACTGGCGTCCAGAATATGAACCAGCACACAGAAATTGAATTAAATAAAAGATAAGATGATAAAACTGTTCTGCTCAAGACGTCAAGCGCTATCCGTCATCAAGTACCCGACAAAATACGTAAACTACAAAACCAGGGGACAAAACAAAAGAAATTATTTAATGAAAACTTATGTTTTATCTATACTTTCTTTTTCGAATGAATATTATCATCAGATTCCTAAAATCAAAAATCGGGAATATTTTCCAGAAATCCTTACTTTTAACAACAGACATATTTGTAGTATCTATATACGCTGATATTGTTTATGAAATCTATCAATAATTCAAATGAACATAGGGACTCAATTTTGTTTTGTCAGAGAAACGAAGGAACATTGGTACATCCAACGTATATTGACTTTCCTCAAATAAACTGCTTAAAGTTTGAGATTAAACTCATCATAGATACATAGAAGTGAGATTTTGTCACATTTTGTGCATATATGAGTAATATGACGAGTGCCGCATATGGAGCACGATCTGATTACCTTTCCCAGGCTCTTTTCATCACCCCGGTTTTGGTGGGATTCGTGTCTTTAGTTTTCCAGTTGTCTTTTGTGGACTGATTTTGTCGTTTCGTAGTTTGTCTTTTTATGCCATAGCGGTGTCAGATTGTCTTTGATATAATATCCCTTGTTTGAGAATATCGCACCTAACTTCAAACAAAAAGGATCACCTATCATTACACAACATAAACCAGTCATATTCGCTGCCTGTCCTCAATCACAAGAAGTTTAGTCACTTTACCTACCTAATATAGACCTTTCCTGACGATCATTGGTTCCTTGATTGACCAAGTTTAACTGCAAAATCTTATTTTGTAAATGCATATTCCGTATGAAATGTCATGGTCTTAAGAAGCTCTTAAAGTGACTCTGATGTACTAACATGGGTTATTTGCTTCAATAGGTCGTGTAAGGAAGTTCTGAATGTTTACAATGGTTAACGATCAGAATATAATATTAGTCCTTGATAAATTGTAACTAGATATACATATTGCTATCTTGATTTTCTGTCTTAACATTTTTCCCATAAATTTCATAAAATTATGAAAACTAGAGGCTGCATGGAACCTGTTTTGCTCCTCTGGTATTTTGACATAAAATAGATACAGTACAATCAGAACATTTCTGATAAATTCTTTCAGAAAAAGCAAAATAGGTAAAATCGTCATTCAAGAGCATAACTCCTATAACAAGTCGACTGACGATTTAGGCTATGTTGATCTATTAGTTGATATTGTTTTGTTAAATCATATTTGTAATTAAAATTTCTCTCTATATACTGTAATTAATAAAACAAAATCTCGCAAATATGGACAAAAATCGTCTTTCTCAATGCCAATAACTTATAAAAGGGTCAACTGAGCATTTTGGCCATGTTGCCTCTTTCATTGTTGCCTTTTAAAACTGTTTGTAGAAATTGTCCTGCTGATCATACTTTCTATTTACAGTTTCACTCTATGAACTATTGTCACTATATAGTACGCATAAACACACAAAATTAGCTACAATTTGTCTTTCAAGGACGACAACTCAAAAAAGGAGTCGACTGACAATTCCGACCATTATACTTATTTATAGATCTTGTATTATTGATCTTTTATCCTTAACAATTTCAATTTCTATTATCGTTGTCAAGAAAAATCCAAATTGTAAAACTGGTAAAAAATCATTGAAAGGCGATACCTTCTATAGGGAGTCGTCTGACAGTTTCGTTCGTCAGATTTTCTCTATCTTTAACGGTTTACAAGATAATATGAATTCTAGCACTGTGTTTATTCTATTTTAGCCTAGCTGGCCATGTTTGTTAGCAGGCGGATCATTGGAAATATTTTCTAACTACTTACCCCGGATAATTGAAGCAAACTCAAATTTCATTTAGCCCAGTACTTTCTTGGGAAAAGGTTTTGGTTAAAGTTAACTAACGACGACGATGGCAACGGTTGACAACGAACGCCAAGTGATTGGAAACGCCCACACTGGACCAGATGGGATAAACATGGATTCTGATTAAAATTGAAAATGAAGTTTTCACTAAATAAAACAAATAATGTAACAAAATATATATTTTGGAATTTTAAACAAAACAGGAGTGAACTGTATCCGAATATACCTACTTTGTAAGGTGACTGTATGAGCACTATGTAAGATTTTATGACGATTGTTCAACTAGAACAAAGTGATCATATGTAGACAACATCCGGGGCTCAAAATCAAAGACTTCCATAGGACTTTAAGAAAAGACATGGATATGTAAAAGGTCAAGCTCTAATAGCTAACATGTTTAACCCCGCCACATTATGTATGTATGTGCCTGTCCCAAGTCAGGAGCCTGTAATTCAGTGGTTGTCGTTTGTTTATGTGTTACATATTTGTTTTTCGTTCATTTTTGTACATAAATAAGGCCGTTAGTTTTCTCGCTTGAATTGTTTTACATTGTCATTTCGGGCCTTTTATAGCTGACTATGCGGTATGGGCTTTGCTCATTGTTGAAGGCCGTATGGTGACCTATAGTTGTTAATTTCTGTGTCATTTTGGTCTCTTGTGGACAGTTGTCTCATTGGCAATCATACCACATCTTCTTTTTATATAAAGGAGAATGTATGTTGAGGTTCATAAGACAAAAGACACAATGTACCGATCTAATAGTATTCGCAGTGAATGAATGATTGTTCAACGTCATAACAACTAATAAATTAATCATGTACTTCCAGACTAAAACATTGTACACCATAGCATTTCTATCCCAATATTACTGCAATTTTTCACTATTCCATTCTTATCTTGTTACATCTACATAAGAGTGCACCTTTAACAGATGAGTAGACTTTGTCGTTAGCAAAGAAGACAGATTTCTCTTTGAATGCCTCCTGAATTTCATTTTGAACAATTAATAGAGATGAGAATCCCCAACAATGAAAAACTGCTGAATGTCTTGTGCCTTTTGTGTCTTTAAGATATGCTTGATTTCACTTATTACAGTTCCTATTACCACCTTGAGTGAGTCGTCAATGAGTCCTTTCCGTACAATTAGTTTGTCCCGGATAGTTTAAAATCAATATCAATATGCTTCGAGTTTCCACAAGATAGAGTTTTTCCGAAATCATCAACAGTTTCCTCAAATGACATCAAACGAAAACGTGTACACAGTTTGTCAAAAGTTTGTATTGGTACATTTAGTTTTAATGTATATTCTGATGTCTTGCATAATTGTAAACATGCTTCTTTCAATTGTAAGAAGCTTGATGTTTCTTCTTCTTTCATACAATCCATAGCTCGGTCTCCTATCATAGACGAAATGCGATCCAGAATTGCATTACATGCTATATCGACACCACATGCTATATGTGTAGATTTAATTGGAACGCCTACATCGCAATCGACGGTCACGTGATAACCAGTTATGTCACATGTTCCACCTGAAAATATAAACAACAAATATTCAAAGCAAATATTTTCATTTGTGGGATGAACAGTAATTTTTAGCTGATGTATTTAGAAAATCATGCCAAATTAACATAAACCATAGTTTACCATCCGATATCAAACGGCAGGTAAGCATTGATTACATCTCACCATGTGAAATACTTGGAGCTTGCTTGAAGTATCTGCAAGTCTAGTTTGATACGGTATTGGCGTGCGTGAACTTGTGACGTTTGTGATCTATTACATCGGTATAATAGAGTTAGGTGTTTTAATCTGTGCTGATTTTTATCGTATATTCTTTTTTGTATCGTTTGTTATTCCATCAATCGATATAATAAGGGGAATTGTTGAGATTTAAAACTTAACTACAAGTTCATGTGTATGTCAGAAACAAATCAGTGGTCGTCTTTTGTTATATCTTAATTTTGTTCTGTCAGTTAGAGAAATTGGTGCTGATGACACATCTTGGGTAGTCTCTGTTCAAAACTCGCGGCAAGTCAGAGCTTCACATATTTCTAAGAGCATAATAGTATGTTGTTTTAACCGTTTGGTGACCCTTACATTTCTTTTAGTCAGACGTCATGTCTTTTGGTTCTTGTCACATCGACATATATCCAACATTTTCCTTTATGCATATCCTTTGCACCATAGGACATACTGCATGTAGACGAATCAAGACATGTAGCAATATATTCTAAAATGTAGTAATGAATGCCTTTTTTTATTCTCTAGCCACACACATCAATAACTATCTAGATTAATTGTTTTTAATAAGGATACACATCCATCAGTTCACGTTTTGTTGCACTAAATGAGATGTTCATTGACAATTTGCAAACGTCTGTGTGGGAATTATTTACTGTATGAAAAAAATATATATATTATATCTATTCAGGGGATTTCAATCGGTCTACGTTTTTTTTTTTGAAATAATTCCTGCTTATTGGTTTAAAAGGAGTATCTTGATGTTAACTACTAGTATATAATTGATACTATTTTTTATTTATTATACTTCGGTCTGGGGAAGACAAGGATAAAATAACAATTTGAAAGAAAAAGTATAATTACCACCAAGGTCTATGAGAAGATAGTTCTTGTCATCTAAATTTTGCGATATAATTTTTTCTTTACAAAAATATTGGACATCTTGAAAATATTTAAGTATAGCAATTGATTCATCTTCTATTATCAACTGTTCTTTGGGTATTCCACTCTGAAAAAAAATGAAATTATATGCGGACTTGGTTTTAATAAAAAAAAGTAGATGTGATAGATTGCCAATGAGACAACTCTCCACCAGAGACTGACATACAAGCTAACAACTATAGGTCACCGTAATGTCTTAAATTCTTAAATTTAAACACAACTTTCTTCACTATTTATCCCAATACTCATGTCTGCATACACTGAATTTACTCACAATTTATTTTTTATTGTAAAGATAAAAAATATGAACAATAAAACGAAGGAACAATTTGGTACTAATGCTTTCTTAGCTTTGTCGTTTCTTGCCATTTAAAAATCATCGTCAAAAAGCGGACTACTAAAGTAAACATAAACGACAAAATAAGGTCGATGTTGTTCATAGAGAAATTTAATTTGTAAACGATACATGTAAACCCATTGGTCCTTTCAATACACTTATTCGTAACGGTTATCAATGACACACGTACATTTATGTTCATTTGATAAATTAGAACACAACTAAATACATATTAGTATACAGTTATGAAAACATATGGTCCTACGGCCTCTCGATACTATTTACTTATATTTTAACATTGCACACGGTCATGCTTTTCACAGACTGTCTATGATGTTTAAAACTCTGAATTTTTGAAATACTAAGGCTTTTCTACCTCAGGAATAGATTACCTTAGCCGTATTTGGCAAAACTTTTAGGAAGTTTTGGTCCTCAATGCTCTTCAACTTCGAACTTTATTTGGCCTTTTTAACATTTTTGATTCGAGCGTCACTGATGAATCTTTTGTAGACGAAACGCGCGTCTGGCGCAAATATAAAATTTTATCCTGGTATCTATGATGAGTTTATTTACTAAATCCGTTGGATGTTTACTGATTGATATTTTAGTCTTGAAGAACATGATCTACTAGTATTTATTAGTTGTAAATGGCTTTGAACTAGCTGTTAGTAACTGCGAGTACTCTCAGACCAGTACTTTGTGTATTTAAGTCATTTGTTTTTGTCTCGGACCAATCTGTTGTGTTGAGCAAATTCAACTGATTTGTACAGTTTGTTCTTATTTTGTACTCTTACATACTATCCCAGGTTAGAAGAGGATTGAGAAAACACAATTAGGATGTATACTGTAATGGCAAAACAAACAGATCGGTGCAGATAATTACAACTGTACTTTTATCTAAATATTTGCAACATGAAAATAAGGAAATGTTGTATGATTGCCGATGAGCCAACTTTTCGTCAAATGATTTCGATGTCAGCAACTATAGGTTATCGCACGGTCTTCAACAATGAGCACAACTTATATTTATCATATAAATAAAACTATTTATGCCTACCCATCATTAAAATCAATTATTAATAATAACGTAAAATATTAAAGTAACACTTGCTAAATTTCATACGTCCGACGCTTTTCTGGATGTACCTCCATCATGAACGCTCAAAGCCAAACAATTGAAAGCCTAGGATATATAAGAAACCGCAACAGTTGAAGAGCTAGATGACCAAAAAGACCATAAAATAATCAAGAATTGACAATCATAATTGGCTGGGCATTGTGAGCATGGTTATACAGGTTTGTGCCAGTGAAAGTATACAATATCTCTCATAGGTAAGGAGAGTTCCCAATATAAATATATTTAGCATTGGCATTATTTGGGTCTCAATTCGTAACAATAGAAATCTAGAATCTGCTTAAATTTTGGTATTGACCTTTTATGAGCTATTGAAGTCTTCAGTGAAAAGTGGGTGATGTGGGGCAAAGTATTTAACCCTGTATCGTTGGACAATCTGACAAAATTCCTAAACCTGACATGACTACATCCTTAAGAAAACACAAAAACATACATAAAGAAAGCCGAATGCGTCGACAGGGTAAGCGTATACTGCTATGCAACCATTAAACCGCCTTGTGAATCCACACTCAGTCACAATGTCCCGATCGGGAATAGTACACAAAAGTTACAATTACAGATAAGGCAACAAATCTGATATCTAAAGATCTAAGACTGCGAAATATGTTGCAAGTGAGTTAATTACGATTAAGACATATCGTATCAGTTCACCAAACACTTTTAGTCTGCCCTTCTACGAAATATTTATATAGAATTTTTTAAATGTTTTGAACTTTCGAAAATTCCACCTGACAAACGACCAGACAATAGTTTTAAATTGACTGATTACAGAAACGTACATTAAAATGATGCTCAATAGCTAGAAGATACATTTGTCTTTTACAATACAACTGGCATATAAGGATCGTAATGGTGCTATGTGGATACTTTTATCGGTTTTCAAGAGCTAAATTGGCAGCACTTCATCCCTACAATGGCTTCCATTTTACGATTGTAAACTTGACTGGCGTTATGGGAGATAATTTTGACGAAGAAGAATCCTGACTGATTTCATGCTTACGATGCGCTTTTCTGGATTTACCTTCCTCAGGAACGTGCAAAGCCGAACATTTAAAAGCCTAGAATATATAAGAACCGAAACAGTTGAACATCTAGACCAAAAATGACCTTAAAACAATTAAGAAGTGATAACCGTTATTGGCCAAGCAATGAGACTTTAGTCTTGAAGAACATGATCTACTAGTATTTATTAGTTGTAAATGGCTTTGAACTAGCTGTCAGTAACTGCGTAGTACTCTCAGATCAGTACTTTGTGTATTTAAGTAATTTGTTTTGTCTCGGACCAATCTGTTGTGTTGAGCAAATTCAACTGATTTGTACAGTTTGTTCTTATTTTGTACTCTTACATACTATCCCAGGTTAGAAGAGGATTGTGAAAACACAATTAGGATGTATACTGTAATGGCAAAACAAACAGATCGGTGCAGATAATTACAACTGTACTTTTATCTAAATATTTGCAACATGAAAATAAGGAAATGTTGTATGATTGCCGATGAGCCAACTTTTCGTCAAATGATTTCGATGTCAGCAACTATAGGTTATCGCACGGTCTTCAACAATGAGCACAACTTATATTTATCATATAAATAAAACTATTTATGCCTACCCATCATTAAAATCAATTATTAATAATTACGTAAAATATTAAAGCAAAACTTGCTAAATTTCATACGTCCGACGCGCTTTTCTGGATGTACCTCCATCATGAACGCTCAAAGCCAAACAATTGAAAGCCTAGGATATATAAGAAAACGCAACAGTTGAAGAGCTAGATGACCAAAAACATAAAATAATCAAGAATTGACAATCATAATTGGCTGGGCATTGTGAGCATGGTTTTACAGGTTTGTGCCAGTGAAAGTATACAATATCTCTCATAGGTAAGGAGAGTTCCCAATATAAATATATTTAGCATTGGCATTATTTGGGTCTCAATTCGTAACAATAGAAATCTAGAATCTGCTTAAATTTTGGTATTGACCTTTTATGAGCTATTGAAGTCTTCAGTGAAAAGTGGGTGCTGTGGGCAAAATATTTAACCCTGTATCGTTGGAAAATCTGACAAAAGTCCTAAACCTGACATGACTACATCCTTAAGAAAACACAATAACATACATAAAGAAAGCCGAATGTGTCGACAGGGTAAGCATATACTGCTATGCATCCATTAAACCGCCTTGTGAATCCACACTCAGTCACAATGTCCCGATCGGAATAGTACACAAAAGTTACAATTACAGATAAGGCAACAAATCTGATATCTAAAGATCTAAGACTGCGAAATATGTTGCAAGTGAGTTACGAATAAGACATATCGTATCAGTTCACCAATTCGTGATGGTGATTTTTAAACTTAAGTTGTGTCGCTCTGTTGAAGCAGTTTTGTGTACAGAGCATATCACTG
This sequence comes from Mytilus coruscus, assembly GCA_017311375.1. Lineage (NCBI taxonomy): Eukaryota > Metazoa > Mollusca > Bivalvia > Mytilida > Mytilidae > Mytilus > Mytilus coruscus. The sequence continues at coordinate 11,535,195 of CM029597.1, forward strand.
CTAAGTACATGTTATCTGGATGTGGATATAGATATAGAAAATATCAGCCCACGAGCCAGAATATGAAGCTAAATGTCGAGTGAGCATAACGAGCAGCCATTTAGCTTCATATTCTGTCGAGCGCCTGATATTTTCAATATCTATACAATCCACATTCAGATAACATTTTATCATCTTTCAAAGCAATGTTTTATCAAAATTTCCTTTTCAATAATTTCGCTGGAATTGTTATTACTAGAGTGTCTGTTATTACTAGGCAACACACGTCATCAAAATATTAAACCGCGGATACACCTTGTGGCCAACATACGCAAGGTAAAATATTCCCATTAACTATAGGAAGAAAAATGTTTCGTGTACATGATAATGCATATATGAGAGTATAAAATTTGAAGATGATACAAAAAAAAAAATATTAAGGATTATATTGAAAGATCGTAGTATTTCATATCACCAGAAGAAGAAAATTTCTACTCATGGACTGCTGAACAACTTTTAAGCATACGCTTCATAAAAATTCCAGAAACGCATCAAAATGCTGTTTGTTTTCAAGACTAAAAGTACACATATATTTAAGTAGTCGTAATCCGTAAGGAGAAGTTAATTTGAGAAAGACAGATGTTGGTAAATTGTCCTTCTTGTATGTAAATATCTCGACATCTCGCACCTTGTACCCGCCATTTGTACGTGAGAAGACAAGGAAGGTAGGCGTTATTTTGTATCGACTACCCCACCAAATTGCATTGGGACGGTATTCTGGTTCGGGTTATGGGGTACCATTTCCTATAAGTGCTTTGCCAAATGTTATCATTGAGGAAAACAAATTTGGTTCAAACATGTCAAAATTTTCCGTCAGGTATTTTCTTCTCTTAGGTATGGCAAACCAATGGGAGACAACTCCAAATTACCCTAAATAATTGTTCCCAGATGTGTGTAAAATAAAATCTTTGGGTGACCTCCAATTACGGCCTTCTATTAACTTGTTAAGTCTCAGAAGGTTCTGATTGCTTTGATGATATTATATGAATATTCATGATTCTTCATATTATAATTTTCGAATACGATGAAATATTTGAGGTACAAACAAGGGTTTGAAAGTTACATTCGTTTCAACAAAAAATACAAGGGAACGTTATACAGCCATAAAATGTACTTTTTATTAAGTTTAATATATTATTTAAATAATTAGGTCCAATAAATAAATCTAGATAGCTGTGTTCATATCAAAATTAATTTTTATAAATAACCCTCCTTTTTGTGTATACATAGTTATTTCCCTTGCATGGACAACTTTTGGTTTAGTTTTGATTGGAAATCAGCGTGATAGTTTTTTTTTTTTGCATTATACAGCCAGTTTATTGCGATTTAAAGATAGTTTAACCATTTGCCATTGCACACAAGATAGTAAGAATACTGAATAATGTGGTTTAACAACAATCAATTATATGTATTTTCAACATGTTCAACTGAAAACATACATAGGAATCCATGCAGTAGCGGCAGTTCACTTCGTCTGCTATTTACAGTTAAGGTTTTAGAAAAAAAAACCAACATGGCAACTCATTCCCTTGTCATCAATTCTCCCCTGTCTTCCATCCCATATTGATACAAGAAGATTCCCCTACCCGCCTTTCCCTGACTGCCACTTTCCAAGTTGAAAGTTATATTAATTATTATACAAATACTATTTGTCTTAGAATAATTAATATAACTTTCAAAATAATATGAATATGACCCTATTTTTCAGACTGTATTTAACAGTACACTCTAAAGATATTATTTTTTGTATACATATTTTTGTGTGTGTGTGTGTGATCACATTTAATAACTGAGTTGTTGAAATTTTCCCCACATATATGTTCTAAATACAATGGTATAATTAAAAAAGGACACGTAACGGACACAACAGCTATCTACACATACAGACTGTTAGAGGATTATTGAGCCAAAAACTTGAGATAATACTGAGATGGAAGGTTTCAAACCATGTTCAAGTTCTGTTCAAGATTCGTTTTCCATGTAGTTGCACCGGAAGTGCATTTTTAATATGATTTCAGCATGATCATGTATAGAATACATGAACTAATCAAGTTTTACCTTGGAAATTACCACTTTCTGTATTGATCAGTATTGAAGTAATTTCATGTCGAGAAAAAAAACACTAGCGAACACCATGCAATTTAACAGGTTTAATATATATCCTGAAATAATAATTATATTATATCTGGGAAGCTGCAAGTCATACTAACAACTAATGCTTGATACAGTGAAACTTGTCTAAAGAAAACCAAACCCTGAATAAACCGGAAACCATGTTCTGGAGTTCCTTCATCTCAGATTGAATGCATTTTGAACTTCAGTCATGAATGAGATTGGTAAATATTGTAACTGATATACAGATATGAATTTACTTTACTTTTATACATACAAGTATTTACAGTGATCTGACATAATTATTTTGTTTGAAATTTCTCAAATAAAAATAATGTTATATTTATTTTCATTGTTTTCAGTGCAACAGGTATTTTAGACCTGTAGTATAATTGTTGGAAGGTTGTTGTTTATTTTTATTTATAAACATTCACTTTACATGCTATATAAGAATAAGAATATTTCATTAAATAGAATGTTAATGAAAAGGAACATTCTAAAACTATCATGACTATACAAAGACAGATGACATACTTCAAAACTTTTCTCGTCTTTCATGGTACAAACACACAAGCATATACATTTGTATATAAAGAGTAATATTCATATTTATATTTTGTTTCTTTACATTCAAATGTTTATAAAGTTTTACTTTACATTTTCAATAAACCAACTGGTGTTCTGAAGAATGGAATATATAAAGGTATCGTCATGTTATGTGACTTTGGACGATAGAATTTCATGAGAGTGGTTGACATTTTCATGCTTTATGCTTCTATTTTGACCAAAAACTTAACATGGAGGATTGAAATTGACTAACAAGATGTAAAGAAGCAATATAAACAAAACTATAATCCAAATGATTAAAAAATGTATTTTATTATTTTTTAAAGAGAGGAAACAGTTTTTCTAGAATAGTAAAAAACTACCATTTTGAAAATTTGCTATTTCGTCCTTGTTATTATGTGTATTGATAAAAGTGAGACTGTTTTGAAAATGTCTTCACAATCCCTTTAAAATGAGGTAAAGTTTTCTTAGATCAGTTGATTTTAAAAATCACTTTCCGTACCTACTTCTCTATTGAAAATAACAGAACCAGATCACATGGATTTTGAAATATTATACAAAATTGCTTCGCTGCATTCTGTTTGTCCATGTACATTGATATATCATTCTTTTGATGACTTGGAGTTAAAATGACAAGGTACATCATGTTTATGATTCTTGAAAAAATTATGCTTTCAGTGTATTCAACTAGGTAGCTCAGGGTCAGAGCATCTCTTTATGAGAAGGTCTTAGGTTCAAATCTAACTTAGTTACACTGAAACAGTAAATATTATAAATGGAATCTTAACATGTTTTACATGTATTAATCATTTAATATTTTGCCCTCTTCAGTCTATCTCATGTGAATTATCAATGTACATATACAGATATACATGTAGCCAATATATATATGATTTACACCAGTTTTCACAACAAAACATTAAATTGTGACTTTTGTGGAATATTTCAGGATACCAATTTAATATGCAGTGAACATGATAATAAATTGTTGTATGTCATGTATGTGTGCTTTTTATGAAACAATTATTTTTCTTTGTTTTACAAGCAATTTGAGAAAACTTGGTATATGTAATTCAGGCTCAAATAATTCGACATTAGTGATACATGTACATGCACTCAGTGTAAACAACTAGGTAGCTCAGGGACCAGAGCAGCTCTTAACGAGAAGGTTTTAGGTTCAAATCCTAACCTAGTTACACTGAAAAGTGCTGCGCTCAATCGCCAAAAACAGTTTCACATTGTAACTTGGAGCTGATAGTTTATATCAATATGTAGAAAACCTAACAAATTATACATGCAAATTGATAATCATAGAAACCAAGTCAGGTACATATTAAATTAATGTATTGATATCACTTTAATTTCAGATTTGAACAAAGTATTTTAAATTATCCGTTATTATATTGAAGCATAAATGAAATATAAAATATAGTAAAATCCAAAGTCTGTCACATCTCTGAATCTTTCATGGTCTGTTGATGTATTGGTTGCTTTTTTTGTTAGATATTTTGCGATATCTTCAACTTGATTGTCTGAGTGTACGTTATTATCTTGCTGTTTTGTGTAATTTGATTGGATTGGATCTTTATAGGAGATTTTTATACCGGTCACTTGATCTAGGTTTTGAAAAGTCCCAGTAATTACAACAAGGGCTATCCATTTCATTTAAGAGTTCATTTGTGTCATCTTCTGATTCTCATATTGCATCATCATCAGTTTGACTTTGACTTTCATTTGCTGAATTTCCCAATTGAAGTAAAAATGTCTGTTTGATTGGTCTTCAAAAGCATTATCTTTGTCAGTAGCCATTTTGTATGTTTGTTTTGTTTTGTTATGTTTTAGCAAACGAAATAAGTACTTTAGACTTGTCAGAAAGAGGGTTGTTGTTTTGTGGTAGATTTTTCCCTATTTTATTATTTAAAATGAAATGTTTAATCTAGAGTGTAAAATATATGTGCATTTAATTAATCAATTTCTATTATTAGTTTTACTGTGAATTTTATGTCCACTATACTTTTTAATAATTTAAACTGCCACCCCCGCATTGTTGACATTTGTATCGATAGATTGATCTCAATACAGGTCAGATCAATAGTTCAAATTAGGTCAAATAGTTCAGTTCTGAAAAAAAGTAGTCCCGGCAGAACTTATCAAGACTGCCGTCGACACCATTTTATCAACATCTCGTTTCAGAATGTAAAGTAATTTTAGGAAAAAAGAAATGGTTCATTGTAAAATATGTACTGCAAGTGTAATTTATTTTATTAAAAGAATTTATTTGGTGACTTATCACCATTACAATACAAGGCAATATGTTGGGAGAATTTGTTGATAAGTCCTGCTCACTTGATAATGTCTCCTCACTTGCACGCTAACTGGATACGAGTTTTACAGATATGTTAAGGAAGCTGATATAGCGGTAGGGAAGGATGATAATCACGTTTATCATCGATTCTAGTTTGAAGTCGTTCATGTATCAATATCGAGGAAAAGATAAAGATATGAAGCAGACTTTCTAGTTTCGGTATTATCCAAAATTTCAAGTTCATTTGGATATATGAGGTAAAACCAAAATGTGGGTTATTGAGTAACAGGACCGCAGGCGGTGTGATAATGGTCCCTGTTCGTATGTCCGTCCGTCTGTCAATCCGCAATACATCAATACTTAGAAACCGTTTGATATAAAGCTTTTATACTTTGTAGGATTATTTGTCGTCCCTACTATATCGTCAGTTTGATTTAAGATCTTTTATGGGAGTTATGGGACTTTGGAAATTTTGTTAGTATGTTAACAACGCCTCCGTTTTACAGAAAGATCTCATACTTGGTAGGAATGTTTGCCATCATGTGGGAGTTTTACGTACTTAAATATGTTTCTTTAGTGTAGTGACAATAACACCTTGTGAATACAACTCTGCAAATATTTTACAGAAAGCTCGCATTCTTGTAATAGTGTCTGTCACCTTTTGAACGCAACTCTCTTGAGACCATTTGCCAGAAATCTCTAATGATTTGTAGGATTGTTTACCATCATGTGTAGTCGACCATATTATACTGCTATTTCGATTTGACCATTCGTTTGTAATGTGACTTTTCAATATGTTGACTTTTGTACCACATTTACATAGTGTGACACACAATTTAATACCTAAATATACAGCGCTAGGGACATTTTGCTATGGCGTAGCAATCTTGTTGTCCTTGAGAAGGTTTTGCATGAAGTCTGCTTCATATAAGTACATAAACTAATCGTCCAGTAGGGGTTCACAATTAATACTCATTAGAAAACCGACTGTTTTTTTTTTAAAATAAAGATCATTAAACAGGCTGATAAAAGTAACAATAATATCAATAATTGATTAGACAAAGCTGCACAAATTCAACATTCTTAGATAAACAACATTAATCTCAATGACAAAAAAAACCTTGATACGTTAAACGAAAAAACATTAACGTCCAACTTTATTACACAAGATATAACTTACGCTTTCACAAGTTAGTTGATAAAGTCTTTAGCATTTTTGTTCCAAACATCTGGCACCGTCATAACCCAAGCAATGTGAATTTCTTCAATTTTTTCCTTTCCGTGTGTATTAGCGCTCTTTGTTTCAGATCATTTATCACAGCTGTATACACATCTATTGCCAACATTGGCCTTCCGTACCCATCTTTTATCTTCATTTCAGCCGTTATATCCTAATATTCAACAGTATATAAATAAATACATTTGAATCAAACAAAAAATGTTAAATTATTAAATGTTTTGTATGTTTTATTTAAGCTACCAAAGGATGCTGTCTAACAACCCAAACATATAAAAGTAGTTTTTTTTTCAGATGTAAATGATCAACAGAGGAAGGATGAAGGCATATTCAACATTAAGCTTAGATTCTATAATTACTGGGACTTGTCAAATCAAAAGACACAAGTGTATTCATTAATTTCCATTAAAAGAAACGAAAAATAAAATTTTGATATACAGCGCAACGAGCAAGAGTTAAACAGTTGGAAGATAAAAATCAAGTACCAACTTGAAGAGCATTGAAAACCATAGACATACAGTTGTATCTTCAGTGGGTCTCTGCCATAATCTTCTTATTCTATTTATGTTTTTTTGTTGTTGTTGTTGTTTTTTAATATCTCGTAAATTAATTATAGAAATAAGTATCACTTGGTTACAAAATATACTGACCATTCGTTTGTATAATTCTAATTTGAATTTCTCAAACATCAGATAGGATTCACGTTCGCCATTTTCAATGGCACATATGTATTCTGGCAATGCTTCGTCTCCACAGGCAATATAGTTTTTGAACTATCTTTGAACAAAACAGCTGTCGGCACTGAATCTTCGATGACAGGTTCCCATTTCTCTTTACAAGATAGTGTTTCTGTTATCAAAACAGCATAACGAGAATGAGTTGTGCCAACATCTAGTGCAATGACAGCCCGAACATTGGTTTTCTTCAAACTCGTATAGAAATCGTTATTCAGCTCTTTTGATTCTGCAAATAGGAAACCAAACGTAAATAGAAGAAGCATTGAGAAACAGCAAATATATGCCCTCCTTTTTAGATTTTATTTTTACTTTTTTATATTATGCAAAAGTATCAGTTAAAAGGTGTTTTACAGGAATCACCAACCCTTCAACTTTCGTTTGATAACTAAATGACCAATATATATTCTACATACTTAGATATTTACATATATCCGTAGGAACTATTTCATTTTAAATAAGTACTACTTTACGGTATATTCCTTTTGACAAGGCACGAGTTGGTGGTGTTACTTACGATATCTACCCGAATATTATTTGTCCTATACATACGTTATTTTTATGCCAAAATAAAAATAAGAAGATGTGGTATGATTGCCAATGAGGCAACTCTCCACCAGAGACCGAATGATATAGAATTTAACAACTAAAAGTTATCTAACATATTTTTTCGATGTGCCCCATGGTTGTCTTAACGCTTCAGTGTGATTGTTGAGTCTGAATTATGACAGTAAATGTTTGATTTTCTTTGCGAGATTTATTTTATTGATATTACTCCATGGCTTTGTTCCTCAGTTTATAGTTGTGGCGTGATCGTCAGTTTGCAAAGAGGTGCTAGGGGCCGTCTAAAACTACCAGTGAGACGAGAAATTTTGCTCCGTATTGATGGCCTTACTGTGACTTAGAGATGAAGAACAGCAATAAAAGCACTGTTCCTTTGTATTTTGTGGGTTTTCTTGCTGTGTATGCACTGGTTTTGTGTCATCGAGGATACCCATATCCTTTCTTTTCTATCAATGTACTTAAAATGTTGTTGATGTATTTTTGTATCAAAGATGTAAAGAAGTCGACTCTTTGATAACACCTAGAAGTCGTCTTGCTTGTAACTTTTTAAAATCTTTTGCAGGATTTTATTATTTAAGAGTGACTCTTTTTTTAGTCATTTTAAAGTAAGCAATACTAAATTATTCATTCTATTGTTTTTAAAGAATTTTTACAGTTGCTTTGAAATCGCGAAGAGTTTACTAGAGTTCTTAGAATTTTTCTAACAAGAAAAACTTCCCTGGCCGTGACAGATCCTGCAGTGGGATAAATGATTACGCGAGAACAATGGAAAATTCTACTATGACGTCCTGCTTTCGCTTAGTAGATGTATTTATTGTTACATCGGGTTAAGGTCCGTTTCAATTTTTCTTAGAAACATAATTTCAAAAGTGTTAATCTTTGCTGCAATCGATTCCTTTTGGTATTTTTTCCTGAATGTCTCTGATCTAGCTGCATACATATACGGATGATTGACATGTTACAGTGATGAGTACAGTCAGTAGAACAATAAAGTGAGACAATACGCGAGGAATTTTTTCGCATAGCAACATGTTATATAAATTTTATACCAAACTCCCATAGCCTGTTTTTCTCATCGTATTGGTATATTTTAAGAGAAATAAAATCGTTTTGTCATTTTGTGTTTATCTAAATTTATTTTTATTATTACTATTTACCTGAACTTTTTCTTGTAAATTTATAATCAATAGCGTCCTCGTGGAAAACGTCCAAACACTGATGACACCCAGTTTTCAGTGTATGCAAGGGAGTTGATTTTTTGTCATTATTTAGATTAACCACTGTGTAAGGATATTACATTTAAACCTTCTGCTTGTTTCCAGTGACCGTTAACATATTTTTATACAGCTTTGTTTATCGTTGAGTTGTACTTGTTTGCTTTGTCGCTTATACCATTTTCATAAATTAAGAACTTTTCCTGTAAATCTTAGCGATGCATGATATTTATATGCTGTTTGTTAGTCAAATTCAAACCGTTTATAACAATGCATAGGAGTTTGAGCAATGGAAAATATTGCATACCCAAACCATGTCCGACATTTATACATTTTATTTACCTATGGTACTTGCATGATATGATGTTAATGATAATGCTATCTCAAATTACACTTGTATTTTTGTCAATATAACGGAACTATAAACAACTGTCATATAAGTAGTTAAGCTAGCTATAAAAAAAGTAAAATCACAAAAAAAACCGAACTCCGAGGAAAATTCAAAACGGAAAGTCCCTAATCAAATGGCAAAATCAAAAGCTCAACACATCAAACGAATGGCTAACAACTGTCATATTCCTGACTTGGTACAGGCATTTTCTAATGTAGAAAATGGTGGATTAAACCTGATGTAACCCACCAATTTCTTCGAAAAATGCCTGTACCAAATAGAAATTTGACAGTTGTTTTGCATTCGTTTCTTTGGTTGAAATAGTCTTACATTTGATTTTATCAGGTTTTATGGACTTTTCACTTTTTGAAATTACCTTGGAGTTCGGTATTTTTGTTAATGCTTTTTTATATATTTCGTGCATATTTTGGGGTCTTGAAATACTACGTATTGTATTATCAATATGGAGGTTATTAAAGTTGATTTGAGAGATAATCAAGAAAAACAATAACAAAATTAACTAGATTTGTAATTGCTAGCAATAACGGATGGCTACCTCGTCCCCCAATTACCAGGGTAACGGCAGCCATTTTGAAAATTCCAAAGTCAAACAGCGTATCTTTACATGCCAATTAACATTGTTGTAAAGTTTCATTAAGTTTGGAGAATTTTGAAATTTTGAAATTTTTATGGTTTCTATGGTAACGGTGGCCATTTTGGAAATTCAAAATCAAATTGAACATCTGCATATGCTAGTCAATATTTGTGTGAAGTTTCATTAACTTTGGAGCATATTGAGTTTTTGGACATTTTTACTGTTTCCATGGAAACGGCGACCATCTGGAAAATGCTATACCCCGATTGCAAATCTGCACATGCTGTTTAACATTATGGTATTGTTCCATTAATTCTGGTTCATACAATTCCGAGATATAAGCTGGACAAAAAAAGTGGAAGAAAAATAAAAATAAGAAAAAAAACCCGTAGAATAACAATATATCACCCCAACTCCGTTGAGGGTGCCATAATTATTACAAGACATACAAAAGGATATTGAACTGTTTGTAGAACAAAACGTTATTATATGGATAAGATATGAATTAACAATGGTTTGTCAATGCTACGTGATGATGACACAAATAATGGATTTTGTTATTTTAGTTGCAAAGATAGATAGTTAATAAATGATAGTAAATACACATTACCAAAAATAAAAGGTGTTTTACCTGGTTGAATGTCAGTGGTTAATTGATGGGATTCTGCTAAATCTTCTGTACTATCGATGTTCTCTGTTGTCGTTTCTGAAATTACGGGAATTGTCTTTAATTTTACTAAAACTCCAGATAGTAACTAAATATTCATTGCAATGAAATAGATGTTTATATACTAGATTTACCTGGTTTTTCAACTGTAGTTGATTCTTGCGATTCGTCTAAATTTTGTGTACTATCGATGTTCTGCGCTGTGTTTTCTGAAATCATCCGAATCATTATTTATTTAAGGTAATTGCTTATAGCCACTTAATTGTTATTTCAACAAATACAGATGTTTTAGATAGGTATTATATAATGTTGTTGGTGCGGTTTTGTGTGATTTGCGAAATTAATGGACTGTTCTATAATTTAAGGTAAAAGTAAACTGATGTAAATTAGAGGCAACCGTGGGTTACCGATGTTCAAATTTAGTAAATCCATAAAAATTATGAATCAGGATTAAAACAAAATATGAGGATCCCATGACACGGACGGAGAACTGACACGTCGACAGGGTTAGCTTTTCCTGCTATGGAATCACATGTCACAATAGGAAATAGAAAACAATCGGTAAAATATTTGATCGTTTCTATCAAATCTATTAATAACGTGTTTAAACTTGTATGTTTCACAGTTGGTCGACATTTATTTCTTGATTTTACCTGGATGATACGACGTTAATCCATCATTTGACCTTAACGTTTTATCAAATTATAGAAAAATATCAAACCCTTCAATTTTCAAATTAGTATCAAAATATCAAAATAGAAGAAAAAAATAAATTCTTGTTTGGTCCTTGATAACATTAACTGTACCAATTTTACCGCACCCAGTAGCTCATTTCGTCAATTAATATGCTTTCCGAGGCCAAAATATTTGAAAGTCCAAACACTGGAATAAACGCTAGTATATATGTCCGTTAACTTTAAATGAAGTTCACCATCAGTTTTTTTTTCTAAAAACAACAAAACAATTTCTTACATATAAAATACACGTATATTTAAAGAAACCGTTACAGATAGCTTTAACTGCGTGTTGAGATAAACAATGCTATTTTCCTTACCCGTTGATATCTTTGCATCTTTTGACTATTCAATCAAGATTATCAAACGACCACATTTTTTTCCTATGTTGTTTGCCGACTGTAAAGAATTAAAAATGATATTAACAAAATAGAAAAATTAACTTGAGTTGACAACACATGGTAAAATTGTTATATACATTTAATTATCACAGCAGACTATTGTTTTAAAAAGTAAGAAGATAACCAAAAACATAGTTTGAAGAAAGACAGACAATACCATAGTGAGGAGAAAAAGAGAAACCAAAAATAACAGCCCACCAAGAACTATTATTAGAATATTGATCAACAATAAACATATCAAACACCAATGTTAACGAAGGTGCTCCGAAAGGGTGAGTAGTTCTTGTTCGATTAGTAGCACTCGTTGTGGTTTTACTGATAAGTAAAAATGCGGCGATAAATAAATTGTGATGTCATCAACGAGGAAGGGCGGATGGGATAGTGACATCCACAAATTAAACAGGTCTGTGATGATCTTTTTGTATCCGTGGGCAAGAATGTGTGTTTGGAATACTTAAAAAATTATTTACTTATATTATTGCAAGAGGAGAATTGCGTTATTGTATATACTATGAGATATCTTTGCTATTTAAAGTATCGAACTACATCGCCCTGGAGTAGCTACTAAGCCTGCTATACATTAAATGATAGTAATCAAGAAAGAGTTTTAATATAGCAGTTGTCAGATCTACCAAAATAACGTTGTTTGAAAGAACATTAATGTAATTTGAAGAAAGATTCCAGTTAAACAGCTTTGGTTAAAATTCCAAAGGACTAAGTTCACAAAGGGTTAAAATTGGCCCTGAAAATTTCATGTTTTTTTCATCAGGCCAAAATTCTACAAATTTCAAAAAGACATAGCTGTGATATAACTATTTATACAAACTAGCGTCTTTTTGGCAAATCCGTTAAACATTACAAAGAAATGACCTCTCAAGTATGCATTATTTGTGTTGTAACGTCAGTTTTGGTCATATTTTCAATAATTCTTAACAGTTTTGTCATAATTTACTTTGGCCGCCACCCCTGATCCAGAAAGTTTGTGTGTCTAGGGATCCAATATCATCATTGGCAACTTTTGGCTGCATAAAATTCTGGATCTAGGTTGCGGCCAAGTGTTTCCTAAAGCATTTTGGTCCGAAAAATGTACAAAATCATCGTTTTTTGACAATATATCTAAAATGTGCTGACTTTGAAGCCTAGAATGTACTTTAATGAAGAGAGCTGTTTAGAGATCTGTTTTACCCAGTAGTAAGGCTTATAATAAATCCATTTAAGAACCAAATTATGTCCATTTCGATATTTTTTATAAAATTGAATTTCAAGGCCATATTTGGCTTAAGTGAACCTTGGAACATATTAGATAACTATGACCATCCAACATTAACCTATTAATAACTGTCCCTTAATCAGGCAGTCAATATAATGTGATTAACACACAGGAAAAATATTTTCTAGGGATTTGTCATTGGTGACTACAACATATTTGTCATGGAGGTAACATGTTGTCTTTGAAGATAGACGTAACATGAGTGCTCATAGACTGTAAACCGGTTATCCTATAGATTGAGAAAGAATAATCAGTATTCTTAAATCTTTAAAAAGCCATGTTATAAAAACTTTAAAACGCAAATAATGCTTTATAAATTGTATGCGTCCTAAATAAAGGCAACAGTAGTATACCGCTGTTCAATAGTCATAAATCGATTAAGCGAAAACAAATCCGGGTCCTAAGCGTTTTTCTGATTTTTAATCGCAGCAAAGTACAACATTTTTAAAACCATGATGTATACATGTAAGTACCAAAACAAGTGAAGAGCTATGTGGCCAAGAGGGAGAGATCAATTCTACAGTAAGGGCATACAATACAGTTACAGGGGAGGTAATCACATCGCTAACGTAAAATATTATTTTTCGCGATTTCAAACTGTGACATAATATTTGGAAACGATGCATATTTCGACTGATTTAAACATTTAGCTGAAAACGAGTACATGAACCCCATTTTTTAAAGATGAAATTCGGCTTGATTTTGTATGAATTTAATTTGTATCATTTTTTATGAACAAATCAATTATGATTTTTTTTAATAAATCAGGTAAATATACAGCAAGAAATGCCGTTTTTTTTTTTTGGCAAAAATCATGAACAGTTAATGAAAATGAATAATTTTTAAAGAATTGTTACACAAATTTAAAAGATACTCATGTAAAGAAGATATTCTAAATGTTCTTACAAAAATCCGCTTGTGGTAATCTTTTGAAACAAAAAGTAAGTTCGTCTGTCTGTCGAAAGGATAGAACTGTCCAGAAACCGAAATTGTGATTAAATGTCTAAAACTGTATCGAAAGCCCTTTTAAAAGGTTTGCCACAATGTTTACTTTGGAATTGGTAGCTTACCCAATATATATATACTGTGTACGGAGAAAAATAAACACGTACAAAATGCATTTTCCATTTGTTATTCAATGTAAATTTGTTACCTGAAGGGATCTTTAAATCAATTGTCTGCCTATGCACTGCACCGAAATGGGTTTTTACAACAAGTTCATATTTTCCAGAACAACATATAGGAAAGTAACATGTGAAGATATGTTGATTTTTATCAACTTCCCCTGGTACAAAAATTTCTGAGTCGTTTTTCTTGAAAAGAAGGAATATCTCATCTGGCTCAGGCACATCAAGTTCAAATTCCAGTGTTGTTTTTAATTCATTATCAATCGTACGCTTTCCTATACTCTTAGAAATTTTCGGTGTATCTGAAAGTATGTTTAACAAAACAAATTTACATATACATGTACACCAATTATATCAATAATTTCAAACACTTTTCATATGAAATTAATTCATTAAAGGTGATATAAAAATAATTAAAAAGGTACTTCAGGCAAAACAATCCAAGTAATACTTTCTGGTAGACTACATTAACATAACTGTTTTTAGCAATTCCTTTTAAGTCATATGTTTATGTATTAACATACCAATCACGTGTATGGATTAATATACCAATCGCATGTATGGATTAACATACCAATCACGTATATGGATTAACATACCAATCACGTGTATGGATTAACATACCAATTACGTGCATGTATTTACACACCTTTTATGGTTCAATAATAAATGAATAAAACCAAATCCGACCATTTTGACCGCAACCCATCTAACAAGAAATAGTTATGTTTTGTTTGCGTATTTTTAAATATCGCCACATTAGATAACATAGTGCGTGAAATAATTAGCTCGCGATCAATTAAGATAATTATATTCAATCTATTATAAGAGTGGTCTGAGCTGTTGCTTTACTGTGTAACACAATTATTAAACTCTTACCATTACGATTTGTTTTGTGTATAGACATTCAACACCACGTTAAGATGTAAAGGGCATATCCGTTTGAATTTCTGATTACTTACATTCCTTGACATTAAGCTTTATATGTTCACTATCTATTGTTTCCTCAGAATTACTAGCTCTGCAAACATATGTCCCTGCATCTGCTGCTTCCAAACTGAGAATGGATAATGATTGTTGATCTTCTGTGTCATACTTTTCCGTATTTGCTAAATCGCATGGAATTGATTTATCCGGTGTGACAAAGTGCAGCCATTCAATCTTCTTTATTTCACTGTTCGTTGACCATACTGTTGCATTGAATTGACAACTAGCACCGACAAATTCATTTAGTTCTGGCGGTGATACAACCACAAAAATTGTCTTATCTAAAACAATTTAACCATTGATTAGATGTTGCTAATATGCAAAAACAAATTACCAAAGGGTAATAAACAGTTCTCGGCAGATATGTCGCTTGCAGTCATGTAATGTGCTTATATTCAAACTTTGTATCGAAGTGTTAGGAGTTAAACCTAACTGTGTACAATAAAATATATGTATACTGATGTGCAACGGTAACTGACAGACAGTTATTGACTGCAACTGCATTTCCCTTTTCTATATTTGTTATTGAGAAGTTGCTAGATACATTTTCTAATTTGTGTCTCCTAACACATTAACAATATATAACTCATGATTTTGGACATTGGACAGTGTCTGTTGAAATGAGGTATACTTATTTTGGTGTGTTTCAATCGGAACATCTTACACGGCTGTCATCTGGTATGTCGAGAAAAGTGATCGTAAAAGAATAAGTAGCTGTGGTCAAGCATTGAGATTGCATCGTGAAAGGTTTGCTATCGGATCGTGAAATAAATTAATTCCATTCAATTCAACTGCAAAATCTATTAATATATCTATTGTATTATCAACCGGCGGAAAAAAATCAGAAAAAAAAATGTAATAATGTGCACTAAGGTAAACAAAAAATGCAGTACTTTTGATGAAAAATCAAAAGGCAACATACAACCTTATGTGAATCATTTAAGAAAAAACACGTCTTGGATCAACAATGGTCACATTCCCTTAAATTATGATAGATTTTAAACTACATCTTTGTTTGTCAGATAGTACAGTATAGACGAAGTGATCTATTCCTTGAAAAGGTAAAGATTCTTTTTAAAAGAAGGATTTTTTATTTATTTTAAATCTAAATTGATCGTGAAAGATCAGGCAACGCAATATTTGGATCATGAAAGCAATGCGTGACCAGACTGTTTAGGTTTCATTCATCGTTGAAGGACTTTTGGTGATCTACATATGCTTACTTCTACGTCAATTAGTCTCTGGTGGATAATTGTCTCATTGGCAATCATACCACATCTTCTTATTTCTTTATATTTATCATCAGAAAAAAAAATTGCTTTAATCATTAATTTATTGCAATATATTGAAGCATAGGATATCTTTTAAAAGAATGTAAATTTATGGGGTGTAATTGACCACCACCTCATATTCTACAGAACCAGAACGTAAACTTTTAGGGTGTAATTTACCAACACCTCATTTTCGACAGAACCTTTAAAACTCAATTAAAATAATACTTATTATATTTATACGTATATACAAGTAGTACTTGATGGTCATTCACAGAGGAAAACATTTATGTTAAATGTATAGTGCATTTTGTTTATAACTTAAGAAACATATGTTTTTATAGATGTATTAAGACATGTTTTCACTTAAGAGTAAAATTAAAATAACTTTTCATCCAAGCTGATAATAAAGGCAACCAGGAACTAAACTCGTCAAATATAAGTATCTTTTATCTTTAATTTAAATGCATTTGGGAGTGACAAAGCAAGAGGGGTCTTATCTGTAAATACACTGAATGCGTGCGAATTGGTATACGTCATAATAAAAATCTCAACCTCGCACCTCGAGTGTTGTAGGATCGATTTCCTAGCTTGGGCAGTAAATTTATCTGTTCTTTTCCCGGTCTCGCTCAGTTTGGAAATATTAATATACCATAAGGTTTTTTTCCCATGGTATGTTTCTTCAAAGAATGTTTTTAAGCAAGCAGCAGTAGTAGTTATAACAACAAACACTGTACAACTCTTATTCAAAATCATATGCCCGGATGAAGGGACCCTACGACTGTCAACACTTTTTTCAGCTCGAACATAAATAGTTTAGCTGGTCGTATCTAATACAATAACGGCATAACTTCCTTTAAATAGTATTATTCATTGCTGCCACTGCCGCTATTTAGACATTTCGTGGCATCAAAAATTTCAAACACAACAAATTCAAACCAGGAATTATTTCGGGATATGTTCCATTTATATATTCTATGAATTGTTCATACATTTTGACGGCCATTTCGAAAATGGCAGTCAACGGATAATTTTGACATCGCGAACCAATTCAGAATGGCATATTAATTCTAACACAAAAGATGTTTCTCAAATTTTGTAATTTTACCACCTTCACCATCAATTTTTACATGACGCAAATTTGAAATTCCCAGAATCAGTTATGATTTTTCATTGAAACGCTGGCTCCTTTTTTCAATTATAACAACTACATAAAAATGTTAACGGACGGACAGACATACAGTTATTGCTTTATGACACCACGGACTAGTCTGTATGGTTTTAGTAAAAGAAAACCCAGACCAAATGGCTTTGAACCATTATAGCCTAACAGATTATTCCATAACAAAAAGAACTGGATAAAAGTCCTGAAAATCCGGTCTTTTGCAGTAAAATCAACTTTGCCTGAGGAAGTTGGAAACTTAGTTTCTTAATCATTTCGTAATTTATCATTGGGGAATTATGTATTATATAATAATGTTCAGGTAACTACTAAATGATTTGAACACTTTCTATAATTTGTGCAATGACATATAAGCCACACTGGATCTTTCACGTGTCTTGCTTATCACTTTTGCTTGTTTAAGTTTCATATCTAACTACTATAATGTTTGAGATATAAGGCAAAAACGCAAAAATTGCTTAAAATCGTCATCAAATGGCAATAACTCTAATAAGGAGTCGAATGACGATTTCCACCATCAGACTTATTTGTGGAACTTGTCTTGCTGATCAATTTTGTTATTCAAAGTTTCTCTCTATCTATTATAGTTTTCAAGATAATAGGCAAAATGAAAGAAAATGGTAAAATTTATCATTTAAGGGCAATAACTCCTATAAGAAGTCATCTGACAGTTTTGACGATATAGACATTTGTGCTAGCTCAACATTCTGAACATTTGTGCTTGCGTCAGAATTTCTCTATTTATAACGGTTTTCAAAATAATAGACAAAACTTACATTTTACCCTATGTTCTATTTTTAGCCAATTCGGCATACTTGGTTGGCAGGCGGGGTCGTCGTTTTGACAACTAGATATCTCAATGATGAGTGTAGCCAAGTCTGGTTAAATTTGGCCCAGTATTTTCAGAGGAGAAGATTTTGTAAAGTTAACAGATGACGACGGACGACGACGGACGGACGGACGCCAAGTGATGATAAAAGCTCAGGTGGCCTTTTGAACCAGGTGAGCTAAAACTATGTGACATTTGTCGACAAGCTCAATTGATTAAGATTTCGTCATGGACATAATTGTGTTAGTCTTAGCACAATTTTATTTTTAATTAAGAACATTTTGGTATGTTTTTGTTTTTAATTCTTGTTTGGTTAACTGATCAATCTATTTATGCACATAATGGTGAACTGTTGTTTGGATTGCCTGTTGGTTTGTAATGATATCATTTATGACCATGTGCGTTCATTTGGAACGAAAATATCGACATACATCCGAATAAGTTACAAAGTCATTGCTAGCTTTTAGACACAGAGACATACTTTTTTATTTAATCTTGTAGTTCTTAAGCAATAGACAAAACAGGTCTGCTCATTTAGTTTTAAAGATACCTGAAAAACTCTTTTCAAGGCGTCTTTTGTCGAAGTGCTTTCAGTCCGCTGCTCATTATGTGTAGGGATAGCATTGGCGTCTGTAAAGTGAAATTTGAAGAATAATATAATAACGTATGGGATGTTGACTCTTACACACTATCTTCAAAGCTCGTTCGAATGATTTAACTATTAAATTGTCATTAAAATAAACAGTTTAAAACTTTTAAATACATATATATGTAAATTAACTACAATCAAAACTGAACATATGATACCAATATTTCACAGTAACGACAATTTTTATCTCTACGACCTAAAACATGTGAAAACATAATTATTAAGTCTTTTAAGTTATATTATAGCGATCATATTGGCAATATGAATTATTATTTTCATTTCTAAAACAATTAATTTGAATATACATCATTAAAATATTTCAGATGACCATCTCTATCTGTAGAATGCATGACTAGATGAGCGTTCCTGATTAAGGTTATTCAAGAAAGCCCGTCGGACGCACGATGTTAATAAATTGTTATCGTAATTTACTAGCACTGTGTCGATACTACTGCTGGTGGAATCTTAGTCTCCGGTATCATCAGCTCAGTGGCCAGTACTACATGTAATAGTATTTACAACAAGTATCATGGACTTATTCATAATTCCCCAATGATAAATTACGAAATGATTAAGAAACTAAGTTTCCAACTTCCTCAGGCAAAGTTGATTTTAGCTGAATTTCGATATTCTTTTGTATGTCTCATTTTGGTAATTTTGCCCCAACTTTTCTACGCATGTCACATCCATAGCTTTCAAATGTTTAGATTTGATCGTTCATGATGAAGGTACAATGTACATTAAGAAAAACCTTAAGACATACGAAATTTTTAAAGTGCTATTTGTCTTTTTGGTTGAAGGTAATATTTTTTCCTTTTAGCTTCGAAAATAAGATGCATATATTTTAACGGTAGTGTTGTTCCATGAGAGTTCTTGTCACGAAAATAAACAAAACATTAACAAATGATATTTCAGCATGTATCAAACAGACGTTTTCTTACATAATTACCGCCTCAATGGTCTCGTCGTTTCGTGCTTGCTTCGATCATCATCATCATCATCATCATTATGACCATAATCATCATCAATCATCAACCACCAATGTAACGTACGACAAAAGGTTGATCGACATGTTTTAGATATTACTATGGGCACCAATTTCACCCTTTTAACAGAAGGATAGGCCAAGTGGTCGTGGTTTCTTATATCTGACTTTAAGGTATGTGATTTGCTCATTGTTGAAGGCCACAGGGGACCTATAGTTGCTTACGTTCACGTGGCACTGGTGGATAGTTGTCTCAATGTCAATCATACATAAACTTATTTTTATATATGAATTTGATGCAACTGTCATA
Source organism: Mytilus coruscus (assembly GCA_017311375.1). Taxonomy (NCBI): domain Eukaryota; kingdom Metazoa; phylum Mollusca; class Bivalvia; order Mytilida; family Mytilidae; genus Mytilus; species Mytilus coruscus. The sequence continues at coordinate 11,555,366 of CM029597.1, forward strand.
CAAGTGAGAGGTTTCGCTAGCTATAAAACCAAATTTAATCCACCCTTTTCTACATAAGGAAATGCCTGTACCAAGTCAGGAATATGACAGTTGTTTCCCATTCGTTTGATGTGTTTGAGCTTTTGATTTTGCCATTTGAATAGGGACTTTCCGTTTTGAATTTTCCTTGAGTTCGGTATTTTTGTTATTTTATTTTATACAATAATTAATGTATAATAATTTGCAATGTTGACTAGCAAACATTTTTATTTAGTACAATTACATCTTTTCCTTTCTATTTTGTTATATTAGTTATTTTGACAGATAATCGTTTTTAAGCCCAGTGTTTACGTTATGGTGAGTTTTGTTTCGATAGGCTGTTGGCTTTTATTTATATCGTTTCTGACCATGTGCGTACATTAGACACGGAAGTATCGACATCAGTTCGAACAGGACAAAAAGATTATTAGAAAATAATTGTCTTTCAAAATATTCCCTTAGATATAGCAAACTGAATATAAATAAAATGCAGATAACAAACCGCAGTGTGAATGATGGCTTAAGGACACCGATGCATATTTGTTTATATAATCTGGTGGTTAAAGACAGACAAAAATAGTTCTCCTCATTTTGTATTATAAATACCTGAAAACCCTTTTCAAGGGCGTCTTTTGTGAATGTGCTTTCAATCCGCTTTTCATTATATGAAGAGACAGCACTGACGTCTGTGAAGTGAAATTTGAAAAAAAGTATAATTATGTATGGGAGTATTGACTAAGCTCGTTCTCGTTGTAATGCTTTATAACTATTATTAGTTATTACAATTAACGGTTAAACACTTTTAAAACATATTTAAATAGATTAAGCTCATTCAAAGGTGAACATGCAGAAACTAATACTTCACAATCTGAAATATGTGAATACATACATATTAAGTATTTTAAGCTATATTTTGTTATCATGTCATTAATAGTTGAAAACGAACACTTCATAAATTTCGTTTATGCTTTGTATGAATTAAGTTATTTTTCAAGCAGTTTCTATTGCGGTGTGCAGCACAATAAAAGATTTTGAAACACGACTGACAAGACTTTAATTTTCTGAAGGCATACTGTTCAAATCAGTAATTAAACTGAAGGAAAAGTCTAAAATATTGACAGCGAGTACTCTAAGCTTAGTAATGTTAGTCTTTAGTTTTTTATTCGTTGATTTATGTGTTTTGTGTCAATCTGATAAGTCAAGGCTTTTTCAACTGATTTTACAGTTTGTTCTCATGATGTGCTTCTACATCACTGACCTAGGTTGGGAAGGTTGAGCCGCAAACATGTTTAACCTCAACACATTATGTATATTCCTGACAAAGTCAGAAGCTTGTAAATCAGTGGTAGTCATATTTGTTTTTCGTTAATTGTTTTGTACAAAAATAAAGCCATTGATTTTCTCATTTGAATTCTTCGGCATTTTGTGATGTTGGACCTTTTATGATTTACTACACGGTATGGGTTTAAGCTGACCTCATCATTGTGTTTCTGGTGGATAGATGTCTCATTGACAATAATACCACAACTTATTACTTTTTAATTATATGTTTCACAGATGACGACGGATATTTAACCAAATCACGTCCTCTTTTCCTCTAATGTGACATACCGAAAAAGACTTATCAATGGGTTTGTACTCACATAAGCAGCATGCACGACAGGTGCTACATGTGGAGCAAGATCTGGTTACCCCTACGAAGCACCTGAGATAACCAAGGTTTATAGCAGATTTCAAGATAACAGACAAAACGTGCATTGTACCCATATTTTCTATGTTTAGCCATGTCTGCTAAGTTGGGTCGGCAGGCGAAGTCATCGTACATTTTAAAACTAGATACCCCAATTATGATTTCGCCACGTTTGGTTGAATTTAGCCCAGTAGTGTCAGAGAAGATTTTGTAAAACTTAACCGACGATTAGAAAATCTCACTTGGCCTTTCGACCAGGTGATATAAAAAGCAAAAGAAAGTGGATAAAGGCATACTCATAGTCGTTACATTTCACTGCAGTTATACCGTGCAACACTACAATTCTATATATCTACTACTTCAAGTAGCGTCGACAATATTAGAATGGTCTGTCTTGTTCATGGTAGTTATAGGACGAAGGCATTATCATTGCTTCAAAGATTCCTTCCACTTTGTTAGTTAATATAGAAAGCGACATTTGTATTTTAAAAATTTCTCATTCGAAACTTCTGGCTACCTTTCAACCTAGCATCGAATATAATGCAAGAATTAATGTAATTTATTTAAGGTTGTTTTATCATTTGGTTTCTTTGGTTTTCTCTTTGTTGCCACTGCTCTTAGACGAATAACGTACTGGTAATACTTTTAAAATATCCCAGCATTACGGCTCAATAAAATAAACTGCTTCGCTGAGCGCAGCTGGATACGCCCGCAGAGGTCCAACCCTGAACAGTTAGGGCAAAATGGACACAATATTCAAGCTTGATACAGGTCTGAATTTGGATTGTAAATAAATATTTGACATATTATAGGTTTCTGAATAAATTTAGTCAAAGACCTTGAAATTGGTTATATGAATTGAATTTATATTCAGTTAAAGATTTCTTGCTGTTGTGCAATACTTAGTAAATATGTTGTCAGACTATAAACAAGTAAAGTTCAATTTCTTCTCAATGTCATATTTGAAATTTATGAAAATCAATAGGAGATTACATCAATAGCTATAAATAATTCACCAAAGTTTCATGAGAACTGTTGAAAGCATTTTGAGTTATTGTCCAAAACTGGAAACTCCCCTTTTTAATGAATAAAACCCCATAACTCAGAAATGTAAATCTAAAATTTATAAAATTCTAAAGGAGCTTACATCAATAGATATAAACAATTCACCAAAGTTTCATGAGAACTGCTGAAAGCATTTTTAGTTATTGTCCGAAAACTGGAAAATCCCCATTTTTATGAATAAAACCCTGTAACTCGGAAACGTAAAATCTAAAATTTACAAAACTCAAAAGGAGCTCATGTCAATAGATATAAACAATTCACCAAAATTCCTTGCAAGTTGGTGAAAGCATTCCAGAGTTATTGTCGGAAAACTGGAAAATTCCTTTTTAATGAATAAAACCCCAAAACTCGGAAACGGTAAATCTGAAATTCATAAAAACAAAAAGGGGCTCACGTTAATAGATATAAACAATTCACCAAAGTTTCATGCATATTGGTTAAAGCTTTTTGAGTTAATGTCCGACATGTTGACGAAGGACGGACGGACAGACTGACAGACGGTCAACGGTATACCATAATTCGTCCGTAAACGGGCGTATAAAAACACTAAATAGAGTATGATGAAGAGTAAATATATGTACAAGACCAAAGCAATCGAACGATTTAAATAAGATATTTAATATATGCTTACAAGCAGCATGTTATATGCTACAATTATATGGTTAAACAGTTTATGTTAATTCATTAAAATATCTAGTAATTAATAATATGATGACAATACGGTGTTTCAATTAATGACACAAAATTGCTACTCGCTAGTGAAGGGAAACAAAAGAACAAAACACAGCGCTTCCATTGCTGTTCTTAACGCACGTTTAAATAGATATAAGAAGATGTGGTATGAGTGCCAATGAGACAACTCTCCATCCAAGTCAAAATTTATAAATGTAAACCATTAAAGCACATTTGATCATCAAAGGAAACATTAATATTAAAACAGAACAACATGTTTGAAATTAGAATACTCGACTTACCTCATTAATATTCCTGAAAGACTCCACTTTAAAAATGTTTATAGTATAGCATTGACATTGTCTGGCTGTATGCATTTATACATATTTCAGACATTTCGTTCACTGACCGATTTACATTACTACTCGCATGCGTATTGATTTTTTTCTACTTTTACACAGGTACAAGGCTTATTCCAACCATATTAGTATTTATTTAGTGTATTCAAAAAAGACTTAGACAAAATAAATGCTGTAGATAGAATGCTGATGTAAGTTGGGCAGACGGTCCACATTCAAAACAAAACATCCAAAAGCATAGAAAATATCACGGACTAGACTAGTTCAAGCTCACTTTCGTTCTTCCAATATTTGTTTTCTCAGACGACCAGTCTTTCCTCCTCTACTTTCTGAATGAAACTTTCCTTAGAAAAATATCAACAATGTTTTGACCCTTTTGTAGATAGTAATCACAATTCAAATAAATAGCCTGGCATATTTCAACAAGATAAGGCGGAAATCGTTTCTCGTTTCTTAACTGGAACAAAATTCCCATCCGTTTGAAGTGTTTGAGCTTTTGATTTGCAATTTGTTAAGGGACTTTCCGTTTTGAATTTTCCTTGGAGTTCGGTATTTTGTTATTATACTTTTTATATGAATTGAATCAATTTGATTTTTTGAATAAAATTACATGAATTTTTCAAGAAATGCTTTCGTCTTACGACTAATTTCATGACAAAATTGTTTTACAACCACTTTCTCTCAGTTTTAAACTTATAACCAAATCATAAAGTAAAGTGTGTTTCAGAATTTTAGTAAAACTATAATAGTACATTACTGTACTCTTATTCAACTATTTGAATGTTGACTATCAGTCCCTGTAGGTATCATCAGCTCAGTAATCATGATTTATAAACAAACCTTTCTAAAATTGTCCGTTAATGAAACTTTGAAATTATAAAGTAACAAAGGTTAAACTCCTCAGGCAAAGTTGACCTGAGATGCATTTGGCTATTTTGTTACATGTAGAACTCTTTTTTGTAATATAGCTATTCAACTGTTTCGGTTCTCATACATCCTTTGCTTTCAAATATTCGGCTTTCAGCATTCCTGATGAAGGTAAAAGTATGAGAAAAATACCAATTCCAGGGCAAATTCAGAAAAGCGCATCCGACGCAGGAAATGTATAACGTGTTGTTTTCATTTTTCACCCCAATAATTAAAATTAATCATTATGCTAATTTTGAGGACAAAATTAAAGTCTATCATGAGCCACACTAATTGAATAGTGGGCAGAGGATAGTTTTTAATAAGAGACACCTTATAGGTTAAAATCAAAGAAAACATATTAATTTGATCTTCGGAGTTTTACTTACCGCTTTCGCCTGTATGCTACTTCTTTTGTAATGACTTCCTTGCGAAACAGACTTCATCCGATATGACTTTATGATCACCATCAGTATCGTCTAATTGTGGAAGAACACAAGAACTAGTCTGCTGAGTGCTTTCAGGTTTTAAAACCAATTCTTTGCAGTCTGAATTAAAACAATTTATGAGAGTTAGACATAATAAAATCATGTATATTTGAGTTTAGTTTGTAACTGTCTGAAGTTTTCATATAATTACAATAACAATTTGGTAGTAGGTGTAAACAGTTGGTACCGTGATTAGAATTATTAGCTCTGCAAACATATGTCCCTGCATCTAAACTGAGAAGGATTATTTATTGTTGAACTTCCGTACTATACTTTTTCGTATTTGCTTAATCGCATGGAATTGTTTTATCCGGTGTAACCAAGAGTGGCCATTCAATCTGCTTTATATCACCTTTCATTGACTATATTATTGCATTGAATTGCATCTAGCATGTTATGTTATGTCAGTGAGACATCCACAAAATATCCTTATCTTAAACAGTTTAACCATTTATTAGATGCGACTAACAGGTCATAAAAATAAAATGATAATAAAACAACTACTATCGATGAATAATTTATAATTTAAAACAAAACATATGTTCTGTTAAAACAGAAAAGGGAGCTATATGACCGTGAGACCGTAAGGGACGATAAAAGACAAGCAAAGTTCATCATAGGTCAACTTTGCTTATGGGCGTTGAACTCCTTCAATAGTATATAATAAATGCATGGCCAATTATTTTCGTGTGTACGTTTATCATTTTCACTAACCCATTTATGATTCACTAGTAAATGAATAAAGCATACTTACCAGAACTCATCTGGCAAGTCTTAGCATGAAATAGACGATATAGTTATATTTTGCTTTTTATGTTATGTTTAATATTTAACGTCACAGTACCCAAAATGCACCGAGTACCCAAATTGCACCTATTGAGCAAACATAGCAGCGGAAATCTTACAAGTTTTCTTTGAGACTAAAAATTTGTATTTTATGATTTGAAAATGATACACGTCTTTCAACATAGGTAAATATATTTAAATATACACAAAACGTTTACAGTATATATCAAAAGATGAAGTATTTACTGGAAAAATTAAAATCTATGGAAAAGTCGCTATCGACGTCCACAAAAAGTCATCTTTTAAAATGAGCAAATAAAATATGTTACAGGCATTCATTTCTTAAAAATGAATAGTAAGCATGGACTAATGTCAAATTGTTCTAAATATTTAAAGAAATAAAACAAAACATCTGTTATTCGATTTTTAGGGATGTTAATTTAAGCATGAATGCAATTTGGGTACTCCTCATTAGATAGTAATTGATGATTTGGAGGTCGGTTCAAACCCATTTTTCTACAATTCAATATGGATTCAAAATTAAATTGGTGTAACTATATAGTAAATAAGAATACATCTACAAAGTAAACATAGAATGGAAACTTTTGTGTGGATCATATATAAACGTAGGTAAAAAACTGTCAAAATAGGTGCAATTTGGGTACCCTCACGTTAAATCTCCATACTTATGATTAACGGTTCTAGTCCGATAATCCACTCGAGATCAATTAAGGAGGTAATATTAAATCTATTTTCCAAAGGAGTAGGCCGGTAAGACCCTTTTGACCCCAAAATATAGCATTTTACAAATTTGTTAAAGATGTAATTTCTTAGCTATTTATTGAAGGTAGAATACTTTAGTTACATAAATATGGGCTGTTTTTGACAATACAATACACATGCATCAGGTACTAGCATCATGAATTCATGCAAAATTATTGAAATCTTCAAAATTTTAGCATTTGTGCTAATTTTAGACGGTTTTGTCTAAAATGGAAGTGGCGCACTTGTGTTCAGTCTTAATATTTAAATATATGTTGTAGTTGATGATAATACATAACATATAAAAGGTTGAGACTGCACACGAATGCGCCACTTTCATTTTAGACAAAACCATCTGAAAATGACGTTTTATGACATATTTGATAGATTTTTCATATTTAAGTTTGAATTTGAGCGTCTTTAATGACCAACTCAGTTCAATTCTTTTACATAAACTAATTGAATCGACTGAAGTAGACACTTAAGTGTTAACAAAATGTCAAAACTCTTTCTTCAGATGTACTTCAAATTTTAGGCCAAAATTAGCCGTAACGGACCTTCTCCTTTAAAGAGCTGTTGCCTTACTGTGTACAATAACTCATATGTATACTGGTTTACAACACTGTATAGCAGACAGTTATGGACTGTAATTGGGTCTCTTTTTCTATATTTCTAAGAAGTTCCATGATATTTTTCTGATTTCCACTTGTCTCGCCACCTTACACCTTAATTATATTAACCGCATGATCCTTGACCGTGTCTGTTTTATCCAGTATAATTCTCTTGATTCGTTTTTAATCGAGATACAACTAATTAACTTTTAGAACATGTAAATTGTCAACTGACAAAGTACATGTAGTAATTACTAATACTGAAAAACGAAAGTGAACTTTTTCGTAAAATTAATTGATGTATGCATTTCGCCATCGACATTATTATGTTGTCTTAGCACATCTGTTTTATTTCGTATTGAGAATATTCTGGTGCGTTGTTGTTTAAAAATATACATGGTTGGTTTAGTGGCCAATCTATTTGTGCATGTCGTGGTGAACTGTATCAATTCTGACCATGTTCATTCATTTTAAACTAAAGATAACTACCTACAATGGTCATGCTAGCTTTAAGACTAAGAGGCATACTTTCTTATTTAATCTTGTAGTTGGTGAGGCAACATCCTAATTTAGTATCATAGATACCTGAAAAACTCTTTTCTGTGGCGTCTTTTGTAGACGTTCTTCCTGCCCGATTTTCATTATTTGAAGATATAGCACTGACGTCTGTAAAGTGAAATTTGTAGAAGGAATAATTATGTATGAGATATTGACTCTTATATATACACTACAAAGTTCGTTTAATTGATTAATCTATTAAATAGTCATAAGAATAAACGGTAGTAAACTTCTAAATACATATTTAAATAAATAAAGTACAATCATGTTGAAATAAAATTGAGAATGGAATTGAAAGACTTCCCGATAAAGCATCGGCAAATATGTTATATAATGGTTTTAAATATGGTTTTCGAACACATTAAACAGGCCCAAGGGTTGCTTATGAAAGCAAAATTTAAAATCAGTTTTACAAGATCCAAATTTAGCTTGAGAAAAGTCATGTGTGAAGTGGAAAATGGCAGAATTCCAGGCCCTTTTATAATCGACCTATTTCAAATCTTAGAGTTTTCCCATAGGCATTGTACCAAAGAAACCGGTGGTTTTCGTTCAATAACTCATTTGTCTTCACCAGCTAATGGCGGCATCAATGATTTTATTGATGATTTCTATACTTCAGTAAAATATTCAACTTTTGACAATGCAGTAAACATGATAAAAAAGTGGAAATTGCCAAATGGATATAAAGTCCGCCTTCAGATTATTGCCCATGTTCCTTGCGAGTTTGGTTTATTGGGCTTTAAAATTGAAGACTTCTATTTCATATAGAAAACATTGCCATGGGGTTATCGGTCTCGTGTAGTCATTTCAATAGGTGTTTATTCATTTTGCACTGGCCTGTAGAAAGAAAATCGGGACTAAATGATATTGATCACTATCTAGATGTTTTTTCATTTACTGGAGCGGAAATTAATGAACACGTTTTGCAATGTATGTGTTGAATTAGGGTTCCTTTAGCTGAGGACAAGACCACAGGTCCAAGCACGAGAATAACATATTAAGGGATAACAATTGACACGGAAAGATGCAAATTCAAATTTCAGAATACAAAATAATTGAATTGCTTCATAAAGTGAAAGATACAAGTAATCATAAAAGATAACTTTAAAACAACTTCAGTCTTTATGTGGTTCATTGGCCTTTTGTGCCAGGGCTTTACCAGCTAGACGTGCTTTCAGTAGACGTTTATATATAGCGTGTCAGAGAGAGTGAAAAAACCGCATCACTTCAGGTAGCACTACAGTCTTATAATGAATTTTATTGATTTTTATCACATTACTTTAAAGTATTAATCCATCTTCACATTTTGTAAAAATCTCAGAGTCATTATCATGTCACAACAGGGAGTAAATTAATAATTAAATTGTGTAAATAAAAGCACATAGTAAATACTTTATATGTAAGAGCATATGGGAAGAGCTATTCTTTCAATCATCTGTTGATACCAAGTGTATAGCTGTTAATCTCTGACCACAATATAAATAATGTGGTCTTATCTTATTATTTTACAATCAAAATTAATTTATATAACTACCGGTATGGGGTCAACAAAAAAATATAAAAGAGAAAAATGTAGAGGGTAAAAAATCTAAAGTGAAGCCATATAGGTAGATAAATATAAATGAGTAAGAATAGTTTTGAAACCCTCTGACAAATGTTCTTACTAAGGCAAGAAAAAATTGTATATGAATAAGACGCCAGCACACAATGACATTCACAACATCCTTATTCTAGACAAATCACATGAACAATAGTGATTTTTAACGTGTACTATAAGAAGTATTTTGTAGAGGACAGTAGTTGGTATGAAAATATCTTTTATTCTACATTTTTAAGTTTCTGCGTCCTAGTTAATTTCATAGTACCATATATTTCTTTTAAATGTGAATGATAATTATTATTTCATAGTTAGAATAATGTAAAATATTGATTGTATACAGCTGGTCACTCTAAATTTTCTCATATCTTAGACTTTCTGGACAGGGCAGGAGCTTTGACCATTTTCAATTACTACATTACAGATTGGTGACGTCAAACAACCGCCAAATGCTAAATTTGATAGACAGTGCACAAATTATACAAAATTTACATTTTAAGCGTATAAAAGACACAAACTGTGTAGTTCTTTTGATAAAACAACGGTGTCAGAACACTCCTGTGGTGTTCCAAGAGGAATGTTTTTATATTTGTGTCATTTATACATATAGGGGTTCAAAAGGGGATATTCAGTTTTTCAAAACAATTTTTCATTTGAATTATTATGTAAAATAATGAAAATAGAAACTTCCTGGGTACCCCTTTGGATTGACTTTGATTATGTAATTAAAGGAGTATTTTCTACAAAGCCGTCCCAGTTTTTGGATAATTTGTTTATGAAGGAATTTATAGGTCTCCAAAGATGAAAGGTAAAATGATCTTTGGCACCCAGCAGTTATATCAATATATCTTCTAATTTGAGGCATATATCAAAAATCTGAGACACGGTTTTCTAGCTTGTGTATGGTCAACATGGTCAATTAAAGGGATGAAAACTAATTTTACTACAATTTGACCTGAATATGCTATTTTCATCCAAGTTGTCAGAACACTTTTTGGCATTTAATGAGCTATATTTTTAATTGATCATGCAAAAACAATAAATATCTATAGATGAAGAAAAATTATATATTTCAGCTTTAAAATGAGTTAAAGATTTTAAAATCCAATGAATAAATTGGAGAAATTAATGTTTAAAACTATTGGTTGAGTTCGAAAAGTCTGACTGTAGTGCTACCTACACTAGTCAGAATATCAAAAGATATTTTGAATGATATTTTAATTTGGAATTTATTTTAGAAAATTATAATGGGATTTCTGATATTTTGACGACAGTGGTTGTCAAGCTCTGTTTTAAATCTCTTTACCGATTGTGCTGGGGAATTGTGGCGCGGATGTGGTGTATATTTTAATGGGAAATGGTCATATTTAGCTTGGCCTATGAATTGGAAGGAAGACGTTTTCAGAGACATCACTTATTTAGAAATGATCCCTATCGCATAATATATTTATTTTGGGGTAGTCTGTGGCAAAGAAAGAAAATAATGTTTCTTTCCGATAACCAGTAAGTTGTAAAATTATTAATTCCTGCTCATCAAAATCACCTCGTGTTATGTCACTTGTTAGACATATCGTATTGTACTCCTTGCTGGATAGTTTTCACATATAAACTGTCCTATTCCTGGTTATAAAAATATTTTTCTCATTTAATCTCTCGTGGAAAATTTCAGAAATACAAGGAATTGGCTCCATGTGCAGGACCATATCCCACTTTAGTTCCAGCGGACTTTGGACAATTTTAGACCAGAAGTGTTGAGCCTAATAAAAGCCTCAAATTCTTTCAATACTTGGCTTACGTATCAAAATGGACTAAATGCATTTCAAAACTTTAAACATAAACTAAATTTGAATGACGATGGCTGTGTCCTGTTTCACATTTAGTTAGTTATATAGCTTACATGTTTAAGGTAGAATATTCATATTCTACTGTGAAGGCGTACCTTTCAGGCAGTAGTTTTTATCATAAAATTAATGATTTTTGGACAACACTCATTGTTTTCTAGTTCAAAAGATGCTCAGTAGTATGTCCGCTTAGATAAGCGACACGATGTTTGTTTAAAGCTTCATTATTAGTTGCATTTATTGGATTTCTTTGTGTTGGAGAAATTGCAAAATCAAATTTTAATGAGAACCATATTGTAAAACGATACAATATAACAATTGATACTAACTCAGGGTCACTTTATATTACTATTCCTTCTTCAAAGACTGATTAGCTGGATAATTCAGCCACGATCATTTTGGAAAGAAATAAAACTAGTTCGGTTTGTCCTGTTCAGTTAATGTCAGACTACCTTGCCATGAGATATAAAAATGATGGAAATTTATTTTGTCATGCAAATGAAAACTCAAACTAGGTACCAGTTTTCTAATATTTTTAAGAAAACCCTTGCCTTTTAGTATACAATCCTTCTGAATTTAATACACATTCTTTCCGTATTGGAGCTGCAACAGTCTTTTCTTGATGGTTTAGATGAAAATAGTATTAAAATGAAAGGTCAATGGAAATCAGCTGCTTACAAAGATTATATAAGAACAAACCTCGTATAGTATTAAAAACTTAATTTATAGGGTACCTGAAAGATATTTGGTTAATTGGCTCTTCAATTGTCACAAGAGCAAGACTTTAGTGATCACGCTCAAATTAAGCCTGTAGGTGCATCGCTCGGATGAGAGAAAATTGGATGTCAGTTAGTTTGGATCAGTATGACGAGTATGAAATGGCAGAATTTGGTTAGATTGGTACAATGTATTATTAATTGGAGAAGTATTCCGTTTGCTTTTATTACTCACTGTGGGTTATTCACTGTGGGGTAATGATATCGGGACACACCTTGTGGAGAATTATTCTATCATATAAAGTTTGCCATAGCCATTCTCTCAAAGATGTTACCTGGCACTGCATAAGTGTGGTCAAGTATTTTACCTAGATTTAAGTAGAGGTTCTCCAATAACACTAGAGCTATGGAAACTACTAGGCAGAGAATAAATATGGGGTGTGGGGTGTGGGGTGTGGGGTGTGTGTGTGTGTGTGTGTGTGTGTGTGTGTGTGTGGGGGGGTGCGTTACTATTTGCTTAAAATAGGAGGTTACGTGATTAAACATACAGATTTTGAGGATAAGCATGTTGGCCTTTTAGTGAATCTGGCAATGATATATTCCTAAATCAGTTTCAAGGTGCTCTGGAAATGTTTTTAAAATTTCCTCATTGTTTGGTTTCCTAACAATGAATAAACTAGCATCAAATGTTGAGTTCAAATTGTTTTAGTTTATCAATTAAGAAGACAATCATAATTTTACCTCACACTTTGTTAGGTAATATACCGAGCGCTTTTTTATTTAAAAATTCTCAGTCAGAACATCTGGCTACCTTATGGACTTCAATACAAAAATATTGTTATTTATTTAAGGGTTTTTAAATATTTTTCACATTGTTGCCCCTTCTCTTAAGGGAACAGCGTACTTTTATTATCTTCAAAATGTCACAGCATAACGACTCACTCAACATAGACTATGATCAAATATGAATACATATAAGACAGAAGCAATCGAACGATTATTTTTTAATATGTGCGTACAAGCTCCTTTTATATGCTGCATCAAGTGTAATACGATATTTATCCTCTCGAGACAGTTAAATTTTCAAATTTAAACGCGATGCTCATCGAGCGTTTAAATATTTAAAATTTAACTGTCGAAAGTGGATATCGTATTTTGGTGGTGGAATCTGTTTCTCTAATGATTTATAGACGATATACAGACAATTCTAATCCTACTTTTCGAATTATCTGCAAAAAGATGTGTGCTCTCTATGTGACGTCATCAGACATGGTCTCCTTTTTCATGACGTCACAATAGGAAATTCAAAGGAAAACAAGACAGCTTGACGTCTTTTTCAAATTTTGACCAATGAAGAACTGAGATCAAACGAACCACACGTTGATTAAATAAAATAAAATGCTTTGCTGAGCGCAGCCTGATACGACCGCAGAGGTCGAACCCTGAACAGTTGGGGCAAATTTGGACACAATATTCAAGCTTGATACTGTCCTAATTTGGATTGTGGTCACAATTTTGACATAATATAGGTTTCTGACACAAAATAAATGTGGTCAAAGATCTTACAAATCTATTGCGCAATACTGTGCAATTGAAAATTTCTTCTTGAAACTTTTCAAAATTCGAAATTTGAAAATTTTGAAAAAATATGAATCCTTAAAAATTGGAAAAAAATCCCCAACTTTTAGAACCCCCTTGGAGCAATAACCCCAAAACTCAATCCCAGCCTTTCCTTTGTAGTATGGAACCTTGTAGTACAATTTCAGAGATCCATACACTTAAACACAAGTTATTGTCTGAAACTAGAAAATGCTTGTTTTGGCCCTTTTGGCCCCTTATTCCTACAAGTTTGGGGCAATTAATTCCAAACTCAATCCCAGCCTTCCCTTTGTAATATGGAACCTTGTGTTACAATGTCAGAGAGATCCATACACTTCATACAAGTTATTGTCTGGAAACTAGAAAATGCTTGTTTTTGACCCTTTTGGCCCTTAATTCCTAAACTGTGCATGGCCCCATAACCCCTAAAATGAATCTCAACCTTCTACTTGTGGTATTAAACATTGTGGTACAATTTCAGAGCAATCAAAATACTTATACACAGTTATTATCCTGAAACTAGAAAAATGCTTGTTTTGGCCCTTTGGGCCCCTAATTCCTAAACGGTTAGAACCATCATCCCCAAAATCAATCCCAACCTTCCTTTGTGGTATTGAACCTTCTTAAAACATTTCATAGAGATCCATTCACTTAAACTAAAGTTATTGTCCGAAACCAATGTGTCTTCGGACGACGACGCAGACGACGACGACATCATACCATTATACGATCCCAAAATTTTTTGCGGTCATATAATAATCAACAGGTCAAGAAAAGGATAAATCGGGTAAGAATTAAAAAACAGTTTTATTCATGTTAATTTATTAAAATATCTAGTAATTGTTTATGTGATGAAATTGAAAAGAACGACTATGGTGCATCAATTTATTACTACGCAAAATGAATAACAAAAGGCAAAACAGCACTTCCATTGCTGTTCTTAAAGCAAACTTAAAACACATTTAACATTTAAGAACAACACGTTTGAAATTTGAATACTGACTTACCTCATTAATATTCCTGAAAGACTCTACTATAAAAATGTCGCTCACTTTGACTGGTTGTATGCATTTATACAGATTTCAGATATTTTGTTCACTTACCGATTTACATACTGTAAATTCAGAAATTATTGCCATGTTTTTATTAATGCGAATAATGCGACTGAATGAGTAACACAATAAAAGACCTCGCATTCCTATATCTGATACATATAACTGTATGCAGATTTTCCTGAAATCGCATTAATTAATCTCGCATCTTAGTCCATTGTATAAAATTTGCAATAATAAATGTAAGAAATAATTTTGAATTTACAGTAACTACTCGCATGCGTATCTTTTTTCTAATTTTACCAGGGTACAAGGCATATACCAATCATATAAATATTTATTTAGAGTATTTTTGTACAAAAAGGTAGGCAAAATGGATGCTGTAGATATCATGCTCATGCACGTCCGACAAACTTTACACATTCAAGACGACAACATAAAATAGCATAGAAAAATACCATGGACTGGACTAGTTCTAGCTCACTGTTCATTTTCCAATATGTTTTCCATCTTTACTTCCCAAATAACACTTTTCCTAGCTAAATATCAACAAATACCAATTTATAGATAGATGTTGACCTTGTTTTAGACAGTAACCACAATTTGAATATGTAGCCTGTCATATTTCAACAAGATCAGGTGGAAAAGCTACTACGTTTCTTAACAAGAACAAAACACCTACTGGAATTAAATCAATGTGATTAAAAAATATATATACATGAATTTTTCAGAGAAATTTTGTCTTCTTAAGAGTAATGTCATGAAAAGATTGTTTTAACAACCAGTTTTGTCCGTTTAAACTTATAACCAAAGTATATATAAAATAAGAAGATGTGGTATGATCGCCAATTAGACAACCCTCCACCAGAGACCAAATGACATAGAAGTTTACAACTATAGGTCACCATATGGCCTTCAACAATGAGCAAAATCCATACCGCATACTCAGGCCCCGAAATGACACATGTAAAACAATTCAAACCTGAAAACTAACGGCCTGATTTATGTACAAAACAATATACGAAAAACAAATATGATATACAGCAACAAACTACAACCTCTGAATAACAGGCTCTTGACGTGGGACAGGCACAAACAGAATGTGACGGGTTAAACTAGTATATTGGCGCCAAACCCTCTCTAACCCGGGACAGTGGTGTAACAGTACAACATAAGAACAAACTATAAAACTAGTTAAAAAGGGCTTAATTCATCAGATTGATACAAAGCAGAAAAAACATCTACAAATATACAGACCGGACATGTCAGGGTATTTAAAATCGTGACAACAAAAAGTACAGATCTGAGAGTACTCGCAGTTACTGACAGCTAGTTGAAAGCCAATAAATAACAAAATCATGCATCTAAGACTAAAGTATCAATCAGTACACATCAAACATCCAATGGATCTAGTGTAAAGACGTCATTAACAGTCAGAGAAAATGTTACCTTGTGCAATGCCAAGATATAGGTATCAACAGATATTAGAGCCATGAGAGTGCATATGTATATAAAACCAATATTTAGTTTGATTTTAATTTACTGATTACAAAATCAATATTCATTTCAATAAAACAATGTTCAAAGATCTATGTACAGTGTTGAATTGGTAACATTTTAGAATAAGTTAATTTCAAGGACCGATAAGTTTCCCGGATCGTACCTACACTTACGGGCTCGGTAAACAACATCTCCGTAACAATTAGGATGTGCTATCTCGTTTGAAATAAGTTTTCTACAGATACAGCCAAACTTCCAATCCAAAACTTTGTATCTATGGAAAATTTATAGAAAGGTTTTTAAGTAATTTGTGGTAACGATATTCCTGATTTAATAATTTACCTGTAATACATAGATTACATTCATTGAAATCCAAAACGTCACAACAGACACGGGCATAGCGAACGAGTTGTGATACATAAGATGGTGCCAAAGGAACATCACCGTCAAAAAGGAAAATTAACAACAGAGAACGAATAATCGTTAGTTTTCAGTTGTTTAGTAAACACTATAATGTAACATTACTGTACTCTTATTCAACTTTTGAATGTTCACCCCAATACATCAAATATTCAACTTTTGGAATACAGCTTGAGGACATAATTAAAGTCTATCCTGAGCCACACTAATTGAATAGTGGTCAGAGGACAGTTTTTTAGAGATACCTTACAGGTTGAAATCAAAGAAAACATATTAATTTGATCTTCGGAGTTTTACTTACCGCGATCGGCCTGTATGCTACTTCCTTTGTAATGACTTCCTTGCGAAACAGACTTCATCCGATATGACTTTATGATCACCATCAGTATCGTCTAATTGTGGATGAACACAAGAACTAGTCTGCTCAGTGCTTTCAGGTTTCAAAACCAATTCTTTGCAGTCTGAAATATAACAATTTATGAGAGTTAGACACCGAGTTAAACATAATAAATGTATGTACATTTGATTTACTGTACGAAGGTTCATAAAATTACAATAACAATTTGGTAGTAGGTGTAAACAGGTTTTACAAATATTACCAATTGTAATAGAAAACCTCTAAATTCAACAAATATGCTGTTGATACAACAGTTCAGCATTCTAAAAATGTCTTCTTCGATATTTTGTAATGCAAACCAGTACGGGTTTTATTAAATTAAGATTTCTCGACTTAAAATAAAAATAAGAACCTCGTATCCTGCATTTACTATCCTAATAAATCAATTTTCTTACTTTATTTTTGAAGACATAGCAATAAAGAATAATGGTGTGGGTGTAAATAAGTCCAATATCTTGATATATAAACAAAGTTTATGATTGTTAAAAAAATAGTATTATTATCAAACGGAAAGAAATCCTTTATAGCGGAAGGGTAAGAGAAGAAATTTGCAAGCTTTTTGGCATCCCGCTATAAAATACTCTCCAACTGCAAAATAATCTATAAAATACTTAAAATATCATTAAATCATTTATTTCACCGATATCTAGTCCAAATAATACAAAGATTAATATAAATAAGAAGATGTGGTATGAGCGCCAATGAGACAACTCTCCATCCAAGTCACAATGTATAAAAGTTAACAATCATAGGTCAGCACGGCCTTCAACACGGAGCATTGGCTCACACCGAACAGCAAGCTATAAAGGGCCCCAAAATGACTAGTGTAAAACAGTTCAAATAGGAAAACCAATGGTCTAATCTATATAAAAAACGAGAAACGAGAAACACCTATGAACCACACCAACAAACGACAACCACTGAACAACAGGCTCCTGACTTAAGACAGGTGCATTCAACTGCAGAGGGTTTAAACGTTTTAACAGGCGCCAACCTTCAACCAAACCTGAGACAGTAGTGTAACATTACAACATAAAAGACACACTATAATATCAATTGAAATGGCTAAACTCGATCAAAAGACTTTAAACATAAACAAGTAAACATACACTGAACGAATAGGTTTGATCTATGACACAATATAAATGCAACATTAAAACATAGGTATCTATATAAGATAGACGTTACAGGTAGTAATAAAAAGATGTAGGAAGAGTGTTAATAAGACAACTCTTACCTGTGACAAAATGGCGTAAATTAAACAACGTACACAGGTAAATTTGAATATGATAACATTGTTGTTCGAGTACGGAAGTAAACATATTTTACAAAATTAATACATTTGTTGTTCAGAGTACAGTACAGAAGTGAAAATTTATCGTCATGCTGAATACTTATCAAAGGTGGTACATATCAAACTCTTTAAGGACAACATATCTTATTTTATCTGGAATAAAGAAACAGATAAAGTTAAAAGAGACCCTTATCACTACCAAACTGTATAGCAGGTTTTAAATTATAAACATTCAAAACTAAATCAAAGGTCTAAAATTAACGTGTTTAAGAAGAATTAAAAATAAATCAAAACTTGTGGAACTATTTTTTTTTTTTCAGAAAATTTGAATATTTTGAAATGCGATTTCTTGGCCCTTATAAAAGCTGAAAATGCATTTTTGAAAAAGTATTTGATGCTTGGATATGATATTTAAAATAAACAACACGAATCTCATACAAACACATGCAATATATGGAAGACTGGTGAAATAAAGACTATCAATCAGTTACATGTAAAGATTGAACTAAAACAAAATATTTGTTTGATTAATAACTTATTTGATGAGCATTGAGTTTCATGAATTTTGATAACCTTAAAATGTATACAATACACAAACTTATGATTAAAACACCATAGCAACCTCCGACCATTTTAACCCTACTGGATGTCCATGGTTTTAAGCTGAAAATGCTATTTTCAATATAATTTTCATATAAAATAAATAACACAAAGGAATACTTTTATGATTTTATTAAATATATGCAGTTTAATAATGTAATTGATATTTTATATCAATTTTCAATCATAATCACATATACCCCCTTTTAGGTAGTTCGCATAAGGTAAAAAATACCCTTTTGAGGACGTTTTGAATGCTCACTATAATTTTTTCGGACACCTGAATTAAACATGTCAAAGTCAACCATGAATTCATAAATACCAAGTCTTATCTTATAAACCACGCGAAAATATAACGGGAATTTTGTCTTATTATGTGTTACCATGGATACAAAATGCTTAGTTTTCATTTTTTCTACAAAATAAACGTTTGCAAAATTTTGAAAAAAATTGTTTCAAAACCTAATCAGTCAGAAAAAATAAATATATAATTTGTAGAAATTATTGTTATATAATTTTATAAACATATTTCTATATAAGGGTATTATAGTTTTAATTGTGTTGCTATGGAAACAATTTCATGATGATACACAAATTTGAACAATTTTGAAAAAGTTTCAGTTTGTTTCTTAAATGTCCACAAATGAAGAAAACCTAAAACAACCTACACTAAATTAAGTTTCACTGTGTACATATAAATAAATAATTCTGCTAGCATAGTATTTCATAACGGCATTACCAAGGACACAAATACACAATTTCTCTAATCTGGATAAAATGCTGATTATGATGAAGTTTCACTGTCTGTTTTATGAACATGAACAATATACAAATAACAAATACTCAAGACAGAGAAAACAGATCAAATTATTCTAAAAATCATTTTATTCAAATTGTGCAATATTTTCCATTGAATGTGTTGCCATGGAAACAAGCAGTCCATTTGCATATTTGCTGAAAACTGCTAATTTTGACAAATTTATTTATATGAACTTAAATTATGTAGGTTATGTTGTTTTTGAGAAATATCAATGATATTCTAGGTAGAATTAGTAATAGTGTTGCCATAGAAACAACAAATAATATGCATAAACCTGGAAATCGCTCTAAAATTGACTAAATATCTCACACCACAAGAAATTCCTTCTGTATGTTTCCATCAACTATTATTAAAATGCTGTAGTGAAGATTAAAGATCAAAGTGCCACTTGGTGTTGACAGGTAATAATTTGATATGATTCAACAAAATAAATGAATGCAACAAAACGAGTCAGATGTTGATCCTCTATCTATGATAAATGACTAAATAATTGATAGTCGACCGTCTAACCTTTCTTTCTACAAGGAAAAATTTACCTATATCAGAGCTGTTTTCATATGCATTCTTAAACTGAATGTTGAATTGGCAAAGCATGTATCACTACAAAAGTCAAAAAGTCTGAAAAGACCAGTTTTTGTCTGAATTTGCATGAATTTTACCGACATTCTTAATTTGTCTAAATAATTTTAAAAATTCTTGCCATAGTATGAATTTATCTAAGAAGGTTCTTGATTTTTTTGACAAGTGTCTTGACAGTATGAACATTGTCTTAAAATTTCTCGACACTTCCTGTATCATCTGATAAGAGTCTCGATTAGTCTCGACCAATTCTTGACTGTCTTAAATTTGTCTCGATCTGTCTTGACATATTCTTGACATTCTTAATAATGTCTGAATATGTCTCACATATTCTTGACATTCTAAATAATGTCTGAATATGTCTCGACACATTCTTGACAGTCTTAAATATGTCTTGACACTATCTCAACAGTATAAATTTGGCCTGAAATGTGAACAGACTTATTTTGCACTGTTTATGACATTCTATTGCTGTTATTTATTCCTTTTATTATGGCTAAACTAAACTTTGAAGAATCAAGGATCAATTTGGTATAGTAAGATACCCTTTGGTGCAACTAAGTTTGAATACCCTGAATAATTCCCCATGTAGTTTAATTTTGATTTATTTTAATTAAACATTTAATTAATTGTTTTCACTTGGAATATAAGTCAAAGTTACTAACAAACAGCATTTAGATTTTGCCGTCGCAAAACTGCCAGTCAAATTTGCTTTACTAAAATAAGTGTCTTATAGGCAGTGACCATGTGTCTCTTTGGACCCCACAATTCATCTTTTGGGTTTATGTGGATAAAAAAGAGGGGGGCTTTTAGGTCAAAAATTTGTTCCCATCTTGATTCAAAACATTATTCATTTTTAGAACAACCCAAAACATTTTTATTCAAATTTTAGTGTTGAATTTTATAATTTTTATCAAAATAAATATTTGTGATAACTCCTTCCTGAAAAGAAAACGAATGTTTAGAACTATATTGTGCATGTCTGTTTGAGATCCATTTCATAAGACCAATGATTTCTATAGAAATCATTGATGGAACCCATTATAAATACATTTTTTTATTATTCCTGGAGTAGATAATAATTTTCTTTTAATATTTGGGAATTATTCAATTTGTTTTATGTTAAAATAATTAACTTCATAATTTTGATGAAAAAATCCATTTTAATTCAATTTTGGTTGATTACAGGTAAAGCAGTAATTTCTATTTGACAGTTGCGTGTACTCTTGGGTGTGGAATACCTTAATTTTATGGGGAACATCCTGTCCATGTGTAATACTTAATATATATATTCCAACAGATGACATTACACAAATTTTTCTTTTGTTAAATGAATGATTTGTATATCATCATAATTTGCTATTTATATAAACCACATTTTAGTATAATAATTATTTACCATATCAACATTGAATATGATGAATGTAGAATGAAATATGTCTACAGTATGATTGGTTTTAATCATTTAATTTATAAGATTTAGGAATCAAAATTTGTAATCATTTAAAACCCACATTCAAATTGTTTTATATCAACACACCTCATTTGAATTATTTTATACTTTAGATTTCATAGCCATATTTGCATTTGTAAAAATATTTATGTACCCAAATTTTCATTTATTTTACATGCCCAACTTTTATTTTTGTTGTAAGAAGTGTAACTTGGAACAACAGTATATCATATAAAGAGAAATAAAGATTAAAGTTATATCATGAATATTGGTCATGATTTGTAAAACTCAGAACTGTCAAGTAAATTTAAGACACAATTCAAAATGTTCGGAATGTGTCAAACCATACTGAGAAAAATAAGAATGTCGAGAATATGTCGAGAAATATGAAGACAGTATTCAAATGTAAAGAATTTGTCAAGAAATTTTAAGACCATATTCAGAATGTCGAGAATATGTCGAGTAAATTTCATACAAATTTAATATAAATGAGAATTTGTCAAGAAAAATTAAGACACGAGTCATACTTTTGGAGAATGTCGAGTAAAAGTTCATGCAAATCAAGACAAAACTGGTCTATTCAGACTTTTAGACTTTTGTAGGGATAGCTATACATTATGAATAATATTGTATTATTGGATGATGATTGTGTATATAAAGATCATTTTGAGGTGAAATTGAAAAAATGAAGACAACACGTTATAAATGTCATGCGTCCAAGCGCTTTTCTGGATTTACCTTCATCAGGAACGCTCAAAACTGACAATTTGAAAGCCAAGGATTTATAAAACCGAAACAATTGAAGAGCTATATGATTAAAAATAACCTAATAAAATATCCAAATCCTTCTACGGCCACATTTGCCTGAGGGAGTTGAAACCTTAGTTTCTTTATAATTTTCAAAATTTATAAACGGGCAAATTAAGAAAGGTTTGTTATTAATCAGGACCGAAGTACTGACTACTGAGCTGATGATACCCTCGGGACTGATAGTCCACCAGCTGAGGTATCCACCCAATGCTGTAAAAACGAAAACATCAAGTTATAAATTTAACGCGTCCAAGCGCTTTTCTGGATTTACCTTCATCAGGAACGCTCAAAGCCGAATATGTGAAAGCCAAGGATGTATAAAACCGAAACAGGTGAAGAGCTATATAATCAAAAATGACATAAAATAATAACCAAATCCTTCTACAGCCAACTTTGCCTGAGGGAGTTGAAACCTTAGTTTCTTTATAATTTCAAAATTTATAAGCGGGCAAATTTAGAAAAAGACAATTTCAAAAAGGTCCTGCGATAGGGGTAGACTGGGATGAAAGCGGACAATTTGAAATATCACTGGAAAATCAGGATAAATTGGAAAGGACAAAATTGCAGCAGGCCACCTTAGGTCCCCTGAAAGAACTGTCGCAAGGGTTTTTTAAAATACAAAGGGCGTGGCACTTTCTTTACATGAGGCATTGGATTATTGAAATATTTGCATAACAATTATTTTTATGTTTTTAATCAGCCAATTAAAAATGTTGGCAGACTGATAATTTTAACACAGGATAACTTTAAAGAGAATTATATACATAATACATGTTCGTATAAATTAATTTTCACTGAAATCCCAGCACAAAAGATGTTTCTCAAAATTGGTATTCATTTTAACAAAAACTTTAAATTTTACTTCAAACTAAGGTTTCAACAGGACTCAATGTTGATAGTATATAATGCATGATATATACCATTTTACTAAATCCTATCAAAATTTTGATTTTTCCATCAACAAAATCATTATTCCATTAAAACAGCATAATATTAAGCATAAATTTGGATAAAGCTCTCATTTTGACAAAATCCTACAGTCTACCCGGTAATACAATTCTAATCAATAATCTACAAACATGTGCACAAACAGCAGGTTTTGTTCAGAAATATCAACAAATGCCATGAGATACCATTTCAAAATGGTTTACTATTATATTACTGTAAGTTGAAAATGCAAAATTGTTGAAAAGTATTAATTTGACAAAGTATCAGTTCCAAGCATTGCTTAGCCAGGTTTATATAACGTTGTTCAGTTCTACTGCTTGAATCTCTGATGCTAACGTGTTCCATTCTTTCACTGTACGTACTAACACCAGAAAGAGTGATAAACTTGTTGACTACACAAGACACAGAGTCTTTTGATGACTGACTAAGATGACGTTAACTTCGGCATATCATCCTGCTACATCCAAAGCATATGTTTGTTACCTACAAAACAATAGTTGATAGTTTGCATTGAATCTTACATTCCATAGTAGTATTTTTCTGAAAGAAACCATATTTTACGTGGCCTTATTTGACACATAAATGACAGTACAAGCTTAAAGCATTTTTTCATGTAACTGTCTATGCTGTATTTAAATATTCTATTTGATTTTATCCAAATCAAGCAAAATATGCTAACAATCAAATAACATGTCACCACTTCATAGGGACTCCGTGGATAGTCGTCTCATTGGCAATCACATCACATCTCATCATCTTGTGGAAATGCAACATGTTCATGTTCTATGTATATGTACTTAGTATATGAAATAAATATCAGTGAATTATCTTTTTTCGAAGATAAACAACCTCTTATAATGTAAAGCTCTCTCAAAAATTTATTTTTTTACCTCTTGTGCTGACCTTCTAGTCTTTTTCATTGGTATGACATCACCTTTGGGTCATCTAATTGGTCTAGTGCTATTGTATCAGTTATAAATTGCAACTAAAAGTATAAAAGACAATTTCCTAATTCAAATGTGGAATTTATGCCTTTTTAAGACATCTCAAGCAATAAATAGGCACTTCCTACAATATATGAATATGTTATTGGTTTACTCTTTTCTCGTGTTTTAAACGTGTCGTAAAATGTGTCATTTAGGGACATTTTAGAAACAAAATAACATACCTATCTAACCAGTTCATACATTATGGATCAAGAAACAGCCAATCAACTTTGATTTAATGATGACCTAACTAAAATATATCATATTTAACATATTTTATGCATAAGATCTATGTACAAGCAATTAAGATGGGGCTACACTTAGTTGCAAATCAATTTATATAACCAGAGCAAGTTAAAACTGATAGTCCCCGAGGTATCACCAGCCCAGTAACCAGTACTTTGGTACTGGCATGAAAATCGGATTTTGTGTTATTAAAATTTGCTGTTACAAAATTTTGGAAATTATTTAAAGTTAAGGAATGTATCTCCTCATGCAAAGCTCTGATTCCTTGCCCAGCTTTGGCTATACTTTTGGTCCTTTTGGTTTATAGCTCTTCATATTTTAATAAGCTTTGGATTTTCAAATATTTTGGCCACGAGCATCACTGAAGAGACATTGATTGTCGAAATGCGCATCTGGTGCAGAAAAATTGGTACCGTTTATGTTATTACTACCACTGGGTCGATGCCTCTGCTGGTGGACTGATATTCCCGAGGGTATCACTAGCCCAGTAGCCAGTACTTTGGTACTGGCATGAAAATACGGATTTTGTGTTATTAAAATTTGCTGTTACAAAATTGTGGAAATTATTTAAAGTTAAGAAATGTATCTCCCTCATGCAAAACTCTGATTCCTTGCCCAACTTTGGCTATACTTTTGGTCCTTTTGGTTTATAGCTCTTCATATTTCTAATAAGCTTTCGATTTTCAAATATTTTGGCCACAAGCATCACTGAAGAGACATTGATTGTCGAAATGCGCATCTGGTGCAGAAAAATTGGTACCGTTTATGTTATTACTACCACTGGGTCGATGCCTCTAATGGTGGACTGATAGTTCCCGAGGTATCACTAGTTCAGTAGCCAGTACTTTGGTACTGGCATGAAAATACGGATTTTGTGTTATTAAAATTTGCTGTTACAAAATTTTGGAAATTATTTAAAGTTAAGGAATGTATCTCCCTCATGCAACGCTCTGATTCCTTGCCCAGCTTTGGCTATACTTTTTGGTCCTTTTGGTTTATAGCTCTTCATATTTTTAATAAGCTTTGGATTTTCAAATATTTTGGCCACAAGCATCACTGAAGAGACATTGATTGTCGAAATGCGCATCTGGTGCAGAAATATTGGTACCGTTTATGTTATAACTACCACTGGGTCGATGCCTCTGCTGGTGGACTGATAGTCCCGAGGTATCACCAGCCCAGTAGCCAGTACTTTGGTACTGGTATGAAAATCTGATTTTGTGTTATTAAAATTTGCTGTTGCAAAATTTTGGAAATTATTTAAAGTTAAGGAATGTATCTCCCTCATGCAAAGCTCTGATTCCTTGCCCAGCCTTGGCTATACTTTTGGTCCTTTTGGTTTATAGCTCTTCATATTTTTAATAAGCTTTGGATTTTCAAATATTTTGGCCACGAGCATCACTGAAGAGACATTGATTGTCGAAATGCGCATCTGGTGCATAAAAATTTGTACCGTTTATGTAATTAAAACATTTTGACAGTGTACATATCTAGGAAAGTGTCCTTTCACAGTAAATTTACATGTACATGTATAAAATTCCATTACAGGAAATGTTTTTGATTTTCGTTTTGATATCGTAAATTTTAAAACATAAAGAAACGATCTTACTAATTTGCGACAAGGAGATAAATTTAGTGTAAAAAAGTTTATTTATGAAAGATGGATCTAACTCAGTGCTACTTATATTTCTAAGATATATATTTTAACTAAAATATATTTGGCTAGTTTAATTTTCATAAAATGCTTACAAAATATTTACTTTGACCTGTTGACAAAAATATGAAAATTCAAGAAATTTGAACCACAAAGTTTACAGGAAAAATTTCATTGGATATATAGGCAGTTTGACAAACACTAATTTGGACAAGCTTGATTGCTATTTACGAATAGTATGTGATTAAAACGTTAAGCTGATTCTTAAAGTGTTAACTCCTTAGATGTTCTGTACCAACTTAAGTTACACCAAATAACATGTTTTCCCATTCAATAGAACGGTTGACATTGATCAAAATATGGTTTTATTGTCTCGCCTGCGACAAAAGTCGCTGAAAGTGAGACACAGGGATTGCTTTTCCAGGGACGGCGACGATGATGTCGCTTAGATGTTTTGCATATGCTATCGCACAGTTATTGCGACTTTGAAACTGACCCTGTTTAGCCGAATACTATTTATTGTAAGAGTTATCTCCCCAAACACTATTTTTCATGTGTTTGCTTCTCCTTCGCAACCATAAAAGATTACGACAAAATTATTTCACCAATTTGCTCGTTACATCCTCAGGATCTTAAAATAATTTTGACCGAAGCTGTCCGGAGACTCCATATGAGAGTTATTTCCCTTATACATTTGATATAAGTGATATGCATTTGCAACTGGTAAACCATAGGTGATAGAGACCTAGGGTCTGTTGATTTGAGGTCCTTGGTCCAAAATAAAGAAAATTAGGTCAAGGTCAAAGGTCAAGGTCATGTTGTTATTTTTTACATTCAGTTTATATCGCTTCTTTTCAGAAAGAGTTATAGATATCGACAAAACAATTTAACCAAACTGTTTGTCGCGACATGTCCTTACTGGGAATTTTGTCAAAATGGTACGCGTCATTTTATTGGAGGGTCTATGCCCCTGTTATGGTCAAATCAACAAATTACTTATCAAAACTTCAAACTTTGCAGCTATCATGTTGTAAATGTGACTTATCTCAATTATCAACCACAGTTTACCACTACACTCACCCCCTTTTTTTTTATAGTTATCCCATTTCTATGAGAGAAAAAAAATCGCTTTTAGTCCCGTACATTTTACTGTAAAATGCTAATCCTTCTTATGTACAAACTTCTTTCTGAAATAAAAATCCATCCCTGCAAAAATCTGCTCCAATTCATGTATTTTCTGAAATTAATCGATAAACGTTTTGTTAAAATACTATAATAACAGCATTATTTTTGTGTGCATGCATTGAACGACAATAGTTTACCTGTAAAATGTAAAATGAATCAAGAAAAAATGTTCCCGTTAGGCGCGGTCCGCTTGATTGAGAAATAAAATTCAATGACGTAGAAATCGCTCCCAAGTTCGTAAATATTACTGTAATCCTACAATCAAATTTCTAAATATGCATTAAAATACAAATCTGTGCTCCAGTAAACATGTGTACGTAAAATGCATGCATGATCCGACATCAATGACCTGTAAATAATAAAACCTGAAAAGATATTAATATTCAGATAACTCCAGACATATATATTTGAGCGTCACGTGACTCCAAAACACCCTCGCAGCGGACCTAAAATTAGAATAAAACATTCATATCCAAATATAGAATGTGAAACTTCCAAGACAAAATGTTACTCAGTTTTTCCTACAAGTTCAAACAAAATGCACACACAACACATAAAAGAAACCACAATACGAGTTCCGTAGAAAATAGAGAAAATTCTTGAAAAAGAAGATGTAAGGATTTTTTTTCATTAGGAAATCCTGAGGCTGTCCGTTTGGGAGGGCAGGATGTACAAAGTACGCAGCCACGTCGTCGATCAGAATATGGACGTTAAGTCCGATGCCTCGCATAGAGAAAGTGCCATGCAAACTTTCAATCAATCAATCAATCAATCAATCAATCAAACAAATAATCAACCAACCAACCAACCAACTAATCAATCAATCTGTTTGATAAGGGACGAAGTCCCCTATTACAGTAGAAAATCAATTAAAAAAAAAAAAAAAAAAAAATCGGAAAATTTCCGAAATTTTTCAAATTTCCAAATTTTCATTGTACTAATGAACTCAAAATCGTTAACTTTTTTTTTGTCACTTTTTAATTCCGCATTTTGAGAAATCTACTACCTTCTTCCGGTCTCGTTGTCATGAGACCTTAAGTAGTCTAGTAAAATGTAGGAACTCAAGGAACACAATACCAATTTCATTTTAATAATTCTTTGTCTTTAATATGAATAATAGTTACCTGATGATCGCGCTTTCTTTATTTACATTGAACATGACGTCATAACTTAAATAACGTCACAAGTAAAATCCTACCAACAGAACCAAAATCGGAAACGTGACGGTATTTCCGCTTTTTAACAGATTTTGAAGTTACAAAAAATAATTCATACAAACTTCGTCCCCTTTCACAGGTAATGCCTGCCTCATATTATGGGGTCCAAGATCGCATTTGTTTCTTTTTCGCTTGTTCTAAGAGACCCTATCCCATGTGTTTAATTAGTATATCAGTCAACCAACCAACCAACCAACCAACCAACCAACCAATCAATCAATCAATCAATCAATAAAAAATCAATTAATCATGTTTCTGAGGGGAAAGACCGTTTCACAATTATTTTTAAAACAATTGATTTATATTTGTTCTTGTGTTTCTTTTGATAGATGTAGCCGCATAAATTCACAACACTACACCAAATACTGTATTTTTATCCAAAATCCCAACTTTCTCCACTGTTACCATGGTAACCAACCAATATATATATATATATATATATCGGTTGGCATTCTTTTCTGACTAGGCTATTAGGATCTACATCTCAGCTCATTTTCAGAAAGATCGGTGACTATGTTGCCAAAAAGTTTAAGTGGTTACAGTGAATGGGTATTAAAGCCCTATTCGACTGATTTATAGTTTGTTCTTATGTTGTACTGTTACACCACTGTCCGAGGTAAGAGGGAGGGTTTGGCGCAAGTAAACATGTTCAACCCCGCCATATTCTCTATGTGCCTGTCCAAAGTCAGGAGCCTATAATTTAGTGGTTATCGTTTATTGCTGTTTCTTATATTTGTTTTTGTTTATTGTTTGTATAGTTTGTTCTTGTGAAGTGCCATTACACCACTGTCTCAGGTTAGGGGAAGGGTTGGCGCCTTCAAGCATGTTTAACCTCGCCATATTTTGTATGTGCCTGTCCCAAGTCCAAAACCTGTAATCTAGTGGTTGTCGTTTGTTGATGTGTTACATGTTTGTTTTTGTTCATTGTTTTGTACATAAATCAGGCCGTTAGCTTTCTCGTTTGAATTGTTTCGGTCCTTTTATAGCTTGCTATGCGGTATGCGATTGGCCGTACAGTGGCCTATAGTTGTATACTTCTATGTCATTTGGCCTCTAGTGGAGAGTTGTCTCATTGCATGGCAATCATGCCACAATTTCTTATTTTTATATTGTTGATGGACAAATATACATTTTATAAGAATAAAAGACTCAGTATGGCAGAAAACTGCTTGAACCCTTGGACTCCCCTATTGTCATAACAACAAGTTAACAGCAGACACGATACATGTATGATGTATAAATTAAAATATGTACTATCTTTCCAAAGAAACTTTGTCGTGCAATATTATTCTGCTCTATGTGAAATTACTTCAGCTGTGTTTATTATATTACTTTCTTAAACTAATTTAAATTAATTGATGGTTGTCTATTACACCGTTGTTAAGTTTTTGCCGATGTATTATATTACTACGCATAAGAATTGAAATATTATGCATATCATGTATATACATGTAATTATTATCTTACTGTGCAAATGACAGATTTTTTTATAAAAACACTATCTGTGTCGATACTGTTACATTTCTGTGCCCTTATCTTATTTGAATGTTCATCTAAATAAATCAAAGTTTATCATACTCAGTCTGAAAACATAAGTATAGTCTCTTATGAGAAAAACTCGTTAAATGATTGAAAGAAATAGTCTAGTATAAGTGATACCTTATATGTTAAAGGCAAAACCAATATAATGATTTGATCTTTCGTTGTTTTACTTGCCCCTTTCGCCTGTATGATGCTTCTTTCTGAATTGAGTTCCTTTTCATCAGATATGGCTTCATGGTCATCAGCAGTACAGTCTAGTTGTGGAACAAAACAAATATTGAGTTGCTGATTACTTTCATGTTTTAAAACCAATTCTTTGCAGTCTGAAATAAAACAATGTTTGAGAGTAAGACACATGAAGGCAATCCACATGTCATTTGATGTAAATCTGTAACTGTACGGAGGTTCAAATACATACAATTACAATTTGGAATATGAGTGAACAGTTAATATCATGTTTAACATTGTTTTACAAAATTTGTGAATTATATAATACATTTAGCAATACATTCACATACAAATGCATATGTTTGTTTTGGGATTTAACTAACAACATAAATACGTTGAAAATTGAACTGGAAATAACTGTCATGCAATGAAAACAAAAATGAAAACAACACGTATAAATTTAATGCGTCCAAGCGCTTTTCTGGATTTACCGTCATCAGGAACGCTCAAAGCCGATGAATGAATCAATGAATGGTTCGATGCGCTTTCATTACGTGTTCAATACACATCTTCTTCATGACAAATTTTAAAACATTGTTTCAGTGATAAACGATTCTGAAAGTTACCAATTGTTAGGAATATTAATGTTGTTTTCATTAACATTGAGGCTAGTAAATGTTATTCTTTATTCGAACTCATTTCTTCTTGTCCTGCATGAATGAGTTTAAAATACACGAGCAAGTGTTTCTCTATGCCTGTTAAATATTCAGTTTATAGCATTAGGTTTGAGAATACGTGATATTTTAGTCTGAAAAAGAGAAGATACCAAAGGGACATTCAAAATCATTAGTCGAGATAAACTGACAACGCCATGGCAATGAGACGAAAGAAAATCACAAAACATCCGCTGATGATTTTCCCTGAATAAAGCTTCCATTATTTGTACATCAGTTGCTGATCAAATTAAGGATTGTTTCAAAATTTTATTCTAATTTTTTTTAATTCTAAGTTTTAACACGTTTGTAATCCTTTTTGATCTTAATTACCTCTGACTTTAATGCCTGACTAAATAAGAATTAGAAGCATTTGTAAATTTCGCTGATAAACATTTACTTACTATATAATACTAGTGTTATGATATTGTAACTATCATATTTATTTAGTTGGCCTAATTTGTTTTGTGTGGCCTATTGTATACATTGTGTACAAAATAATATACATTGTGTTACAACTATGCAGTTTAGAATTCACTGGAACAATCACTGATACTCATGGAATGATTAGAACTTTCTATTTCACTTACATAACGTTTCGAGAATGCTCATAACAAAAGATGCGTAATTTATATTTCTAGCGTTGTCTAGAAGTTTCCGTTTGAGTATTTAAATGCAGACCCAAAAGTTAGTTAAACATGGAGATTTAGACATAGACATGATAGATAGACTTAGACATCGATAGACATCAACATTCTCTGCAGTTGGATTGACACTTTTATTTACAAACTACATCATACTAGATTGTGACCAATTGGATATAATATTCTGTGGATTCCCGTGAAGATTTCGGATAAAGAAAAGATAAAAGATTGGACTCATATTTTGACAGTTAAGTTGACATTTCTTTTGTGTAATACTTTTGTAAACTAGTGTATAATAAATCTTGTTAAATTTTATTATTGATTTGTGTCTTTTGTTGGCTACAATTAAAAGG
Source organism: Mytilus coruscus (assembly GCA_017311375.1). NCBI lineage: Eukaryota > Metazoa > Mollusca > Bivalvia > Mytilida > Mytilidae > Mytilus > Mytilus coruscus. The sequence continues at coordinate 11,587,615 of CM029597.1, forward strand.
CGATTTTCTGGCATAACACTAGTAATATAAAGTGAATGGTACTATGTAAATAGAGAAACGTGCAAACGAAAAAGACAAACAAGAAGTAAATATGTTAAGAATGATGATTCTATTGTTAAATCGAGTAGCGATGTAGTATTTCTAAAATTAGAACGTAGTTTTAGCGAAAACTTATGATAACCTCATCATAGATACAAGGATTAATTTTTTGTTTTACGCCAGACATGCGTTTCGTCTAAAAGATAGTTTATAAGCTTACCTGTAGAGGTATCTATACACTTTATGTGTAGATCGCCCAGCAGAAAAACAATCATAAGAAAACAACCTAAACACCAAAGAATAGAAACAGTTAATACAATATCGGCATTGAACTATAATTCATATATGCTTTAAAACAACTAAAACTTTCATTTAAAATATCATGAATATAAAGTTCAGAAGGTATCAGGCTGTTAAATAGCTTTTCCATATCCATACTATCAAAATATACTGTTCACATAGAATATTTTGAGACTGTTCTATATATATAATGTTACAGTAATTACAGTATAAGCTTTCAATTGGTCAAATTATGCAGATCACTGTGTTAGAGGATTCCTTTTAAGATAAACGTCGACGATAAATCTATATCAAAAAGTCAAATAGATATATTGATGTCATTGATTAGATATACAAGTCACTAGGCTAACTAAATGAAAAATATGCAAAAGTAAAATAACAAAATACCGAACTCCAAGGAATATTAAAATCGGAAAGTCCCTTATCAAATGGCAAAATCAAAAGTTCTAATCAATCAAACGAACGGAAAACAAGAACAATGAAAATAATGCATACAAACATGAAATAATGTATTAAGATGAACAATATAACATTCAAAAATTAAAACCTTGCATTCAAATAGAAATTAATAGCAACTGCATTCAAATAGAAATTAATAACAACTGAATGTTAAAAATTTCGATTAAATAAAAAATCATACCAGCTGAATAAACCATATTGCATTTAAGGTCAAGTAACAGTAAATGGGCTATGTCACAGGTTTTAGTAAAATTTTGCATACAATCTTGGCTCGTTGAACTATAACTGAAAATCGAAAAATAATGCATTCATCTCTTTTATTATCTGAATATTACTGATTGAATTCTTTCAAAATATTCACCCATTTTGAAAGAATTCAATCAGTAATATTTCAGATCGAGCCAGAGTTGTATGCAAAATTTTACTAAAATCTGTGACATAGCCCATTTACTGCATCTTGACCTTAAATAAAAAATTATGCCTATTAAATCAAATAATCAATTGAAATGAAAATAATACCAGAAAGAAAAAAAAAAAAAAAAAAAAATTGAATTTTTTATTAAAGGATGGTTATTGCATTCAATTGAAAACATTGAATTAAGCAAACAATGTCAAACCATACATGTAGATGACTGCGAAAATTTAGTGGTTTCTTACCAAGGATTACGAATACAGAAATCAATACAGTAAGTCCATTTCTAAACTTGATACGATATGGATGTTCTGAAAAGAGACAGTTTCCTAAAATGACATATTTTTATTCACAATACGAGTTTTATAAAATAAGAAACATTTGCAATAAAGTGTTATGTTCAAAATAACATTCATCTTGTTAGTAAAGTAAAAGTTCAAAACATAGTACGCATGTTTAACTAATATTATGATATTTGTTCGCATAACATTATATTATAAAGAGTTGTTTTCATTTGTATAGCACTGAGTCGATACTGTTATTAGTGGACTGTTTGTCCCGGGGTATCATCTGGTCAGTAGTCACTGCTTCGGTACTAAAATGATTTATAACATATCTTTTATTAATCGAACGTTTATAAATTAATAAACTATTATTTGAAAAATAAGGTTCCAACTCCATCAAGCAAAGTTGACCATCTATGTATTTGACTATTATATTTATGTCAATTTTGGTCATACAGCACGGAAATGTTCCAGTTGTCGTAACCACAACCCCGTCCCTTTTCAACGATTATGACATCACTTTATGAGACTCATGTCATCATCATCGGATGTCATAATAGGATCATAATCTGCTTATTCTACCAGGGTACATCTACGAACTAACCCGAATTTTGTTGAAGTGGTGTTGCTCAGTTTGTAGTTTTCTGTGTAGTGTTTTGTGAACTTGTTTGTCTTTTCGTCGTCTTTCGATTTTTTTGCCATGGCGTTATTAGTTTCTCTGAACTAATGAGTTTTGAAAGTCGTCTTGATATATTCCGCCTCTTTTGTACATGTTTCGGTAGTTACTTTTACATCCATTTCTATAAGCGTTCCTGTTGATGGTAAATCCAGAAAAGCGCTTCAGTGCATAAAATTTATAAAGTGTTATTGTCATCTTATACAGTCTAAAATGTGAACATGTACAAACATGATTTCAAACAAATAAAATAAATGTTTTAAAGGATCTAGATAAGTTTCATACGTTTTGGGCTCATTTGTCATGACATAACCAAAGAGATAACAACAAATTAGGTGCAAGCTATGTACATATCTGGATTTACCAAAATCCTGAAATCTTAGATTTTAAAAATTCGAAAAGGTTAAAGCATAGTTTACCATAATACCATAAGACGTCTAAAATGATTATCAATATACAAATTTGCAATATTTGAAAAAAAACGCATTTACGATTTTTTTAAATGTTTTAAAACAATATTACAAATTTTAAATACTTACTACTAGGTGAAAGACAAAAGGAAGCAATAGTTAAACAGCCTTATATACACAGGTAAAATAGCTACGGACGTTTTACGTCCGTAAAAATCCGTAATACGTCCGTATCAACCCGTAAAACATCCGTTATACGTCTGTAATACGGATTTATATTGCTACGTCCGTAATACGGACGTTTAGTACCACGTCCGTAATACGGATATTTAGTACCACGTCCGTTATATGGATTTTTGTACCACGGACGATAATGTCTATTATTATTATGCATATAAATATATAGTGATATTTTGAAAAAATACCTGTATGGTTTGATTTTATGTACCAGTTGTATTGCTGAAACTTTAGATGGAACTGTCAATGACAAAATGCTATACTTTATTTTAAGGTGATGATACTTTTATCTGCATTTCCTTATATAGTCTCCTAGTGTTCTATCTAAAATGTTTCTGATGCAATACACATACAAGGATTTTGGCATAGAACTTTCTGTCATACAGTGACTTGTTGTTTAACAAGTTGAATATTGATGATAACTCGTGATTTAAAATCTTTTAAACATTCTACATAATATTTCAAGAGTAAATCAACAATAATCAGAAGTATTTCAGTGCTGGTCTTTGGTTCATATTTTGCCTTCATATATTAACTTGTTAAAATAAGGCTCTTAGTTTTCTATTTGTCATGTCCAAACCTTTTCATAGCACACTATATAGTTGGGTTTTTTCATTGTTGGAGGACATATGGTGACCTATAATTGCTCACTATCACATCATTAGAACTCTGGTGGATATTTTCTCATTGGCAATTCAACCAAATTTCCTTACTTTTATAGAATCTTTTAATTATATATCAAGAGTAATTGATCTCAAGAGTATAAATAGAGAATACTGTAATGTTTCCTTTTACAGTTTTGAATGTATCCGTTTTCTTCAAACTTTCATAGAACAAACATAATCTTCAATCTTTTCAAAGTTCAAAATTTCATTTCCAAGGATTTTATTCACATTCTAATTTCTTTACTTTCCAAGTCTATGAATATCAAAATAAGTGTCTTCTTTGTAAATTTAAACGTATTTTTGTAAAATTCCCAAGTTTGTGAGGTAGTCTTCTATGTCCTGTATTCATATGGTATTGGTTATTCTTCACCATGTTCACTGTGAATGGTAACTGAAATTATATATTCATAAATAATATAAATCTAACTTCCATGAAGTAATGATATAATAATTAATAGTGTAATACACTTAAGAGGTCCCAAACAGCCTACGACGTATATGCCTATGACAAAATGTTAGTTTAGCATTTTAAAATAAATTGCTTTGCCGAGTGCAGCTAGATAGAATCGCTGCAGGCCAACCCTGAACAGTTGGGGGAAAAATGGACAAAATATTCGCACTTGATACAGGTCTGAATTTGGATTGTGATTAAATATTTGACACAGCATAGGTTTCTGACACAGAATGAATGTGGTCTAAGAACTTAAAAATTTTAAATTGGACATTCACCTATTATGGTCCAATATCCAAAATCTAAATACATGGTTAGATTCAGCATATCAAAGAACCCCAAGAATTCAATTTTTGATGAAATCAAACAAAGTTTAATTTTGGACCCTTTTGACCTCAATGTGGACTAAGTTGATAACGGGCCCAAAATCAATAATCTAAATACATATTTAGATTTAGCATATCAAAGAACCCCATATATTCAATTTTGTTGAAATCAAACAAAGTTTAATTTTGGACCCGATTTGGACCAACTTGAAAACTGGGCCCATAATCAAAAATCTAAATACATGTTTAGATTCAGCATGTCAAAGAACCCTAAGAATTCAATTTTGTTAAAATCAAACTAAGTTTAATTTTGGACCCTTTGGACATTAATGTAGACCAATTTGAAAACAGAACCAAAAATTAAGAATCTAAATACACGGTTAGATTGGGCATATCAAAGAACCCCAATAATTCAATTTTGATGAAATCAAACAAAGTTTAATTTTGGACCCTTTGGACCTCAATGTGGACCAATTTAAAACGGGGCCCAAAATCCAAAAACTTAATACACGGGTAGATTCAGCATATTAAAGAACCCCAAGAATTCAAGAATAAAACCCCATTGAAATTGGTCAAGAAATAAGCAATTTATATGAAGTATCTTCTTTTGCACAATACTGTGCAATTGAATATTTCTTGCTATTGTGCAATACTGTACAATTGAATATTTCTTGCTATTGCGCAATATTGTGCTATTGGATATTTCTTGCTATTGCGCAATACTGTGCAACTGAAGATTTCTTGCTATTGCGCAATACTGTGCAATTGAAGATTTCTTGCTATTGTGCAATACTGTGCAATTGAAAATTTCTTGCTATTGCACAATACTTATTATATAATAATTTACACATCCTGTTTGGTGTGTATCTCCTACCATATCATTATTATTTGCTTTTAAATATAAATCAGAAATAACCAACTTAAAATGGAAAATTTTAAAAGAAAAAAAAAGGAAAAAAAAAAAATCCCCCTCCAAATTTTTGAACCCCCTTATGATTCATCACCCCCAAACTCAATCCCAGCCTTCCTTTTGTGGTATGATACCTTGCAGTACAATTTTAGAGAGATCCATACACTTGAACACAAGTTATTGTCTGAAACTAGAAAATGTGTTTTGGCCCTTTTGGCCCCAAATTCCTAAACGTTTAGGTAATTACCCCAAACTCAAACCCAGCTTTCCTTTGTGATATGGAACCTTGTAGTACAATTTCTGAAAGATCCATACACTTACACACAAGTTATTGTCCTGAATCTAGAAAATGCTTGGTTTTTTTGCCCCTAATTCCTAAAATATTGAGGCAATTACCCCATCATCAATCCCAGCCTTCCTTTGTGGTATGGTACCTTGCAGTACAATTTCAGAGAGATCCATACACTTGAACACAAGTTATTGTCTGAAACTAGAAAATGCTTATTTTGGCCCCTTTTGGCCCCAATTCCTAAACGTTTAGGCAATTACCCCAAACTCAAACCCAGCTTTCCTTTGTGATATGGAACCTTGTAGTACAATTTCAGAAAGATCCATACACTTACACACAAGTTATTGTCCTGAAACTAGAAAATGCTTGTTTTTTGGCCCTAATTCCTAAAATATTGAGGCAATTACCCCATCATCAATCCCAGCCTTCCTTTGAGGTATGGTACCTTGCAGTACAATTTCAGAGAGATCCATACACTTGAACACAAGTTATTGTCTGAAACTAGAAAATGCTTATTTTGGCCCTTTTGGCCCCCAATTCCTAAACGTTTGGGCAATTACCCCAAACTCAATTCCAGCTTTCCTTTGTGATATGGAACCTTGTAGTACAATTTCAGAAATATCCAAACACTTACACACAAGTTATTGTCATGAAACTAGAAAAATGCTTGTTTTTGCCCCTTTTGGCCCTTAATTCCTAAAATTTTGAGACAATTACCCCAAAATCAATTCCAGCCTTCCCTTTGTGATATGGAACCTTGTGGTACAATGTCAGAGAGATCCATACACTTACACACAAGTTATTGTCTGGAAGTTACAAAATGCTTTTTGGCCCCTAATTCCTTAATTGTGGTACCATAACCCCAAAATCAATCCCAACCTTCCTTTTGTGGTATTGAACCTTATGGTAAAATTTCATAGAGATCCATTCACTTAAACTAAAGTTAGAGTGCGAAAACCAATGTGTCTTTGGACGACGACGCCAACGTCATATTAATATACGACTGCAAATTTTTTTGCAGTCGTATAAAATTGCTGTCATGTCCATGTTTATTGTACTTTTGTTGTAAGGTTGCTGTCAAACTAATGTAAGCCTTTCCTTTTATGAAATCTTGAAACAAAGTTGTGAGTGTACTCATATATCAATGTGCAGAAACAGTATCAATAGATAAATTAAACGATGGACAAATGATGGAGGAATTTTGATTAAACTACCATAGCCGTAACTTGGAAGAGCTTCTAATAAATACAAGCTGTAGGTTGAACAAGTATTTACAAAATTGTGAAAGCATGTTAAGCGTACATCTCATAGGTAACCAGTGCCTCAACAAGACTTAGTGTGCACATGCTGACCATTTATTTTATGTTGAAAATCTTTAAGATAAAGGTAAAATTACTAAAAGTATCACAAAATCCTATCAGACAGACATCTTCACCAAACGATTTTTTTATACACCAAATATAGTTGACCTATTACTTAAGCTTGTGGTACTTGAAAATCAGCCAAAATACAAAAACTTAACATAGATAAATGAAATGAGGTCATACCCAAGATCAGATGAAACCTGCCAGACTGACTTGCCAGACTGATATACATGTATAGTTGACCTACATGTACTGCTTATAGGATTTGAGAAATGAACCTTGTCACTGATCAAAAAAGTGAAAAAGTCAGGTGAACACTTCTAACAGACATGTACATGTTGCAAGGAACCCATATACCAAATTAATTATAATATCCTATAACTCATACATGTCATTAGTGAGAAATTCACATGACAAAAGAACTATATATTTTTTTCAAGCAGTTATTGAACCATGTAAATGAGGTCGAGGACAATAGACATATGACAGACAGAATCTTTGTAACATAAGCCTCTGCAAACAAGATATGAAGTCCAGGGATTGAAGTCATAAAACTTTGCTCAGTGCTTGGAGCACAAAATCATGCTCGAAACATGAAATCAAACATTTTGATTGGTTGATTAGAGTATGAATACAAAAACTGACTCAAAGGTTTTATGACTTCAAGGCCAGATCTTCTACCTTCTAAAATATAAAGCTTTATACAAATCGTTAACATCACCGCCAAGAATAGAAATACTTATGGCTATGTTTTAACAAAAATCATTCTGATCAAAAACAAAATTGAAATTGTGAAATAGCATTATATTATATATATATAATAATGTCCTTTGGTCTTTTAAATGACACATTGAGGATCATACCTCATCTCTTTATATTTATATGTTGATTGAGTCTGGTTCATTGAAAAGCTCCAAGGGTTTATCCATGTACATAATCTAATTGCTATTTATTATACCTCAGTTATCATTTTCTATATAAAATAAGTACACAATATTTTCACTATTTTGCAAATTACAAGCTTTGAACTATTGGACCGGTCAAAAATTTCCAACTATTGGACCTGGGTGAAACTATTTGACCACAAGCGTCATTATATTTCGTGAATTTTTAAATGCAGCTACGCGATTTGAGGATTTTGAAAATAACGCGGAGTAATGACGTCGTGTTTTACCTATTGTATAGATCTAGTATAGTGTTGACGCCAGTGCAAGACGTAGCCTCAGCATTTGAACATATCTATGCAGTAAACGTTATGGTTCGATAGTTGACTTATCACCGCCATTTATTGTCTGTTGTCTTTTCGATATAATAAAACACTTACTGACTGGATATTCATGGAATAGTAAGTTTATTGTCCTCGGATACAACTATTGCCCTCGCTAAGCCTCAGGACAATAGTTGCTCCTCGAGACAATAAACTTACTATTCCACTCATATCCAGTCAATAAGTATACAATGTTTGCAAATTCATTCTGATAATGCAAAATCATTAATTGGTTGATTTTTCTTGCTTATTTTAATGTCCAGTGGCAAATATTTTATGTATTCTAAATGATAACAACTTATCAATACATAATATAGGCCAGTCTGACTAGGTGAGTTTGTAATGTATATGCTATAGATAGTCTGAACTTCTGACATCTCAAGTGTGTGTGTATGGAGCAGTAGGAGGGGAGCAGAGTAAGGATGCCTTGATGCATACATTACATCAGAAGGTGAGAAAAATAAGCAACAGTGTACATTATCAAATTATTTAAATTAACTGCAATTCTACAGATAAACTTACTTTGATATCAGTTCTGTTTTGCAGGACATTCACACCTACATACATGTTCACCAGTGATATCAATCATTGTCAATACTGTACTTTCCTTTCATTTGGTAACAAGCTAAAATTGTATATATAAATAATTTCATCAAGAAGTCCAGACAAAAACTACATGTAGTATGAACTGATGCTCACTAATTTATACCTTTACTATATACTTTTACTTTTGAGTGAATTGAAACAAAATATAAGCAAACAACTGAAAGAAGATCAACAGTTTAAGCTTATAAAAATTAATATAAATATATGTGCAGATTTTAATAAAAGAACAACCTTTCAATGTACCTTGGCAATGGATAAACTTCAATAAACGGCTTCCAAAGCACAGCTGGAAACGAACCCTGAACAGTTGGGATAAAAATGAACACAATACAAGCTTGATATAGGTCTGAATTTGGATTGTAATAAAATATTTGACACATTATAAGGGGAAATTTCTGGATCCGCCACAGGGTATTGAACCTTTAGATTAAAGACATCCATACACCTAAACTAAAGTTATTGTCAAGAAACCAAATGTCTTTAAAGAACAACAATGTAATAGCAGTATACAGCCCCATATTGTGGTTGTATAAAAAAATTGTTTGTTTTTTTAAACTTTTTCATAATTCATCTACAAGAAATGTAGGCCTGTTTGTTTGGGATTGCTTGCAATGCAATTTTCCTTATCAATTCAACCTTATATAATAATGCCAGATTTAGATTTGTTGGTAACCAGAGTATTTTTCGTACATTCTAATCCTTTATTACTCATTTCCAACGAATTTGCCTGTTTTTATAGGCCTGTTTACGAGACATCACATATTATGGTATACTGTTGACCATCTGTCTGTCCATCCGTCTGTCATCACCATGTAGGATATTAACTCAAAAACGCTTTAACCAATATGCATGAAACTTTGGTGAATTGTTTATTTATATCGACATGAGCTCCCTTTTGCTTTTTTTAAATTTTAGACTACACGTTTCCGATTTATGTGGTTTTATTCATTACAAAAAGGGGATTTTTATATTTAGAATATTTAGGTACGGTACCTGTATTTTACAGTACATGTACTTGTTTTGTACTATAAATTTTGGTACAAAAATAATACCCACAGTGATCACATTATTCCATGTTTGAAAATCATAACTTTAAGAGATTTGAAAATGTAACAGTGTAATAACATGAATAAATAAACAGCTGCGCCATGAGCGCATGATACGCCCGTCGTTTTATGCAATAATCATATATTGTTTTTGAGATACAGTGCGACATGTGAAACACACCTTTTTTAACAAAAAACTCAATAACTCTTAAATAAAATTTTGAATCATCACCAAAAAGTATACAGATCTTGAGATTAATATCACTAAGAAGTGTGTAAAGTCTTAAGCAATAATCATAAATTGTTTTTGAGATACGGCGCGACATGTGAAAAAAAACACACCCCTGTTTTAGTTACAAAGTCCCGTAACTCAAAAAGTTTTAATCTTATTTTCACCAAAAAGTATACAGATCGTTTGACCATCATAAGGAACAACTGCATTAAGTTCCATGAAATTTGGATGAGTCGTTCTCAAGTTACGGTGCGACATGTTTACGCCGGACAGACAGACGGACAGCACCCTATTTTAGTTACAAAGTCCCGTAACTCAAAAGTTTTAATCTTATTTTCACCAAAAGTATACAGATCATTTGACTATCATAAGGAACAACTGCATTAAGTTTCATGAAATTTGGATGAGTCATTCTCAAGTTACGGTGCGACATGTTTACGCCGGACAGACAGACGGACGGATGGACGCCGGACATTTGTATACCATAATACGTCCCGTCAAAATTTTGATGGGCATATAAAAACTGTAGAACTTAAATTTCAAGTACAAATCAAGTACTGTAAAATACAGGAACTTAATATTATGATAATTTTAAAGTAACAAAATGGTACTAAATATTAAAAGTAGATTTCCAGTACTTCATATTTTTGGTTCAGAAATAGTACCTATGCAAAAGTAGCTGTGTAACCAATTTCAAGTTCTTTGACTACATTAATTCAGAAACCTATAATATGTCAAATATTTATTTACAATCCAAATTCAGACCTGTATCAAGGAATCAGAAACTTGTCAACATTTAAGTTAAGCACTAAGGAGTATTATTACTACAATTGCACAATATTAATGACTTTACCATAAGTCATTTCTTGGTTTCCCTAAACTGACCTCATCACCAATATCAACAAATTGTTTATGGTTTTGTAAAAAAAATAATTTGTCACTTCTAACATGGATAATTTTCGAACTTGCTTACAACAAGAATCAAAACTTTGAACTCTGTGACCGCAAATTTTTAAAAATCTTGGAAACTACATGCACATGATGTACTGAGTCTGACAAGAGAAAAAATATTCAAATAAAGTCATCATTTTAATATAAACAATAAAACATACCTCTCATCACAAAATTATTCATTGACTACTGCTCCTCTGTGCTCATATGCACATAAATCAATATGACAATCTATGAATCCACTATATAATATAGACAGCAATGACCCAAATGAATTCTGTTCTGTTGCTTAGCTTCTCCTACTTCTCAAAGTACTTGTACTTTCATTGAAAATGCTAAAAGAAATAATGTTTAATGAAATAAAGTTATAATATCTGCCAAAATTGCCTTTAATATTTGATCTGGCAAAATTGGCTTAGTTTGATCTTTTAAAACTAGACCAACAAACTTTCCCTGAAAAAAAGAGGCTCTGAAGAGCCTCAGTCACTCACCAGTATCCACTGTGGTTTTGGAAATCATGTAAAATAAACGTTTAAATCATAAAAAATAGTATTAGATACCCCAATAATGATTGTGGCCAAGTTTGGTTAAATTTGGGCCAGTACTAGTTTTAGATAAGATTTTAGTAAAAGATTACAAATATTTACGAAAAATGGTTAATAAAATTGACTATAAAGGGCAATAACGCCTTAAGAGGTCAATTGACAATTTTGGTCCTGTCGACTTATTTGTAGATCTTACTTTGCTGAACATTATTTCTGTTTACAGTTTATCTCTATCTCTAATAATATTCAAGATAATTACCAAAACATGCAAAATTTCCCTAAAATTACCAATTCAGGGGCAGCAACCCAACAACAGGAAATTGTCTGATTCGTCTAAAATAACATAGCAGATAGATCTTAACCTGGTGAACGTTTTAACCCCAGGTCAGATTTGCTCTGAATGCTTTTAGATTCAGAAGAGAAGATTTTTGTAAAAGTTAACAGCGACGGACAACGATGACAGACGCCAAGTGATGAGAAAAGCTAATAAACAGCTGTGCCACGAGCGCATGATACACCCGTCATCTTGTGTGTGAAGTTTTATGCAATAATCATAAATAGTTTTTAGATTTGCTCGACATGTGAAAACCCCTTTTCACAAAAACTCAGTAACTCTAAAATAAAATTTTGAATCATCACCAAAAAGTATACAGATCTTTAGATTCATATAAATAACAAGTGTGTAAAGCTTTAAGCAATAATATACAATTATGGCCCATTGAAAAGGTGAATATCCAAAATTGTCAACACAAGGTTATTTTAATGAGGCGCAGCCAGTGAAATAACTTTTAAGGGTTGACAGTTTTGGATATTCATCGATTCTTAGGGCCACAATTGTTTTATTATACCGAACTAACAGTGGAAGGGCCTTTTGAACGCTTACAGTAAATACTATATTTTTTACATGACAAACATTATGAAACAAATGATGTTTGAAAATACCTCATTTGTGTTTTAGAATTTCTCGAATGTACAACAAAGGTAGAATCTTTTTGTAAAATATTGATGGCCCTGAAAAGGACCGTTACTCTATGAGAGATATCATCGGCTGCTGGCACTCTATTCACTTCCAAAGCCTTATTTCCTCGTCTCTCGATGGGCTGTCAGTGTAACATGAACGCTGCCATTTTCATGGGAGGTAACTGTAGTGCAAATCTAGACACTCAAAAGGATATTCGATGGTGAATAATAGGGTTATGCACCGCTGGTGTAAATTTTAAGGGTTATTCGTCCTCCCTTGCAATTAAATGAAAATTAACTGAATTATTCCATGTCACGGGATAAGGTGTTATCCAATAGAATTGTTTGTAATATATGTAAGGTATAATAATAATAAATATTTTTTGAGATACGGCGCGACATGTGAAAAAAACACACCCCTGTTTTAGTTATAAAGTCCTGTAACTACAAAATTAAAATCTAATTTTCACCAAAAGTATGCAGATAGTTTGACCATCATAAAAACAACTATGTTATTAGTTTCATAAAATTTGGATAAGTGGTTCTCAAGTTACAGTGCGACATGTGGACACCAGACAGACGGACGGACAGACACCGGACATTTGTATACCATTATATGTCCCGTCAAAATTTTGACAGGCGATAAAATGACTATAAAAATTAAAGTTTTTAATGATTTGAATGTTCTAATGATCTAAACATGCTAAATCCATCATATAAAATCCATATGACCCTTGATTGAAGGGATGAACAAAAGCGGTTATATACATGTAATGTTTGTCCCTAATATTTTATTAACTATGTATTTACTTTCAGGTATCACAGATCAAATTTATTCGTTTATAGTGTGTTAATTTACGTTTTGATTGAGTTGAGCCTTCCAATTGATGTTTTATCGTGTGTTTTCTATGTTGTGATGTTATACTATTGTTTCAGAAAAAGGGAGAAGGTTTGGTACCATTAAAACGTTTAATCCCGCTGCAAATGTATGCACCTGTCCTAAGTCAGGAATCTGATGTACAGTAGTTGTCGTTTGTTTATGTAATTTATACGTGTTTCTCGCTTCTCGCTTTTTATATAGACTAGACCGTTGGTTTTACCGTTTGAATGGTTTTACACTAGTACTTTTGGGGCCCTTTATAGCTTGTTGTTCGTGTGAGCCAAGGCTCCGTGTTGAAGGCCGTACATTGACCTATAATGGTTTACTTTTATAAATTGTTATTTGGATGGAGAGTTGTCTCATTGGCACTCACACCACATCTTCCTATATCTAATTATTGGATCTCTGAATATGTCATGATTTATAATGACAATCTTTGGGCATCAACTTACCATCAAGTTATTTTAATAATCATGATACTTTTGAAATTTGAAGTCATTCAAAATGTTTAATTATACCAAAAGTTGAACTAGTATTTGATATAATGTAATATCTGAGAAATGAACTAAACGAGACAAGGTTTGGTGGTAAATACATGTATCTTGCAGGGCTCACGCTACCAGGCGACTAGGGCGAAGAAGTCGCTTTCCTGTCCGTCACTTCGCTTTGCCCGACCCTCAAAAGCGAAAACAAGTCGCCCTGTTGTTTACGATACTCGCTTTCAGTCGCTTTCGTCATCGGACATTTTCAATTTTTACCAAGTTGATAAAACATCATTTTTTTATTGATTATTAAAGAAATTCAGACATAAACGATTCGTTTTCTTAAGAAAAGAGGTTTAAGCATTGACTTTACAGTGTGTAGCAGGTTATTTAACAAAAAGACAACTTTTTATCACTGCTTGCACTTCCGGTACTTGTTACTCAGAGAGCGTACATCAATCTAACTTTCGGCGGCAAAATAAGTTTGTTACTTCATTTGAAAGTGATAAAAGTTGCCTCCAGTAAATGTTTAATCCATTTATTGCATTAAAAACGTCATATTCTGTTCCAAATAGCTTGTCAAACATCATTTATTTTTGTAAATTTTCTTCGTCCGCCATTAATCGTTCAATAACTACGGATCGGAACCGGACCAGCTATGACCGAAATCCGTATTTTTACAATAATAACTACGGACGCATGAATGGAAAAGCTGACAGAAGAATATTGATCCCAAAAGGAAAAATTACGCATTCCATACGCATTAACAGACTTTTGGTTAGATCTAATTGATTAATGTATATAATTCCATATAATTTATATGGATTGTTTCAAAATATTGATTAAAGTTGCTTAACTACTAATATCAATATAGTTTGGCCCAGCTTAACTTTGTATATCTTTTGATGAGAAACACTGAATTTCATAACATGATATAAAACAAGATAGTTTTAATTGAATTGTAATTCATATATTATAATTTCTTTACCTTTTGACATAAAAAAAAAATCTTTTAGTGCTAGATATTTAGTTGGTAGTTTCTCACAAGAACCTAAACTTAAACAACTTTGAATTTGAACTGTTAATTTAATTGTATACTCAGATATGAATTGAACAATATAAAAGAACATTATTTACATATGACCTTTATACTATAGTAAAATCAAAACATTGTAGCGCAGGCCAAGGAAGCACTTCTCTTCAAATCTCACCACTTCTCCTATCAGTTTCAAAAGAGAAGTCACTTCTCCTATGATTCTGAAGTAGTGTGAGCCCTGTCTTGTTATTGGCTTTGAACTAGCTGTTAGCAATTGGGAGTACTCTCAGATCTATACTTAGTCTTTTTAGTTTTGAGGATGTATAAATCTGCTTTAAAAGCCCTTTTTACACCAATATCCCAGCTTAGGAGTTGGGTTTGGCACCACAAACTACTGGTCTAGCCCCACCACAACCTTTTGTATGTGTCTGTCCCATATCAGAAGCCTGTTGGTGTAATTCAGTGGTTCAGTTTGTCGTTTGTTGCTGTTTATCATATTTTGTTTTTTGTTCTTTGTTTTTTATATTTTACATTGTATAAATCAGTCTGTTATAGTTTTCTTGTTTGAATTGATTTAAAAACCGACTGCAGTATTAAGCTGCTTTGCTCATTGTTGAAGGATGTAAAGTGACCTATTGTTGTTAACTTCGATGTCAATTGATTTCTGGTGGAGAGTTGTCTTTTCTCATTGAACAATATTTTATTTTGAAAATAATTACGTAATTTAAACATTATTATCATTACAACTACAATATATGACAGATTTATTAGGAGTGGAAAAAGTGAATTTACACTTTTAAAATTCCTCTATTTTCTCATTGGCAATCACCACATTTTTAATTTTATATTTACATTACATACATGTAAAGCAGACCTTTCATCTTCTCGAGGAGTACACTTCCTATGTACAACAGGGGCCTAACAGCATGATTTTGAGTCAGCTAAAAAAAATTCAAATAGATCATGATACACTAAATAAATATAAATAACATAATAATTTGATAATAAATATGAATCTACAATCATAGTTTAAGAAATGACACATCATTTTAAATCAATAGATATCATATATATTAAAGTTTGATTTTTTTTTTGTATCAGTGTTTTCTAATTTCTGGGTAGATAACATGGATAAGTACAAATGTAAATAAGGGCAAGTTTGCAGACCTTTATTTTTTTAATTATATTCATTTGGATTTTACCCAAGTTAGGCGAGTTGCTATTGTTGGCAGGAGTATATTTTACAGATTTAACCCTTTTCATACGTGGGGCAATTTTTTTTAAATGCGGGCGATCGAGTTGGTAAGGAAGCCACCACTTGACTTTTATGGGTGGGGCTCGACAAAAATGTTATCCTGCATTTTTTTTGAAATCTCTGTCCTGCCAGTTAATTTTGCACTATTTTTGTTCCTTGTAATTCTTTACATACATTCTAGCTTTTTGAACTTATATATTATAAGTTGACAGAACTCTAGTTCCGCATATTTTCAAATAACAACCAAGCATCCCTCCCCAATAAACTCACATGATAGCTCCCTTAACAAGAGTGGGATATTTTTAGAAAGGGAGGCCTGTTGTTAAAAAAAGTAGGGCGTTTTGCCAGTGGGTCGAGTTAACTTTCGTCCGTTCTTGCCAATCTTTGACTGATTTTCGGGTATGCATGCGATGACTTTTATAAAGTCAAATGGTTTTTCATGAAAAGTATAGCACTAGCATCTTCTTAAATATGTGCATGATAATATTTACCTTTCGTTGCGTTTTCCAAGTACAAAATAGTGGGTACGTAATCCATCAAAAAGAAACACAACTTTCTTTTTTTGTGTGCGTTTCGTTCCCCGGTTTCTTCCAGTTAATCGACAAGCAACCCATTTCAATTTATCTGTTTATAATAACTTTTTGGCCCATCAGTTTAAAAAAAAACCAGAGGTCCTTGTATTATCTATCTGACTATTATATATCTTTCCATTCTTTAAACTGTAAAACATGAATTCAGCAGCAGACCTTGTGCGCAGCAGACGAGCGTCCATGGATGCGTTGCGTCATAGTATAAAAACGTCAACGGAGAAAATATTTCCGGGATTTCGTATTCGACGTGCCAAGCTTTCGTACATTTACAATCATTTACGTATATGAGAGTTAGTCCGGAACCCGGTCTGGAATCAAGAATCGGGATTTAAGTATAGAAAATAATTACCAAAAGTTCAGAAGTGGTATACACTGAGTATTAATATGCCTCTGTTATAATCAAGGATTTGTATACTCTACAAATCGTCAGTCGCGGCTTGATATTAAACTATGAAGAATCAGCTCGGGGCACTTACTATGTAATGAGTGGTAGGATGAGCCGCTGAATAGGTCATGCTCCATGATATATATGAAAAGGGTGAGAAATTTAGATTAAATATATCAACAGGTTGATATTACTTGCTTCATTATATCATAAGTATTTATTTTTGAAGCGGTTAAACCACAGTCGTAAATGCATCAGCATTTTGTCAAACCAATTAATCTCTATTTATTCCAATGTGGTATTTCCACTGACACATGACTGATGCTAGTTCTAGATGCAATAAATCCGCCCATTTTGACATTTGCACCTAATTAACATTCAAAGGTTTGTAGACATGAATGAAAGAAATTCCATTGTCAGCGTTCTTTAAGAGGGAACGGCAATGTAACTTTTTATCAATTTTCCATTTAAAATAGAAAACTCAGTGTAACTCTCTTGTGTGTTACTACATTTATCTGACCAAACATATTTTATTGTCTATTTTATTCATAATGAAAAGATATAAAAGGGGCAAATAGAGAAAGTGTTTAAGATGTGACAAATTATTGGAAAAGCAAGGTGTGATTATTACAATTGCATTGCTTCTAACAAAATAAACATGGTGATGAGCGGTCCCCAAAATCTGTATACTATTATTAGTCTAATGCACCAGAAGATGGAAAATATACAAATATATCTATGGGTCTGTTTTTGTTAATTGTTATATGACAAGGTATATATTTTCGATAAACAAAGATATGAAAAGGATGGGGTACTTGATGTCTCAGCTGCTCACCCCTACCAAAAAGATTGAAGTGCCCCCGAGAGAATCAGAGACATACATTACGTACATGTACATATGTCTCTGAAAGGAGTGAGAATAAAGAAAAAACTAAATAAAGAATATTTAATTATTTATTTATTATTTAATCTATAATTTATTCACTTATTTTACATTTTGTTCTATTCAGAATTAAATACAACTTCCCCGACTGTTTGCTGAGGGGTGGTGCCATGGAGGTAGGAAAAATTGACAAACGAGGATTACTTTATCAGGGATTTGTATATTATCACTATACAAATCCTATCTTTAATCAGGGAAGAATTAAAGGTTAAACAGTAACTCAATAATAAATAAAATATCAACATAGGAATGCTCTTGGTTACAGAATTGGATTAAGGACAGTCTATTAGTCTTGGACACTTATCATGGGGAAGAAAGGGGAGGGGGTCACTTATGTATTCATTTAAGTTTATTCGAAATTTTACCAATCAGTTAAGAAATTCATGTCAAGTTCTTTTGTAATCATGATTATTAGGAAACATCTTATAAGTTTTCCTACTGTCTCCTTGATTTACTCTATACAAGGTTCTACACACATATTATAATAGCCAGTGCTACATTATCAGCCTGATACATGTAGATCCTTGAAATGGCTAAATTTTGGACTTGATCATCTATTGTTCCAAGGTTAAACAATATATTTTGTTTTATAATTCTCCTCCTATATTCAACGAAAAGCTCACCAGATCTTGGGGACGACATCAAAAGTTCAATGTAGGATAAACAAAACTTAATTCACATAGTTTTTCACTGACCCCCCTTTTACTTCATTTAATTTGGGAAAAATGATTGAATATATATGTAAAATTGATGTTGGATAAACCGTGAAAACTTGCAGCAATTTTACCCATCCACCACACCCCAAACTATTTGATTTAAGTTTTTTAATCCTACACTGATCTTTTGATGTCGTCAGTCCATTATGTTATCCTTTTGTCAATATGTCAAATCAAAATTGTACTTACTAAATTTGCAATTGAGACGTAGGTTGCCAAAGAGGGACGAAAGATACCAGAGGGACAGTCAAACTCATAGATCGAAAACAAACTGACAACGCCATGGCCAAAAATAAAAAGACAAACAGACAAATAATAGTACAGATGACACAACATAGAAAACTAAAGACTAAGCAACACGAACCCCACCAAAAACTGGGGGTAATGTTGAGCAGCCCCGGGAAGTTCCTAACTGTTCACTACTATCAGTACTTGAGTTCATTCATGTATTTTGGATGTTCATGTTGCACACAGAGGAGAATTAAGTGCACCCTGCCCTCCCCTTTTTGTGGGAAAAATTTGATTGATTGTATAGGGACTTTCACTTAAGCATGCAGAGGTGGATTTAGAGGGGGGCCAGGGAATTTGGTTGATAATATAGGAAATCACTGAAGCATGACCGGAGCGGACCCCTCAGTTAGGCAGTCAGTGCCCCCACCCCCTTTATAAAAATTTCTGGATCAGTCAGTTTATGTGTAATGGCCGGTAAGTTATTGTTGTTTTTATCTTTCATTCTCTGTCTTATCTCGTTTGATTAGATTTTTGGTTATAAATTTAATTGGTATCTTCTTTCCAATTTCATCGTTAACAATAGACCTACAGCAAAAGGCCCTGTACTGTAATTTTCTATCTTGCCCAAAAATACTTTAAATAGTACTGTTTTCAAAAATGCTTGCTTGAAACACAAATAGAATAAAAGCAGGTAGGTAATTCGCTTTTATTCCACACCAAAGGAGGATAAATGTATGATAAAGTTATAAGGTTATCGGCATTATTCTACATACATTCTGAGACTACTATAACATATATACATTGTATAAGGGCTTTAATATAAGGGCGGGTATAAGGGACGAAGTAACACCATGTGACTATTGGCTATTGCATTGGTTGTCGTGATTTAAACACGATAAGAGTGTTTCCTTCCCCTAAATCTTATGATCCTCATTGACTTCAGACATTAAACAATCTGAAACTTTTCAGGTACTTTCTATATGCTCATGTGCAATTTCTTGTTAGCATAGTTTTGTACTTGGACAGATAATCAGAATGATCAACAATCAAGTACTGACAACAGTCAGGTCTATTGCCATTGGTCTCATGTGAAGAAACCAGGTATGAGGTAATTTTAATTCAGCCTTGTACCATGTGTACAATATATATATACATGTACATACAGTCATTTTTACTCAAGCGTTACAAATAAGGTTAACTGTTAGATTTTTATATTCTTTTAACTGCATTCATGGCAATTATTTAGCCATCCATCATTAGTTGTTTGTGGAAAAGACACCAAGCACTCTTTGTATTTATAATTCAACTTAATTGTAATTACAAGCTTTAAAAAAAAAATAAAAAGATTTTTTTTCAATTAGGTCAAATAAGATAATATGTGTGTTTCCTATTACATCTTTGAAAAAATAGGATAGGTATGAAATTTTTTAGATTTTACAATTTTTTTTCATTGAGTCTTTAGGCTGATGGGAGAAATTCTGACATTAACAGTGCTTATTGATAAATAAAAAACTTTAGGGTACACTATTTCTTGGCTTAAAATATAGAGTAGTTATGAAATAAGAAACATACATATTTTTTATTTGACCTTACATACAGGAAAAGATATTTTTTAAATTAACATTGTTTTAATTTTATATAATTTCACTCACAAATTGACTCCTTTTCTAGAAATTTTTTTGGATGAGATGTTTTAAAATGGTAGATGGAAAAGTACAACCATATCTTAAATTAAATAAATGGATGTTCATGATGAACATCAAGAAGCAATGAAAAAATTCAGCGTTTAGAAACTGACTATCTTTTATTATATGAAAGAATGAGAAAACTGTTGAATCATCATGACTGTTAAGAAGCTATCCGTTTAATTTTGTTAATTACTACCTTGGAACAGTCATGACAGTATATCAATATATATGTTCCTGTTACTATACACTTTTCATTAAATTGCTATATTTAACCCTTTCCTCTATAATGACGCCTCTGTGTTGTAGTGCATCAATTGAAACGTTTTCATATACAGTTAACATTGCATTAAAGTACGAGTATTTTCTGCATTGCATTGAAAAATCCTATGCAAATGTTGTATATAAAAAAAAATGCTCTGGAGAAAAGGATAATAAATCAGTCATTGACATTGTCAGTTAATTATTTTAATATTTCATTCTTTTAATTAAATCCTGTGGTCTTTTCGGAAAAAAATCACTTCATATTAACACATATTGTGCAAATATTTAAAGTTATATGCTTGAAGCAGAGATTCACTATACATATGTATGTCTGGCATGCAGAATGTTGAAAGCAAGTTAAGAATTTTACTTTATTCATGTATTAGCCGTTGTGCGTTTATCATGCATGGTACTTTTACATCTTTGAATATGATACAGCCGTAATACCGATGTTTCAGAAACGTCCGTAATACGTATGTTTAAGATACGTCCGTGTAACGGACAATCCGTTTTACATCAGTTTTTACACGTACGTTTTACGGATGTATTTTTACAGACGTTTTACGGACGTAACCGTATCATCCGTAATACATCCGTATTACGGATGTTTTACGGACGTTTATTACCACATCCGTGAAACGTCCGTAGCTATTTTACCTGTGTAAATGCAACTAATAAATTGATGGGGATAATATCTTCCTATCACTCTACTCATGGTGTATTAAGTCAATACTCCAACTTTCAACTTATATTCAATTATATTACTAAAATCAGGGAACTAAAAGTGCCATGATAGGTTACATTAGGCTATTTCACTACAGAAGAAAATATAAAGACATTCTGGCTTTGATAAGTGTACATATCTGTGGTCATTCCATAACAGTCAATCAAATTATGATGTTGTCTGAAATTTTGAAGAGTAGACTTCAACTTTACTGTTTAGAAATCTTGGTTCAATAGCCTTTTGGGAAGTAATTTTCTATCATGATATTACCTGTTATGTTTACCATCAAATCTACGTGTTCTACTGTTGATTGCCTGAAATATAAAGTATACCTGATATGATAGTGTTCCTTGATTTTGCCCTCCCAAGTGAACTAAGAAAACATTAAATTAAACTATTTCCTGGAGTACTTTAAAGTCTTATTGGTGATTTCCACTGAAGAGGTTGGATGAAGAAAGTTTTGACTGAAATTAAAGTACTTACCCGGTTGCAGCAGGAACCGGTTGGTTTGGTGATAACGTATTTTCATTACTGGAAGGAATACAACTGTAGTCTGAAATATAGTTTTAGAAATCAAAAATTAAAATAAGCTGGAATAGCTGCAATATTTATCAGTAGTTTTCCTGTTTGAAATATTCTGTTTATTTGCCGAAATTCGCAAACTTAAATTATGTTGTCACACAACCTAAAACCAATTAATCAAAGAGCTGAATTTTATAATCTGGTTTTCCTTGTGTAGGTGAAATACCACCAAATCATAGTACGTCACATCCGGTTGCATACGAAAAGGGTGGAACAGAAAATATTCCCTTGAATTTGACAGTGGAAGGAATTAATGCTACATTTCATTACAGTAAAACATTTCTGAGTCCTAAACATATATCTTGGGTGTTTCAAAGCACCATTATTATTTTTATTTGGTGTTTCTATAGAATATTTTGGAAACTTGAGGTTATATTGTTCTTGTACACAGGAAAAAAGGTGAAAATTTTATTGGTTAACTTCCAGTGACGGTTGTTTTTTTATATGCAATGAAATGTTATGTGAAATTTTGTCTATAGTACTGGACAGGATAAAACTTTACTAAAAAATTATACTAGATTTTTCTCAAACTATTGAACTGATTATCACAAAACTTGACAGTAATGCTTGAAATAACAAGTATTACAAAGGAAAAAATCACATTCAGTTTATTCAACAAAAACGTCTTCTTTAGGTGTAATATCACCAAATCACAGTACGTCACATCCGGTTGCATACGAAAAGGGTCAAAAAATTTTCTCTTGAATTTGACAGTTGTAGGAAATTAATGCTACATTTCATTGCAGTAAAAATTTCTGAGTCATAAAATATATCTTGGGTGTTTCAAAGCACCATTATTTTTTATATGGTGTTTCTATAGAATATTTTGGAAATTGAGGTTACATGGTTACTAAAGCTTGTACACAGGAAAAAAAAAGGGTGAAAATTTGATTAGTTAACTTCCAGTGATGGTTATTTTCTTATAGGCAATGAAATGCTATGTGAAATTTTGTCAGGTATTTCTTTATTTGAAACAAAGATAAATTCTGCACAATTTTTTCAAAGTGCAAATTTAACAAAGACTAATAGGAGAAAATCAATGGTAGTATTACACCTGTAGCGAAATACAACATCGGCGGACGTTGTATACAGTTCAAAGTAAAGTAGAAAATTAATGCTCTCAATCACAACGATAAATGCCTTGCTAACATAGATAGTAAAGAATCCAAATACGAAAGATACAATATGACAAAATAACTTAGTTCAGTAATGAACCATTTAGAGATCAAAACTATAAATGACAGAAACATCAGAAGTAAAGTTCGATGTTAGATTCAAACTTTCTGCTATCATTAATTTTTGCTCGTTTTATCTTGAATTAGAAATTTTAATTGATGTTTATATTAGTGTTTCATGTTCTGTCCGACTCGGCTTCTGTCAAATCCATTATTTATTTAGGTGGACGATACACATTTTATTACTAGATTTACGATGTCTGTGGTAGAGACGGCAATGTTTTCTTAACCGTCTCATGAACTTGGTGCACGTGTTAATTTTCAATCTTAGTAAGGCTTATTCAATCAGTTGCATTAATCAGTTGATAGCAGTAGCAGTACAAAAATTCAAATCAATTTCACAACTTTTCACAACTTCCTAAAAATGCTGCCAGTTCGTAAAAAACGTGTTTCCAGTAAGAAAAGTAAGAAAAGTGACACACCAGTTGTACAGAATTCCAGTAATACGGAATTGACATTTGACGAAGTTAAAGAAAAACTAAGGAAGCAAGGCATCAGGGCTCCATCAACTTTCACCAAAGAGCAGTTATTGGAACTACTAAATGAGAATGCAGGACAGGATAATGCAGTTATGCCCGAAATTTCAGCATTAACTCAACTTACCACCAGTTTAAACAACATGGAGCAAACTGTTCAAAATCAAGGAACTTTAATTCAGTCGCTATTAGTTCGAGAATCAAATAGCATTAGTCAACCTGCAGTCGTTAGTGATATAAGTAATGGAGTACATCATGATACAGGATCTTATTACACCGCCAAGGTTTCCTCAGGCATGTTTCCGCATGTTCAAGCAGTGGCACCGAACGTTCGGAAGCAGATATTAGAAGGCAAGTACATTAATCTGGCTACTCTACTTAACAATCAAGAAAACGTACAAGATTATAAAACTGTTGATGAATCTGACGGGTCCGTTCTGTTAATCAAACATTGCGATCCTCGCCTTCAAAGAAAATTGTCTATTCAAGAATTTCTAGAAGCTTTCAATATTTACAAAATATTATTTGTGAAAAGCAAGACCGACGCATCGAATTCGATATGTATATTCAAGATATCATTGATATCTCTGCAAGATATAAAGGTCCCGTTTTCTACGAGTATCACAAGGCTTTCGCCAATAAGGTAGCTGCTATCAAACTGACCCACGGTAAAGTTGTAGATTGGTCCATCAGAGACGAAAAATCTATTCATCCATCACAAGTGGACAAATTATTAAGGAATGTGAAACATGCGGTAGTCTTGGGCATCTCACAGCTGTTTGTCAAACGTTACCAAGCATTGGTCAATCGAATAATCGATCCAAACCAACTTATAATCAAACCCATTTTCAGAAATCACAAGTTGGAAGTAACGGTCGTGATGATTCCAATACAGATATACGAGGACGCCCGTTCTTTTCTTTCGTGGTCGGGAAGTGTGTAACAATTTCTTATCAGGAAAATGTTTCAAGGGACAAAATGTTTATTCGCCCATGTCAATGCTAGATCATCTAGTGGTGCTACTCCGAACAGTAGGCCGTCACAAGAACAAGCGCAGGCTAAGAATTGACTAGTGTCTACGCCTATTGATATCGATCAACTTGAAGTTGAACTTACACATTATCCAGATAAAACTTTTGTTAATAATTTAATTAATGAACTTCGATATGGTTTTGACACAGGCATAAACGTACTACCAAGTAAATCTTTGGAATGTAAGAATTTATTGTCTACCAAGAAATTTCCCGATGACGTTACGAAAATGGTAGATGACGAACTTCGTAAAGGATACCTTATTGGACCATTTACAAAACCTCCGTTTGATACTTATAGAATTAGTTCGATAGGTATTGTTAAAGGAAAATATTCAAAACAGAAACGATTAATTCTAGACCTTTCGGCTCCTCACAACAATGATGAGCATCACAGCATCAATGATTTAATAAATAAGGAAGACTATTCCTTAACCTATGTAAGAATTGACGATGCTATAAGTATAATTAAGTCATTAGGAATTAAAAGTCAATTATGTAAGTGTGACGTAACCGATGCATTCAAATTAATACCTGTACATAATTCTTTATGGCGATTTTATGGATTAAAATGGAATGACATGTACTATTTTATACTCGTTTAGCATTTGGTTGCCGTTCAAGTCCCAAGATATTCGATACATTATCACTGGCAATATGTTGGATCTTACAACATAATTACGGTTTGCGGCACGTGTTATATTTGTAAGACGATTTTCCCTGATTAACAATCCTTACGTAGACGCTACAAGGTATATGAACACAATGTTGTATGTATTTAATAGTTTAAAGATTCCTCTCAGCGCTCATAAAACAGTTGGTCCATCTACTTCATTAAAATATCTCGGCATAATTCTCGATTCAATGCATATGATTGCTAAATTACCTGATGAGAAACTTGTTCGAATTAAGGATATTTTATACAGCTATCTTAATAGACGTTCGTGTACTAAGCGTGAAATGTTAAGTTTATTGGGTCATCTTAATTATGCATGTAAAGTAATTATACTAGGAGATCGTTTGTGTCGTACTTATTGACATTAGCACTCCGTAAAAGAACTTAATCGCCACGTTACAATTACAAAGGGATGTAGAGATGATATGGCAATGTGGTTTAAATTCCTAAGTCAGTGGAATGGTATATCATTTTTATCAGCGATAACGTTATTAATGCGTCCGATTTTCATTTATTTACGGATGCTTCATCAACAATCGGATACGGAGGTTATTTTAGGAAAAGGTGGTTTCAAGGCATTTGGCCCGACGATTTTATTCGGCCCGATGAAGAGTCTTTCTCAATGGCTTACCTAGAATTGTATCCAATTGTTATTTCTGCTATTTTATGGGGGCATCAATGGTCTACCTAACGCATTCTTTTCATTGCGATAATATGTCTAGTGTGTACATTATTAACAAGGGTCGTTCAAAGTGTAATGTGATAATGAATCTTGTACGACGTTTAACTTGGTGTGCGGCTAAATTTAATTTTGTTGTACATGCTGTACATGTACCAGGAAAGGAAATAACATAGCAGATGCTCTTTCTCGTTACCAGATGAAGCGGTTTCGACAATTGGCCCCGGACGCTTCGCCGAATCCATAAATCTGCCCTCCTCATTCCGAAATTCTTTGGAGATAGATCAAGCAGTCGACAGCTTATGGAATAAAAGTATCAATGTGAATATCCGCCAGGTTTATTCAACAGGATATAAATGTTTTATTCAATTTTGTGGCGATCATATCACTGGATTCAACTCAAGGAGTTTCAATATGTCTAAAGTTTCGGGAGATTTATTGATCTATTTTGTGGCCCTTTGCCAATCAGTGTTAAAACTGAAATATTCAACAATCAAATTTATATCTCGCTGGAGTTCGTTTTGATGGAGTTAATTTTGAAAATGTGAACCCCCTTTGTGATAAATTTGGTCATACATACCAACGCTTGCAAAATGTGTTTAATGGAGTTAAAAATCTGAGAGTAAGCCATTACGACAAAAGTTACCAATAACGTTTAAAATTTTACAGCAAATAGTAACTTGTTTGCAATGTGGATTTTCAATCATGATTATATGGATTTAACATTTCAAACAGCGTGGCATTTTATGGTTTCCTGAGATGCAATGAGTTTACATGTAGAACTGTTTTTGATCCAGATTCAAATTTATGCGTTTCTGACATAAATTTCGTTTCAGAAAGCGAAGTAACTGTAAATTTAAAAGCTACAAAGACAGATATTTTCCGACAAGGTATTATAATTTCCTTGTTCAAGATAGATGGCGTCGTTTGTCCGTATAAATTGCTATTCCAGCTGATGAGTGTAAGACGAAACCTGAACGCAAGGCACAATGATTCGTTTTTCGTTGAAGAAACTGGAAAACCACTTTCCCGGAACTATTTTATAAGCAAGCTAAAAACAATACTCATGGCATTAGGATATAGTGAAAAGGATTATAGCGGACATTCTTTTCGATCAGTTGCGGCCACTAGCGCTAGTTCTCAAGGTATTGAGGACAGCATGATACAAACACTGGGACGTTGGAAATCAGATTGTTTTAAACGCTACATTAGAACTTCTAAATTGGATATTAAATCCGCGCTGGAAAAGATTAAATAACAAAGATAACAATGCAGGCAAACGTTTTTTACAATCGCTTATAACTTTGTAACTTGTCCTCCACCCTGGCCTTGTGTCTTTTCTTTTCACGTTGATCTCAATATTGTGGTTAAGGATTTTTATATTGACATTAATTTTTCTCTAGATCAACTTTAATTTTAACAAGACACAAGGCTTCATCAGGCACAACATCTTCAAATTTTGGGGTTACTCAATATGCAACTTGGGCAGGCAACATAACGTTACATATTTCGTTTTGGGCTATGATATTTTATTTTGCCAAATATAATATCGTTCCCCAAATTTTCTGAGTAGTTAGGGTGCCTACGTACCTTAACGAGGAATAGTCTCATCTTGATTGCTCAACAGCTCTATTTCACGTCGTTCTATGCCCACAAAGATTTACTCTTATGCGGTACCACGTGGAAAATCAAGTAAGGCTATACCGCTCGGGAACGGCTTGCTAAAGTACTCTGAGACAAGTAGACTGGTAGTCGTAAACACACGTGTATGCAAATACCCCTATGGTGACGCATTTCTGTCAAAGATATGTGACTAGCTCAGGCACAGTATTTTAGCGGCAAATTATCCTTAATTATCTGAGAACACACTATCATTTTATGTACATACTGTGTGTTTTGTGTCAACTGCAGGTAGCATGTAATTTGTTTTGTTCTTAATTTACAATATCACAGAATTGAGTGAATTACATGATACTAGAGAAAAATATCCTCAGTATTCACACAGTGTGCCGTGCACACTGCTCGGATAGTTAAGTATAATGTTGGCGTCAGTTAGTTTACATTCATCGCTTTTTATTCAATGACACCAAGGAAGTTTTCTGAAACAATAACGTGTTGCCCTTCAGCCCAAATATTTGCATAATAAAAATAATTATTTTATCATGTTTTATATTTTTCAGTACTTCAACAATATCAGACTGGGTATCTTGAAATACTTCCTGCTGGACGTTTACAGGCTTTATATCAACTATAACTACTTTTGTAATTATGATATAGTGTCTGTGATCGTTCTTATAATAGTGGTCGTTAATAGCTATCAATTATCTGTGGTTAAGGTTTATTTATATTTAGTTGTATATCTCTAATCTTTGTTCACGCCAGTAATTCTCTTATCAATTGGCCTATTAAGGTCAACGCATTGAGGTTTTATTAGGTAATTGGTTTTGGTCTGCTGCGTCGGTATTTACTTTAGATCATACGCTTGATGTGTATTTTATTATGTTTGAAACATGTTATATAAACTTAAATTAGTATGGCACATATCTGAATACGATTCAATTCGTCGGAGAGATCGATGCGGTATTTCAGAGAATGATATATAATTTTGTATATAATTTTGTTACATTTACCCTTTGCTAAGTGTTCGTTAGATAAACACTTTTCACGTAACAAGAGCAATCTTTCTCCAATGGTTTGCAGCTAGATTTGTCCGTAATATTAGTCACAAAATCATATCCCTTGGTATGGTCACATCTACAAGAAACGTCCCTTTCTGCTGAACCGTTGATGTTAACTACTTGGCCTTCTTCATTACAGAATGATTTTGAATATATACACTGACTGCTTACATTCTGCCACAAGTTAAATCCAGGTGGCTGGAACCTTTCAGATGAACATTGAATATTTCTTAATCCACCTGACCATACATACTTTTGTCCTACAGATTAACATAATAATGAAAACGCAATAAAATAATAAAAAGTGTTTTGTTTTGCATTTTAAAACATTAAGGATCATAACTTAAATATATAACAAGAATACAAAAGTTCTTCCAGGAAATGTCATTTATTTAGAAAGTTTGTTTATGGGTAATAAGATAGTGACAAAGTAAGATTTTGATGTTCTGCGAAATATTAAGAAGCATTCATTCTCATATTTAATTAGTTTAAAATTTGAAAAATTAAATCCAAAACATGGCATAAAAGTTATTAAAACATAAATAATTTAATTTGATAACCATGCATTCTTTATTATTTACCAATCCCAGCGAATTCAGGCTTATCATTGCTGCAGTATTCGTGAATGATTTCTTCGTTTCCAGTGCTACAAGTTGTATTTTCAGTATTGCATAGACATGAATAATACAACGGATTCCTGGGACAAACTACTTGTGATTGAATATTTCGTTGTACATACTGCGGACATTTCCAATTAAAAGTAGACAAGGTTCCAATGATCCAGTCGGCTAAAATCTGCAATAACTAAAAGTTTGATTATGCGAGAAATACCATACTTCATGTACTGGAACTATTTAATGTGTGAACAAGTGTTAACAAACACTAACTAAATCCTGTCTTTTGATAGAATTCCCCACTGATATATTGAATTGCAATTAATGATCAATTCATTACGCTTAGATAATAGTTATTCCATTATATCACAAGCTTTTGAGAATTAGTCCATGTGCTACTTGCAATTGTGATATGTCACCTTGACAAAATTAACCAGATTTTTTCTACTAGTTTGTGATCAATTATTTAGAAAAAGTAGGTACATTCCAATTATACTGAATGTATTTCTTCATTCTAACGTAAACATTATCCTGTTGACGTACCCTGTTTTTCATTAATGTGATTCAATAAGCGTCTTTCTCTAAGTATTTATTAGTTTTGAATTCCAGTAAACTACTGATACAACCATGTCAGGAATATGGCAGATGTTTTCAAATAGTTCGTTTTATGTACGTTGGCGTTTGTTTTTGTTGCAGTTCAGTGTTTCTGTTGTTCCGTTGTTTTCCTCTTGTAGTTGATATGTTTCCCTCGGTTTTAGTTTGTAACCCGAATTTGTTTTCGTTTAATCGATTTATGACTATGGAACTGCGGTATACTACTGTTGCCTTAATTTGCCCTTATAATAATATTGTATACAGCAAAATATACATGTGACAGAAATGCATACTTACGAAAATGAAAATAATGATTTTTTCATGATGATATATCATGTTCAGACTGCACACAGAAATCGGTACCGCCGAACTACAATGCAAAACAAATAATATCAAAATACTGAAAAAAAATAAGTTATCTCATGCATATTCGAAAATACTTATATGGTCTAAATACTCATATGGTCCGGTCTTTCATAACTAAACGAGTATATAATAATTATCATATGGTCCGAACATGCATAAGAGTATACGCATATAGTCATGACCATACGCGTATGGTCCCAAATACTAATATGATCCGGAACTTGTGCAAAGTCTAAATCAACAACTTGCGGAATGTTTTATTTACCACAATAAGAGTGTTGACCATAAGAGAAATAGGTTTCTAAACTCGTGAGATTTGGATATCGCTTGATATCAACTCTCGTTATTTAATTTAAATAGTAATAATAAACTCGACGAAGGCTCAAATCAATTAGTAAGAAACATATAAAGGTTCAAACCAAAATTGAGGGAATCGCACGAACTCCAAAGGTAGCAATAAACTGGGGTGTCGATAGGATAGCGTTTCCTTCTGTGCATACATCACCCCACCATCCGAATCAACTCTCAGTTAAGATGTTACAATCGGAGATCCTTTGGTTATTTTACCCGTGAGACGACCATTCTAGTATTTTGAGATCTAAAACAACGAAAAGTTGTCGCTAGAGAGTTGAGACACTAACAAATTGTATAAGTAATCAATCAGTGATGGTCACCGTTATAATTATCTAGTGTAGATTTCGGTCGTTATTCTGATTGCTCTGCTATATAGAGACTTTTTATTAGGAGCACACCTCTGCAAAAGAAGTCACCGTATTGTGTGAACTGGCACCAGCGTGACGTTAACTATGAAATGTAAACGCCATGCAATGGAGCAGGGATATGAGACTTCTGCGAAATGGGAAGTTCCAAAGTGGAAAGTTGAAATCATCGCGTTTGTCATAGATTTTAGTTTCAGTAGTATCTTTAGTCTCAAGGTTACTGGAATATGTGAGATCAAAAGCACTTTCTGAAATGTGGGTTATTGAGTGACAGAACATCATCAATATACATCTGAAAGTGAAATCAAAAACTTTGCCAGAAGATTGTTCGTTTTGTCTTTGAGAAAGTTGTAAAATAAATCTACTTAATTCATCAAATATAGTCGAACAATAAGTAGAGCATTTTGATGATATTGTCATTGTTGTATTTCTTGTTGGAATGAGTTGTATTCTAGTTTCACAAAGTAAGCGTTTTAGACCTAAAATACTGAAGCTGCATCTATGACTTCCATTTTGTAGAAAAGGCAATGTTTAATGAAAATATGAAGTCGATCTTTCATGCAATTGAGCATGGGGAATGATAGGGAGGAGCGTGGAAAAATCTTCGTTTTTATATTCCTACAAAATTGTAACGATTGTGAAAGATTTTGAAGTAGATCTATAGGATTTTTTTTTAAATCTACATCTAGTTGGGACGCCATTTGTTAAATATACCTAATCAATTTGTTAAATATACCTAATCAAAATATTTCTAGAGGCTTTCCGTTACTGTAGAAAAATGGTAGTAAGAGCTTATGAAAGATATTTAATCGAACATCAAGACTGTCTGATATACATCATGTATATCGTTATTTATTAGGATTTTTTGTGAAGTTTAAGTTTAGGTATCCAGTAGAAAGAAAGGATATTTTATCGTCATCTTTATGTTACATATAATGACAAAGGACAGAAGGACGGATTTGTTATTTTCTTAAATCTCGCCATTTCGTGAATATTTTAAAATTATTAGCACATTAATAAATTTATAACATCCATTACTGATTACTGATTATGAAATTGAGTGGCCAAAAGGAGTTTGCATTCTCAAATGATTCTTACTTAGTTTACTTCTTGAATTATACCCAACTAGTCTTGATTAATAACTAATTACACATTATGACTTTTACAAAAGATAATTCACAGTAAATTCGCGCATCATCACATCCAAGGGTTGGATAAGAACCGGTGTGGAATCAAAATCGAAAGTAAAACATTTAAAAGTGCTATCAATAATTAGAAAGAGAAAGAAATATATATAAACTTTGACCGGAATATTAATAAAACTTAAATATATATCATACATTCAGTACATATATATCTTAGAATTACATCTACTTACGATATGTTGTCATTTAGTATCTGACAGTATTTACGATTTTCTGAAAGTTTAATGCATTATGAAGAATACTTCGGGTTCAAAGTTACTTATAAAATTAGAAATTGACAGGTTAAATTAATAATATCCTTCAAATGTATGACTTTTTTAAAGTGGAAATTTAGTTTCCTCTAGTGTTTGGTTTCCTATTCTCAAAGTAAAATATTGATTTTGTGTTTAATTCCTTTGTTTTGTTTTATGATGTGCAGGATTTAGGATTTAATCAAATTACCAACAGTTCAAATTTTACCTGTATTTTGAACTATTTTAACATAAACACCTAGTTTTGTATTACATTTGATAGAAACATTGTCACTGAATATTTATATGAATATATAAAAATCTAAAGATTTGCGCAACGGGATAAAATATATATATACAAGTCTAAATTGAAAACAACGTTCAAACCTATGATTGCGTTGGATAAAACCCGCAATTTTTATACGTGTGCATGCAAAACAAATTTCTTGGTAGAGGGTCTAAATACAGCACAAACAACATTTTCCAAAAGACCAAAAAGTGAAAAGTATATTTTAACAAAACGCATTTGACTAGCAGGTCAAACAACGGATGTTCTTAAACATTGCTGACTGACATGGCGATTGCCAAATAAACGGATCTCCAGATGTAACAAAATGGATCTTCACTATTAATTTAATACCAAACAGAAAACAATTAACTTGCGGAAAAGATGGTATACCGCAAACAAAAGGTGCAAAATTAGTACACCATATCCGGATTTCGACAATTAATGTCTCTTCAGTGATGTTAGGAATCGAAACGGTGTTTGGAGACCATATAATTTACCTCAATTTAGGATAGACTCTTGAATTTTGAAGAGTCGAAATAGAATGAACGGATCATATAAACCCGAAGGCAAATACAATACAAGCCCAAACGAAAAATATAAACAAGTCTAAATTGAAAACAACGTTCAAACCTGTGATTGCGTTGGATAAAAGCCGCAATTTTATACGTGTACATGCAAAAAATTTCTTGGTAGAGGGTCTAAATACAGCACAAACTACATTTTCCAAAAGACCAAAAAGTGAAATAGTATATTTAAACAAAACGCATTTGACTAGCAGGTCGAACAACAGATGTTCTTAAACCCTGTTGACTCCCATTGGCGATTGCCAAATAAACGGATCTCCAGATGTAACAAAATGGATCTTAACTATTAATTTAATACCAAACAGAAAACAATAAACTTGCGGAAAAGATGGTATACCGCAAACAAAAGGTGCAAAAATTAGTACACCATATCCGGATTTCGACAATTAATGTCTCGGTAACGGTATTTGGAGAACATATAATTTACCTCAATTTAGGATAGACTCTTGAATTTTGAAGAGTCGAAATAGGATGAACGGATCATATAAACCCGAAGGCAAATATAATACAAGCCCAAACGGAAAAATATAAACAAGTCTAAATTGAAAACAACGTTCAAACCTATGATTGCGTTATATATATAATAAAAACTATAACACAATTTTCCATATATATGTAAACGCATAAACAGTGTACAAAATAACATCAATATTAAAAGGAACATTAAATGTAATTATCTATAAATATTTCGAATAACAGATATCCTTCATCAGTATGAATATGATGTAAAATGAATCAATTCAATCTATTATGATTAATTAACTGTAACAATCTTGAAATATATACAATTAAAACCGAACACAACAACGCTTGTACAATTCTAAAATTTCAAAATGACGTAGGTCAGGTATTTAAAACAGAGACTGCATAGATAACAAAAATAGTAATGTGCGATATGAACTGGTACATTTTTAAATTTCAGCAGTTTGATAATGATTAAAAACATTTTGAAACAGATTAAGTAATTGAACGTGGCTGCGTACTTATACATCTCAAATGAATAGCACCTGCGATTTAAACTGGTATAATTCTAGAATTGTACAGTTGGCAAAGGTAAAGGAATAGCAACAGAGATTGCGTAGTAATATGAAATATAACCCAAATGAAAAGCACTGCGCAATTACAACTACACCTTATCATTGATCCCATTTGGTGCCAAAGTTTTAATTTTCTGATCCAAAATCTTTCCCGAGCGAGTCTATCCTCCCTAGACCAAGCAGTGTTGTGGTCTATGATTGTAATGGTCAGTCGATTGAGATCTGCCTTAGTGTGGCCAGGGATCTCAAATGTCGACTGAGAGGAAGGTCTGGCTTGCATTCATAGTCGCTACGATGGCCGTTCATACGTTTATGAAATAGCTGTTCTGACTCGCCAACATACTGTTTACCACATTTACACTGTAGAAGATACACAGCATTTGTAGTCTTGCAATTAACATTGCAAAATATGGTGTATTCCGTACCAGTGGAGTGACTGTTAAAAGCCTGGGTATTCAGTATTTGCTTGCAAGTCAGACATCGTTTGTTTCCGCATCCCTTGCAAGAGCCTACAGACGAAGAGCCTGATTTAGAGGATAAATCAGCTCTCACTAGCAAGTCTTTAAGGTTATATAATGTCTGAATAATAGCCAACGATAAATCTTACGAGGCGATGGGTCATATAAATATAATACAGTACACTTCGAAATATAATATATAATAAGCAAGTCTAAATGGGTACAACATCACCAAAAATAGTAAAATCATGAACAAATATTAAATATTTCGGATAACTAAAAGGAGTTCCTCTACATTAAATTTTGTATGTTGAGCGTGTCTGGTAGTCGGGTTTCTAATGCAGATACACCTATCCCTTAGTATGTTCGAATATGAATTTTGTTTATTCTCGAGAAGAGGGGGGCTTTTGTTTTTGATAAAATCGTAAGATATAAAATACAGTTATGATTACCTTTATTAAACTGATACAGGTTAGTACTTTGGGGTATAATATTGCCTTCATCTTTAGTCTCTTCTACAAAATCCAACGCTTGCCACAAATGTCGTCCGTCTTATACCCGTCCATATTGACAACTGTATACCAGGAGCATGATTGATGTTTTTTCTTTAAATAAGAATGCACGAAACGGTCAACCTTGACCTGCTGATCCATATTAGCACATGGATTTAACGGGAATATGCAAAACAGCAACTTTGACATCTGTTAAATCTACTCACTTGTCAAAAGTTTGAACGAAGATAGCCAAAGTAAGGTTACTAGTGGGGTTTCATGTAAAAATTCTATAAATTATGGTTTGATATTGTAAATAAATATGCTGTCCATTCTTTTCATTTAGTAATTAATGTTAAGAAATATAGGGTTTAGAATGGGGTGTAAGTTAGTTATACACCTCGGGATACGGCGTGTCTGGATAGAAACCCTCCGTCCTCCGGCCGGAGGGTTTCTTATCCAGACACACCTATCCTCGGTGTATAACTATTACATATATGTTATAAAATGGCTGTCAGGTGTTAATTAGTTTAATAGTGTAAAATGATATAAGAGTGTAAGGTACTCTGTCAGGTATTTACCCTTATTAATTAGTGTCAAATTACGTAAGAGTTTCAATTCACTCTTGATAATTTAATAACCTGATAAGTAAATCAAAGGTCCGGTCAATTTCGTAACTAATCAACCGTAAGATTTACAAGATGTTTGTACACATGTGACAAATATCTAAGTACCGGTATTCTATTGATTAACTGTATCAAAATATAATCAATAAATAAGACGTCATGAAGGTAAAACAATCATTTAACACTTGTTTGTCAATTTTTACAACTTTTAACTTAAAGCATTTCAGTATCCGTCAAAATATTTAATTGGGATTAAAGAATCCGCAAAAATAAAACCGCCAAAATTTTTCATATACTTTGTTGCCCCTAAATCGCGAAATTTTGCACCCGCCAAAATAACCCGCTATACGGTATCCTTCATCAGTAAGATGTCAAATGATTCTAATCTTGACATGTGGTAGTCGAACTGAAATAATAATCTTGATCGTCATACAAATTATCACGAATCAATACGCTGGCAAAATTGATGTTTTGGAGGAGGATAAATTCCTTAAAACTGTGAAGTCGTGTACTGTGAGAGTTCATATTAATGAAAAACATAAAATGAGTCCCTACCATCACTTGTTTCCTGTAACTCATGCTTCAGTACACGACTCTTACAGTTTTAAGGAATTTATTCCTCCCAAACATCAATTTTGCCAGGCTTGGGCGTGCCCAGGTGATCTCAAATGACGACTTACGGGAGGTCGGGCTTGCAGGTGTAGTCACTTCGATAACCATTCATGCGTTTGTTGAATGGTTGTTCTGTCTCGCCAACATACTGCATGCCACATCGACACGGAAGAAGGTATACAACATTCCGGGTTTTGCAAGTTACATTGCAAAATATAGTATATACGGACCCAGTGGAGTGGCAAGTATATGTTTGAGTATTCAGTATTTTTGGCAAGTCAGGCATCGTCTGTTACCACACGACTTGCACCATCCTGCAGTTGAAGAGCTTTTATTAGAGGAGACATCAGCTCTCACAAATAATTCTTTCAGACTTTTGGGTCTCCGAGAAGCTAAGACAGAAGGTTTGGGAAAGATCTTGGATCTCGGATAATTTTGGTGTTTGGCAATAATCTGCAAATTGGCACGGATGAAATGGGAAAGGTTAGTAAAGTCGGGATTGTATGTTAAAACAAACGGAACTATTTTGTTTCACCTTTTCTGTTTTACTGTAATAGGTAATTGCGGCTATTATTGTTAGCACGCGCAAACCCCTTATCTGTGTCCCATTTCAAAAATCCGCGAAGTTCCTGTAACCGTTTAGTGACAGAGGAGTAAATCCACTTTACTCTGAGAGCTTGACTGTACGGGATAATTTTTGTACAGTGTTTGGAGTGACAGCTTTGGGGAGAAAGGTACTGATGTTTATCAGTAGGTTTACAGTAGAAATCTGTTGACATGACACCGTCCGTTATAGATGTAGTTGTGTCCAAGAAAGATATTTTAGAGTTGGAAATTTCATGTGTGAATTTAGTTGACTGGTGGGCGTTGTTTGCATGATTAATAAAATCATCAAGTTTTTGTTGTGATTCAATCCATTTCATGTCAACATCATCGATGAAACGGATATAATTTAGCCTAACAAATTTGCGTTAGCAGGGTTTTGTTCTTCCCTCAGCGGAATTCGATCCCTTGCTTCTGTGACATTGTGGCAACACCGCCTGCAATGTGTCTAGCATCAAAGACTACTCGACCAACAAGGCAAAAACAGATATAGCTTTCATTAGTCGAGTAATGCCTTTCCTCGTCGGATTCATCCAAGGTTGTAACACATTACATGATGTAAAGTGGCAAGAAGATGGTGTACCTTTCAGATCGGCTATGTTTTGTCCGTCGTAAAGGATGATAATGTTACTTACCATGCCGCCACATCATTTTTATTATTATTATATACATCTAAACATGTGACAACTTTATGAAAGATACCCGTGGTTATACAGGTCTAAAACCATATATATAATTCGTCTCAAATTTAGCCCAACAATGTAACATCTGCAAATTTACGTTAGCAAATTTGTGTTCTTCCTCAGCGGGATTCGAACCCTTGCTTCTATGACATCGGTGAAACACCCCATCTGTACTGTGTCCAGCACCTTAGATCACTCCACCAAATAGGCTAACGATGAGGTAGTCAAGACAGTTGTCGCGTTGGCTACGAAAGATGTTTTCAATTTTGGGCAAGACGTGTCAAAATTGAAAAAATGTTTTGCTGCTCGAAAGAAGTTTAACAGCGCGATATGAATATATAATTAAACGTTTTTCACTGGATTTAAAAGCCAATATCTTTCATGTTAACATTTTTAAAACTGTTTAAAACATTTTGAGTGATCTAATTAAAGAAATAATTCACAGCTCATCGTTCAACCGCCTTTGAAATGTCTCATATTAACTTTAACAATGACATTTTTAAGACCATTAATTTTGTACTGGAATTCCACGAATGACTTATCAGTTATCATATACGCTTTATTTTAGTTCCACACAATATCGTTTTCTTCTTCAACTGTACTAATATCTATTGATAGAAGTTGCCTTGAATTTCATACAATAGCAAAATTTAGTATTTCGCCAGTCATGTTTGATTGTATGAATCTCGTTCGTTTAAGAGTTCAAATAATAAACAAACAAGTAATCATTATAGCTCATGCTGTTGGTTTTCTCGTTTTAAAAGTTTCACATTTTGTCATGCCGTGTCCTTTTATAGCAACTATACGGTATGATTTTGTCCATTTTGAATATCGTATGGTCATATCCTCATCCTTTTTGTATCTATTGGATAGTTGTGTCATTGGCAACCCTTATTGTTTAAAGTGACATGAATATCGGAGTACCCTTTGCAATTAAAAATTAGAATGTCGCGAGTGTACCTTTTGTACTTTTGTTATGTTCTAAACCTAAGTGCAGCGGAAATAACAGCTTTGAAAAACTGAACAACCTATCTACAAAATTTGATATAAAACGTACATATATATGATAGCATAATTTTAGGAAGTAATCGAATGGTCAAAGTACAATAGTAATGAGTTTCCGCACTTAATTTAATAATTTTTTCCCTTGACGTGGAATATGTCTGTGTACTGGTTGTTCACATTTCTGGCTTTACTAAAGGCATGCATTACAGCATCACTCCCGGATGGCTATTGTCGCCAAATAATCAGGTAACGAAATATTTCAATTTATAATTTTCAATATGACTATTTAATTTGCAAATTCAATTATTCAAGATTCAAGATTCATATTGTAATAATCGATACGATGTCTCATCTCATTTATCGAAGAGCTGAAAAAATAAATATGGACATTCTGATACAATTTTGTTGGTGGGTTTGGACAGAAGGGTTATTTGGGATATGTGAACCAAGGATTGCAATACCTTCTTCATTTTGAATTTCATATTTCATTTTTTCAATTTCGAAATAATATCAATGGGAAAAACTGAATGATTGATATATGCTTTCAAATTAATTCTTGGTGATCTTAGTATAGCAAATCAACACTTATATATGTACCTGCTGTTACTTTAAATTATGAGATGATACAAACAACTCAATGACCTTTCGTTGATCTAAGAATATATAACGCCTGCTGAAATGAAAACGACAGCAATACACTAGACAAAAATCATGAATTTCACTAAAATCCGATGAACTCATGTGCTTAGAAGGGTACATAATTCCTGTTCTACTGGTGACACCAACTTCTTTTTTTTTTTTTTTTTATTAATGAAAATCAAGAATAGGTGACAATAGGTATTTTGTGATAAGTAATTAAAGAAGAAAAGAGGACGAGGTTGTGATGACAACAAATGCTAAACACATGTGGTCATTAGATAAAATCAACCAAGTCGTGACTGCGATGGTGCAATAGCTGTATATATATAATTACCAACGAAATAACCTGTCCGTATCTTTTCTATAAAGAACAATTGGTATAGTTCCTTCCTTGTAAGCGGCAATCTTCTAACAAGGAAATTATCATAGAAGACACGTTGGTAAATGTGACCAGCTTAATTGTAAACTCTCGAAATCCAAAAATTAACTTTTAAAAATAGGGATGTTGTATAACTCACTAATTATCAATGAGGCAATTGTCCACCAAAGACTACACTATGACTGCGATGGTGCAATAGCTGTATATATATAATTACCAACGAAATAACCTGTCCGTATCTTTTCTATAAAGAACAATTGGTATAGTTCCTTCCTTGTAAGCGGCAATCTTCTAACAAGGAAATTATCATAGAAGACACGTTGGTAAATGTGACCAGCTTAATTGTAAACTCTCGAAATCCAAAAATTAACTTTTAAAAATAGGGATGTTGTATAACTCACTAATTATCAATGAGGCAATTGTCCACCAAAGACTACACAACGAGGATGTTAACAAATACATGTCACAGCACGGCTTCCCGCCATGAGCAAAAGTCGTACAGTAGGCAAAAACAGGACCGAGAATAACAAACGTTTTGAACAATTCAAACACGAAACTAACGGCGGGCCAGAATTAGTGGTTCAATGCCTTATATCGGTGTGTTTGGCTATTGTATTATTGAAGACGCACATCACCTCATTCATATTAAACATATGTAAAATAGACAAAATCAGTATAAAAGTAAAAGACAATACCATGATAATTAGCTTTAAATCTATTTTGATTATCATTCGTCTAAGTTTGTTTAAAACAAAAGATTAACTTTTATTTCATTCCCAGTATCCTAGCACAAAATAAAGGAAACAGCTATGTGCATTTCATTTTGTCTTCACTCCTTTTCTCCTTCATAAATCTTCTGTCTTTGTAGTCTTGTCCATGCATCTTTGTTTTAGAGGAAATGAATGCTTTTCGATGCAAAAATCATTTTAAGTACTGGAAAAGGTTTTGCAATTCAAAATTACTATACATCAAGCAAATACACATGAATTCATTCAATAATATTTAAATTTATATCTATGAAATACCTTTTCAGACACACAAAACGCACTCACGTGCCTCTCATCTTAAGACTATGAACCTCTACCCTTGAATCGTCCAAGATAGAACACTGACTAAAACATAGCAACATTTGGACTCTGGTAGACGACTGGCAATTATTCCACATCTCCTTATTTCTAACCCTCGCCATTTTGTATTTCGTTCGGTGGACTACTTATTTTACTAACAAGAACAAATAATACAAATCAGAACAGGAGAGACACTTTGCTCTATAAAACAGTACACTAGATAACAAACACACAGGAACAACTTGAACGGTACAGAAAGTTTCTTTTATCACTCGGATATATATGGGCTTAAAATGAGCGTATGGGTCTTTATGGAAGTTGTTGATCACGTTAAGCTGAATCAAGCTACCACTTCTACCAACGACTACCAACTACTATTCAATTATGTCGTCTTAAATAAACCCGACTATGGTATGGGCTTTGCACATTGTTGAAAGCCGTACGATGATCTATAGTTGCTTACTTCCATTTCATTTGGTCTCTGGTGGAGAGTTGTCTCAATGGCAATCATACCACATCTTCTTATTTTCATATAGTCTCGAAACGGATATGAAGAGCAATAAAAGCAAACTTTCTTTGAATAGTTTCAAGTTAATTCTTATGAAACTGTTGATAAAAGTTTATAGATTTTATATATTTTCTTTAACAACCCTTAGAGGAAAGAGAGTAAAGTTTTGTTGTAATAATTCAGAGGAAAAGATGGAAAGTGTATCAGTAAGTACGACACGTTTTTATACTTTTTTGTATGAAGTTTTCGTGGAATTATTTGTAAAACATTGACTTGCACGATGTACGATTAGAATCTACGAACAATGGAATACATCTTTGAAAACTTAAGACAATAAAACGCTTATAGTAACTGAATCGATGATTCTTTTAAAATGTTTAATATGTAGCTTATCTTACAAACTAAAATTCCCAATCTATTACTTCGTCAAATTTAAAGACACAAAATATCCATCGGAGAGTACTCGCAATTTCTTAAAGCTAATCCAAAACCAATAACAACTAATATAAAAATATCGTGTTTCCAAGACTGAAACATCAATCAGTAAAATCCACCGGATTTACTAGTATAAAGACGTTATTAACAGTAAGAAAAACAGGATCTTTAACCTTTGTT
This sequence comes from Mytilus coruscus, assembly GCA_017311375.1. Lineage (NCBI taxonomy): Eukaryota > Metazoa > Mollusca > Bivalvia > Mytilida > Mytilidae > Mytilus > Mytilus coruscus. The sequence goes on from CM029597.1 coordinate 11,629,916, forward strand.
GAAATTGCAATTTAATTTATATGACAGACATTTTCTCTTTAGTTCTGAATTTGTATTTATGTTGTACTTTTAGTAATATGCATTTCAAAAGCTTTTTGAAAGTTACAGAAAATCATGTGTGAAATAAAATCAATTTCTATTTCAGAATGTAGTGTAGGATTTATTTCAATAGACGGTGAACCATGCAAACCTTGTCCATATGGAAGCTATGACCAGAAGTGTTACAAAATATGTATGTGCACGAAAAATCAAAGGTATATTTTCTTATTAACTAATTACACAAAATAAGCTCTTTGACAAAAACTTTGAAAGCAAAATACAAATAAACCATTGGTATTTTAATAAAACCAACCTCAACATGTTATTATACGGACAAACAAACATATTTTGATCCAACAATTCTTTTTTAGGTGTAATAACGTGTATGGATGCATTGATATCTATCATACCAGTACAGAAACAAGCAACGATGGAAGTTCAGAAATATTTAAAGGTAGGATGATGTCATTTAAAGATATCTTAATATAAAAATCAAACTGACACAATATGACACTAACTAAAAACAGTTAATCATATTTCATAGAGATATAAATGCATGATATTTGAATGTTTTGTATATTTTTTGGAAATCTTTTTAAGCGATACATGCACATTCATAACTGTTTTAAAAAGATCTGGTACGTTGAATTGGGAAAAACATTTTGTTTTGATGCCTAAATCTCTACATCTCTCTTGTACACTTTTCGGTAAACTTTACAGGTTTCTAGACAGGAGACTATCTTTTCATGTATATTCTTGTTAAAGGGTACCTGTATTTTGATTATGATTTTGTCTGTTTTAGCTAATGTCTCTTCATTGCTTCTTGTTTGTAGAAATCAATATTGATATTACATTTCGAATTTTTTGTCGGTTTCTATGATTTATGATTTTTGATTGTCCACTTGTAGTCGTTTGTTTGTTTTTTTATAAGAAAAGAACACAATTGGTAAACATAGAAATTAGACGAATATTCGATTTCTAATCTTTTCAATTTCTGATACAGAAAACAATACTTTCAAAATCATACAATGTTCCAGCGAACTGAGGATAAACATGTTTTCTAGAAGTATTGTTGCTTCAGGGTGTGTTCTTGTATTGTTCATTCATGTCTTTATTACGCTAAAATTAATATTTCAAAATGTTACAATAATGTCAGTGCGGTGTTGAGAGTGATAGGCAAGGCGAACGCCCTGTCAGACATTTCATCCGTTAACTTTACAAACCAAATTATAAATTTATTCATTACCAACAACTCGATTTTAATTACTATCTAGGTACCTTCAGTGCTATTAGTTTTTGTACACGCTCTCTTTTATGACAAACATATTTGACAAATACGTTGCAAAACATGGGGCTTTCGTACACAAACTCTTTGAACACAATGTGAAAAAAACTCTGTGACCTGACTATATTGTTGTTCGCCCCAATATATGTTCCCGTTTCATTGAATTCAAGATACATGGGATCCTCATCATAAAACTAACACATCAATACGTCTGGTCACTTCAGTGGTAACTTAGGAGTATTGATAGCCTTATGTTAGTCACAGACAGAACCTGCATTATTTGGTTTAAACAAATGTACCCATTCAATACTGTATATATTAAATAAGTGTACCTTAAATGATTCCACAATACTATAGCTATATAGTATACTTTTAATTGTATTATTCAATTTAAATTTTTACTTTTGAAATTATCATGTGTTCTCGGCAACCCAAACAAACAAATAGCAAAAGATATCTACAGGACATACACAGACACACAGAGAAAGAGAGAGAGGATATAATGTCAAGAAACATGGAGCACAATTTTTAGGAATTAGTTTTCTTTGTAGTTACCACCTTGAATTCGATAATAACTAACTCCTATAGCGGATATTCAGAACAAACCGAATACAGCACTGGTAAATATAAATGATATAAATATATACTTCTGAACAGTCGCTTCTCTGATATTTCACGACAGAACCTGGATTGTTGAAATTGGGTTTTGATACCGTCGGGGACTTAACGTCCTCTTTGTATCGAACTTATGAAAAACGTTTTAAAAGATAACATTCTGTGATAATTTAATTATGTCAGAGACTTTTCCTTGGTGGTGCTCTTATAGGAGACAAAATCAATTTTGAATAGCAGTGAAATAGAAAAAAAGAAAAAGAATAAAAATTACATCAAAAATAATTATGACAAAGGCCATCTAGTCCTTAGGGAAGAAGTTCTGTGTAACGAATAATTATAACATTTTTAAAAGTAAATTTTCATCAAATGGTCGCTTTATGATTTTTTATGTCAGTTTTGAAGTGTTGACCACTGGGCGGGGTATATCTATGGGTTAGATGTCCACTAGCAAAGGTATCGGCGCGGTGCTGGTTAAACAATATAGTAAAGTAATCAATTGAAATGAAAGATACCAGGCTTATAATAAAATACAAAAGTCACTTGTTAGGTTTACATAATGTTAGTCAGTATCAATCAAGTTTTCAAAGCTGAAATTTGCAATTTTGTTTTCAATAAATGAACAAACATTGAAACTAAATGCTCAATTTCAATTTATGTTGTGTAAAAATAAAAGATAGGTTTAACAATATGAAAACAGTTTTCCTGTAATAATCGTTTTCAAATGAATTAAAAGGTTTTGGAAATTCCGCCACTTTTTTTCTATTCTTGCATTGAGCCACAAATACGTGGTCAGGAGATATAGCAGGGTATAACCAATGACTGGCCTAAATTTGCATTGACAAATTCCAACTTTTTGGTAATTATATAATCAAATGATTTTGTTCATAGAGATTAGTAGTCCAGAGATTTAAAGTTTTATTTTATGTGAGTATTCAAAATTTTACACATTTTAAGCAAAAGCATTTAAAATTTCTTCAAGATTGGAAGGTGAAACTGTTACATATTAATTTCTAATCCTTTTGAAGGCCCATCCTCATTTGTCTGTACTGGACGTAAGAGAAGGTGTAAAAAGCCAATGACAATCGCATTCAAGTAAAATCCAGAATTTAATCAATATGAAGTGCAAAGCTGTTTTCCAAGTGATTATATCATTAGACATGCACATTGACAATGCACACATCTAGAAATCTTAATAAGCCCTAACACAGGACATCAACGTACATCTCTACGAGACAGGGCCTGTATGCATAAAGCTACTTAAGTTAAGGAAACTCCGCCCTTTTACCTAAGTTGTATGCATAAAAATCTTACCCTTAGTATTTCCTTAGTAAAATCTTAGTTGGTTCAAGTCACGCGCACAAAACTTTAGTGGTAAGCATAAACCCCTTAAATTGGGACAAAATCAGATAGGTTTTAAGACCTTATCCCTGGAATCCGAAGTCGACATAACATACTCGTTATACTTAAACCGTATTCAATTATTTTTCATATTTCCTTAAATATTCAGTCACTGTGATATATTGCTGTTAACGAAAATATATCAAATTCTAAATTTTCAAAGAAGGAAGAATTAAACTTAAATAAATTATGGTGTATCCGATAGACTCGACTAATTTTGTATGATTGCACGATTTTCTAAAATCTAGAAAGAATGGATGCATTTTGAGTCATCTTTATGTATTGATAACTTTCAAGTGAAATATTCGGAAATACGCTAAGATGATGATAATACCTTACAGTAAACATACGAATAGGACGATGTGTGTTTAAGGGCATACGATACAGTTACAGAGAAGGTAATGACGTCGCTAACGTAAATTGTTATTTTCGCGACGTCAAACGGTGACTTATCGGGAAAAGATTCAGTTTTGACTGATTTTATCATTCAAACTTATTTAGCTTGAAAACGAGTTCATGGACCCTCTTTTTTAAAATGCCATTTGGTTTGATTTCGCGAGAAGATTATGTGTGCCAATTTTCATGAAAACGTAAATAGTGCAATTTTTTTAAATTTGATAAATATACAGCAAAAAATGATGTTTTTCCTACATTCATGAACATTTGATAAATATGAGTTATTTCTGAATAAAAAATGTATAAATTTTTAGGATACTTATAAAATACAGAAATTACAAATTATTTAACAAAAAACTATTTGTGTTTATCTTTTAAAACAAAAAAGTTATGTCTTTCTTTCGAAAGGGAAAATACGGCCACAAATCCGAATTTTGAGCAAATATACAAAATTTCGACCTCATTTTACTCAAAAAGTAGCACATGAAGGTATATTTTTTATTGCATATTTGATTTAATCAGGTAAAAAAAAGTCTATATGGAAATTTTATCAAAATGTAAATACGGGATCAAAACTGTATCGTATGCCCTTAAGTAAAGATTGGAGGACTTCCTAAAAGTGACCCTGATTTGATATGAATTCATGGAAAATTGATCCTACCCTTTTATTATTGTCGTAGAAGGAAGTGATAAAATGTTTATTTTAATCGAAAAGATTGAAAAATAATCTTGATCATGTATTGTAAGAGTTGAAAAATATATGCATGGTTGTCTTTAGAAAAAAAACTTGTCCTTCTATCAAGCAACACCCATTTGTATTTATTGATAATTTGATCTCGTCCTGAAAAGGGCCGTAACTACTGATGAGGCAGACGAGGCAATTGCCTCGTCTGAATTTCTGGCAAAAATTTAATAATAATAAAAAAAAAAAATGGAGAAAGCTAGGCGTGCAGGCGTAGAAAACATCCTTACATTTTCATATCAAGAATTAAGTAATGCATACTTCGTATACTAATTAATGTTGACGTGCAGCTTCTGTACTACGTTAGGTATCGAAATCTCTGCCTGATTACCATCGCCAGTAAACCGGCATTTGGTTCTGCAATTATTTATTTCCATTCTTCCATTTTTCATTCTTTTCTAAATCAATCAAAATCTAATCATATGGCAAATAAAACACGCATTTAATATCTGAAAATAAAGAAATATAGTTTAAACTACACTTATGTCCGTTAGGTTGCTTATGTTAACCACGATTACACACATTTGCGCGGGAAATTTTCAAGCATGCCTTGTTTTAAATGTTTGAACCATTAACCTTTTAATAAAATTCTTGCAGTATAATACTCTAATTTTAACAAAAATTCACAATTATTTTAGTTATTTAATTTATTAATGAGTATGCTATCAACAAATTGTCAACGTGTATCATCGAGATTTTTGCCTGACAAAGAAACTACTAACAAGGAATGAAACAAATTATGGAAAAATAATCTTGGAGAAGGGAAAAAATTAATTTGTGATGGTTTTTCAGTCTATTTAAAGTATGAATGTTAAACAAAAATATTGCGTTGCGATCGCATGAAATAAATGTAAAACGAAAATAAAACTATAACCCCACCCCACCAACCCCGGAAAGTTTTATAGTCGTTGCCTTTGTATTCCAAAATTATTTTTAGTCTGTTTTCATCTATCTTCAGCTTATGCTAGATGTACGACTGATTTCATCAGATTCTCTTCAACGTCGTCAATTGGTTTAAAATCATTTATTAGTTGTAGACCAGACAGGGATGCATTTCGCATTCACAGATCACGAGCGAATATGTGAAATACAGTGTCAATTGTGGGGAACAACTAACACACACACACCTCACACAGAGATGAGATAATAACCGACAAACAAATAAATGATCATCTACAATGCAAATAGAGTTCAATATGAACGTTATATTGTTCATACTGTATAACAAACGTTAAATTGTCCAACACTAAAACAATCAAGCAACAAGTTAAACTGGGAGAAAACCGGAAAACTAAGGTTTTGCAAAAGGTTAAACCGTCTGTGTCTCTTGCTTAGTTGTGCTAATGGACCAATGCCAGGATAGGAGGCAAGGAATTATATGTCAGCCGAGTAGAGACACATCAGGTGCATCCCACTCCTGAATCCGCCCTTAATCTCTAATTATAAATCAACTTATTATGGATCTGGTTTTGTTAATTTACATGTATTACACATTTGAACATCTGATTGGTTAAGCATTTTTCAATTTTACTATTTTGGAGGGTTTCAAAATGTACAATTTAGGAAGTAATTTTATATCTTTTTATCGCAATTGGGATTTTATATTTGCATTGGTATTTTCTTAGGTGAAATTATTCCAAGAATAATTTTTTATTATTATTTTGTTTTTTTTTTTTTATGGGAGGGTGAAAAGGGAGGAGGTAGTTGAGCACAATTTTTAGGGGTACGTTTTTTTTCTGATGAGTCAATGTTTAGCAAATTTTCTTGAGTTGTCTCCTTCAACCTGGTTTTATTATTTTTTACATCGTACGTCACAAAATTCCTATGTCGCATGAAAATTCAAGTTTGACATATGTTGTTGCATGCAGTGTAATGGTCCTTGATGTGCAAACATTGAGGCGAAACGCCATCTAAGTCCCATGACAACCTTGATTAATATTACATAAAAAGAATTCAAAAGACAAAATAAAGGATCCCTCAAACGGGTCTTACGTATGATTCGTCAAGCGTACGTACCTTTCGTCAAATTGTAAGAAAGCTCTATTATGAAACAAAAACGGTAAATATGATACAAAACGGATGTAACAAGATATATTTCGACCCCTAATATTACAATTTTCGGACGGGGGCTTCGCATTAGCTGGGGCCTCAGTCGGCGGCCACAAAACCCTGCCTCGTCTGTTTCCGAGGCCTAGTTATGGCCCTGTGAACATGCATGAAATATTTGCCATTGTAGGTTAAGTAAAACATCAATAAATCGATCAATATCTTTCCAAGCCCTGCACTCTTCTGTAGTAAAAGTAGGGTAATTATCCATAACAAATATATTTTTTCTTCTCATGCTTATCCATCAAAACAACCTTTTCTATTATGCTCGAATTTGAAATTTGCTTGGACATTTTAATTGGTTACGTATTTTTAATTGTTTTACACACCAACATCAATTTTACCAAAGTGCTTGATAAAAGTATGTATTGTTCAATCAATAGATATAGGAAGATGTGGTGTGAGTGCCAATGAGACAACTCTCCATCCAAATAACAATTTATAAAAGTATAATCAAAACAAACTTTGCACGGATGAGTACATGCGATGAACTAACATATATCATACGGTAATTAGAGAAAGGTTCCGATTTAAGTATTCCTTAGTAAAGTGAAGACTTAAGTAATTTTATGCATACGACTTGCGAATTTCACTAAACTAAAAGAATTCTAAGTGAAATCTAAGTTTAAGGAACAATTAAGTTAAGATGTTTTATGCGTACGGGCACTGGTCTTCGCGAGTGTTTCATGGTAATAGAGGTCGGTCATTTAAAACGTATCAACCGTATCATATACGTTGACGTATACGCATCTGCATATATACCAAAAATATTATGTGATCCCTAGCTTAAGACTATTATACGTTGTGCCTCTTTTTTTTTTATCTAATTGGATCCTATTCAAAACAATCAAACGCAAACTTTCAATATTTGCGATGATGGTGTTTTGAAAAAGGGCGTCTATCAACGACTCCTGCATGCTCTCGAAAAGGAGCGAATGTGGGCAGTGACACAATTTCGTACAAAATCCTTTTATAAAACACGTAAAAATACTGCAAGATCTTACCTGAATAAACACAAAAAAAAATTAAAATGTACTACTTATAGACATGTTAGAGCTATGAATATTGTTTATTTGCGATTTTATCAAAATTAGTAATAGATACATAAATTGTTTTCATATGTAATATAAATACATTCATTTTGAAAAAAAAATCATACTGAGCATCGCTATATTCGTCAAACAACAATTTTGTTCTACGAGCGCAGAAGTTAGCACATAAACAACAATTTAACCGTATTCACTCCTATCATGCCCGTAAACTGTACTAACCTTTGAATATTAAAAGTCGGATTACATGTTCCACAAAAATCAATATTTCCTAATTGTTTTCAAGTGAACTTCACGTGAAAAAAATATATCATACACGCGAGTTTCACGTGAAAATAATACTAGTAAGAAATCAGTTCATGTGAACTTTACGTATTTATAAACTTATTTTACCCGAAAGGGATATAATTCAGAAAAAAATCAATACATGGATATTTTTCGGGAAAACAAATAGTTGTACAACGAAACGGGAGAAAAACCAGATAAGCCATGATAATTGCCCTGTTTCTAAAGCCCGAAAAGATGAAATATATACATTCCGCATCGTAACAAAATTTTATAGATCTTCTTGGGAAGTTGACGAGTTATTACAAGACTAGATTTCAAACTGTCCTAATCCTGACAAAAGATGTCTGTCTCTGATTTATAGTTAGAAAACATGTTTAATATATATTTGAAAATATGTTTGTCAATAATGTTATACGCATTGTAAAGTAATACCTACCACCTACATGTACATGTGTACACATCGTAAGTGCATGCGTTTCATATCCATCTTCCAATGTAGTAAACGACATTTAAATCATATGAAATTGAAGCAAACATATTCAAGACGTTTTCCAAAAATTAAGTCAGATACACAAAAATACTAGCATTAGAAATTAATCAGTTGCCCATCTGCATTATTGAAAGTATATACAATATTAAAGCTCGAGATCACATACTGTTTTTGGTATATCTTCAGATGCGTATACGTCAACGTATATGATACGGTTGATACGTCTTTAAATGACCGACCTCTTTTAATAACTAAACAGACTACCGAATATTCAATGAAAGTATTTATAGAATAGTAGCTAGAGAACATTTTACGAAATTTGCAGAAGAAAAATAATAAAATTTGGAACACGAAAGATGACAACCAAACAAATATTTTCATGAAACAAAATATAACCTATTAAGAATAATTGTAATTAAAAAGAAGAATTATGATGTTATGTTGTTAGAATTTCGATCCTGGGTGAATAAGAGCATATTTTTAGAAATAAATGTGTGGATCAAATAAATGACGTTTCAAGACATATATACCAAGTCATCTTCTAATTTAGTTGTCATTTATGTATAGATTTGTCTTGTATTCATATATCTTTAATTGTATATATCCTGTGCTTTACATTTATTTTATTTTGTAATTTTTGAATGATTTAGCCTCAACCTACTCGTTCATATATACATCAGAACCTGTACCGACTACATCTCAAAACATGGAACAGCGGACGCTAGGAACGGTTAAAACAGTTATAAAGGTGAGTTTTATTTAATGTTCACTGCAGATATTATTCTTGTCAGTTTATGAGGAGAAAGAAGTGAACAACTGCAAAGTTGACGTTAAATGGATTTGGCTATTATGTTTAGGTCCTTTTTGTCATATAGCTCTTCAACTGTTTCGGTTCTTAAACATTCTATACACACTTGGCTTTCAAATATTCTGTTTGAGCGTTCCTGATGTAGGAAAATCCAGGGAAGCGCTTCGGATGCATGCAATTTATAAAGTGTTGTTTTCATTTTTACAGCACTGGCATGGATCGATACAGCTACTGGTGAACTATAAGTTATCGATGATATCATCAGCTCAGTAGTCAATACTTTGGTACTGTCATGATTTATAACAAACGTTTCTTAAATTGTAAATTTATAAAGTTAACAATAATAAGGAAACAAAGTTTTAACTTCCTCAGGCAAGTTTGACCTTAGATTGGTTTGGCTATTATTTTATGTTCCTTTTGGTTTTAAAGGTCTTCAACTGTTTTGGTTCTTATACACCATGGTTTAAGGATGTTCGGGTTTGATCGTTCCTTATAAAGGTATTATCTTTAGGTGCCTTCTGGTCATATATCTCCTCAAGCATATCTGAGGGAGCGTTCCTTATGAAGGTATTATCTTTAGGTGCCTTCTGGTTATATATCTCCTCACACATATCTGAGTGAGCGTTCCTTATCAAGGTATTATCTTTAGGTGCCTTCTGGTCATATATCTCCTCAGACATATCTGAGTGAGCGTTCCTTATCAAGGTATTATCTTTAGGTGCCTTCTGGTTATATATCTCCTCAGACATATCTGAGGGAGCGTTCCTTATCAAGGTATTATCTTTAGGTGCCTTCTGGTCATATATCTCCTCACACATATCTGAGTGAGCGTTCCTTATCAAGTTATTATCTTTAGGTGCCTTCTGGGTATATATCTCCTCACACATATCTGAGGAGCGTTCCTTATGAAGGTATTATCTTTAGGTGACTTCTGGTCATATATCTCCTTACACATATCTGAGGGAGCGTTCCTTATGAAAGTATTATCTTTAGGTGCCTTCTGGTTATATATCTCCTCACACATATCTGAGGGAGCGTTCCTTATGAAGGTATTATCTTTAGGTGCCTTCTGGTCATATATCTCCTCACGCATATCTGAGGGCGTTCCTTATGAAGGTGTTATCTTTAGGTGCCTTCTGGTCATACCGTATAGCGGGTTATTTTCGCGGTGTAAAATGTCGCGATTTAGGGCAACTAAGTATACGAAAAATTTTGGCGGTTTTTATTTTGGTGGATTCTTAAATCCCAATTAAATATTTTGGTGGATACTGAAATTGTTGCAGTTAAAAAGTTGTAAAACTTGACAAACAAGTGTCTATTGTTATGGTTAATTGATTTTTTTACCGGAATGACCTCTTATTTATTGATTAGATTCTGATACAGTTAATCATTAGAATACCGCTAACTTAGATATTTGTTATAGGTATTCAAACGTCTTGTAAATTTTACGATTAATTAGTTACGAAATTGACCGGACCTTTGATGTACTTACTAATTAGGTTACACAATTATCATGAATGATAAACTCTTATATAGTTTGACACTAATTAATAAGGGTAATTACCTGATAAGAGTACCTTACACTCTTATTCTAATTGACACTTATTAAGATTGACAAGGGTATACACACCTGACAGTGATTTTATAAAATACATTGAGGTACAATGCCCTTTGGCATTTATCTTGTTAAAACTAACATATACCGTTATTGACCTGCCGACAGGAAAAAATAGATCGTTTACAAAATCCTTTAACCATGTTAACTTCGAAACTACCCAACAAAATCCTTTAACCATGTTAACTTCGAAACTACCCAACGTATGCATAAATTTTCGCGGAATTTATTTTCGCGATTTTCGTTTATCCGCCAAAATAAGCGAAAATAAACACCCCGCGAAAATAACCCGCTATACGGTATATCTCCTCATGCATATCTGAGGGAGCGTTCCTTATGAAGGTATTATCTTTAGGTGCCTTCTGGTCATATATCTCCTCACACATATCTGAGGGAGCGTTCCTTATAAAGGTATTATCTTTAGGTGCCTTCTGGTCATATATCTCCTCACACATATCTGAGGGAGCGTTCCTTATAAAGGTATTATCTTTAGGTGCCTTCTGGTCATATATCTTCCACGCATATCTGAGGAGCGTTCCTTATGAAGGTATTATCTTTAGGTGCCTTCTGGTCATATATCTCCTCACGCATATCTGAAAGATCGTTCCTTATGAAGTATTATATTTAGGTGCCTTCTGGTCATATATCTCCTCACGCATATCTGAGTGAGCGTTCCTTATGAAGGTATTATCTTTAGGTGACTTCTGGTCATATATCTCCTCACACATATCTGAGTGAGCGTTCCGTATGAAGGTATTATCTTTAGGTGCCTTCTGGTCATATATCTCCTCACGCATATCTGAGTGAGCGTTCCTTATGAAGGTATTATCTTTAGGTGCCTTCTGGTCATATATCTCCTCACGCATATCTGAGGGAGCGTTCCTTATGAAGGTATTATCTTTAGGTGCCTTCTGGTTATATATCTCCTCACGCATATCTGAGTGAGCGTTCCTTATGAAGGTATTATCTTTAGGTGACTTCTGGTCATATAACTCCTCAAACATATCTGAGTGAGCGTTCCTTATAAAGGTATTATATTTGGGTGCCTTCTGGTCATATATCTCCTCACACATATCTGAGTGATCGTTCCTTATGAAGGTATTATCTTTAGGTGCCTTCTGGGCATATATCACCTCACGCATATCTGAGTGAGGGTTCCTTATGAAGGTATTATCTTTAGGTGCCTTCTGGTTATATATCTCCTCACACATATCTGAGTGAGCGTTCCTTATGAAAGTATTATCTTTAGGTGCCTTCTGGTCATATATCTCCTCACACATATCTGAGTGAGCGTTCCTTATAAAGGTATTATCTTTAGGTGCCTTCTGGTCATATATCTTCCACGCATATCTGAGGGAGCGTTCCTTATGAAAGTATTATCTTTAGGTGCCTTCTGGTCATATATCTCCTCACACATATCTGAGTGAGCGTTCCTTATAAAGGTATTATCTTTAGGTGCCTTCTGGTTATATATCTCCTCACACATATCTGAGTGAGCGTTCCTTATGAAAGTATTATCTTTAGGTGCCTTCTGGTCATATATCTCCTCACACATATCTGAGTGAGCGTTCCTTATAAAGGTATTATCTTTAGGTGCCTTCTGGTTATATATCTCCTCACGCATATCTGAGTGAGGGTTCCTTATGAAGGTATTATCTTTATGTGCCTTCTGGTTATATATCTCCTCACACATATCTGAGTGAGCGTTCCTTATGAAGGTATTATCTTTAGGTGCCTTCTGGTTATATATCTCCTCACGCATATCTGAGGGAGCGTTCCTTATGAAGGTATTATCTTTAGGTGCCTTCTGGTTATATATCTCCTCACACATATCTGAGGAAGCGTTCCTTATGAAAGTATTATCTTTAGGTGCCTTCTGGTTATATATCTCCTCACACATATCTGAGTGAGCGTTCCTTATAAAGGTATTATCTTTAGGTGACTTCTGGTTATATATCTCCTCACACATATCTGAGTGAGCGTTCCTTATGAAAGTATTATTTTAGGTGCCTTCTGGTCATATATCTCCTCACACATATCTGAGTGAGCGTTCCTTATAAAGGTATTATCTTTAGGTGCCTTCTGGTTATATATCTCCTCACGCATATCTGAGGGAGCGTTCCTTATGAAGGTATTATCTTTAGGTGACTTCTGGTCATATATCTCCTCACACATATCTGAGTGAGCGTTCCGTATGAAGGTATTATCTTTAGGTGCCTTCTGGTCATATATCTCCTCACGCATATCTGAGTGAGCGTTCCTTATGAAGGTATTATCTTTAGGTGCCTTCTGGTCATATATCTCCTCACGCATATCTGAGTGAGCGTTCCTTATGAAGGTATAATCTTTAGGTGCCTTCTGGTTATATATCTCCTCACGCATATCTGAGTGAGCGTTCCTTATGAAGGTATTATCTTTAGGTGACTTCTGGTCATATAACTCCTCAAACATATCTGAGTGAGCGTTCCTTATAAAGGTATTATATTTGGGTGCCTTCTGGTCATATATCTCCTCACACATATCTGAGTGATCGTTCCTTATGAAGGTATTATCTTTAGGTGCCTTCTGGGCATATATCACCTCACGCATATCTGAGTGAGGGTTCCTTATGAAGGTATTATCTTTAGGTGCCTTCTGGTTATATATCTCCTCACACATATCTGAGTGAGCGTTCCTTATGAAAGTATTATCTTTAGGTGCCTTCTGGTCATATATCTCTTCACACATATCTGAGTGAGCGTTCCTTATAAAGGTATTATCTTTAGGTGTCTTCTGGTTATATATCTCCTCACACATATCTGAGTGAGCGTTCCTTATGAAAGTATTATCTTTAGGTGCCTTCTGGTCATATATCTCCTCACACATATCTGAGTGAGCGTTCCTTATAAAGGTATTATCTTTAGGTGCCTTCTGGTTATATATCTCCTCACACATATCTGAGTGAGCGTTCCTTATGAAGGTATTATCTTTAGGTGCCTTCTGGTTATATATCTCCTCACACATATCTGAGGGAGCGTTCCTTATAAAGGTATTATCTTTAGGTGCCTTCTGGTTATATATCTACTCACGCATATCTGAGTGAGCGTTCCTTATGAAGGTATTATCTTTAGGTGCCTTCTGGTTATATATCTCCTCACACATATCTGAGTGAGCGTTCCTTATGAAAGTATTATCTTTAGGTGCCTTCTGGTCATATATCTCCTCACACATATCTGAGTGAGCGTTCCTTATAAAGGTATTATCTTTAGGTGCCTTCTGGTTATATATCTCCTCACACATATCTGAGTGAGCGTTCCTTATGAAAGTATTATCTTTAGGTGCCTTCTGGTCATATATCTCCTCACATATCTGAGTGAGCGTTCCTTATAAAGGTATTATCTTTAGGTGCCTTCTGGTTATATATCTCCTCACGCATATCTGAGGGAGCGTTCCTTATGAAGGTATTATCTTTAGGTGCCTTCTGGTTATATATCTCCTCACACATATCTGAGGAAGCGTTCCTTATGAAAGTATTATCTTTAGGTGCCTTCTGGTCATATATCTCCTCACACATATCTGAGTGAGCGTTCCTTATAAAGGTATTATCTTTAGGTGCCTTCTGGTTATATATCTCCTCACGCATATCTGAGGGAGCGTTCCTTATGAAGGTATTATCTTTAGGTGCCTTCTGGTTATATATCTCCTCACACATATCTGAGTGAGCGTTCCTTATAAAGGTATTATCTTTAGCTGCCTTCTGGTTATATATCTCCTCACGCATATCTGAGGGAGCGTTCCTTATGAAGGTATTATCTTTAGGTGCCTTCTGTTTATATATCTCCTCACACATATCTGAGTGAGGGTTCCTTATGAAGGTATTATCTTTAGGTGCCTTCTGGTCATATAACTCCTCAAACATATCTGAGTGAGCGTTCCTTATAAAGGTATTATATTTGGGTGCCTTCTGGTCATATATCTCCTCACACATATCTGAGTGATCGTTCCTTATGAAGGTATTATCTTTAGGTGCCTTCTGGGCATATATCACCTCACGCATATCTGAGTGAGGGTTCCTTATGAAGGTATTATCTTTAGGTGCCTTCTGGTTATATATCTCCTCACACATATCTGAGTGAGCGTTCCTTATGAAGGTATTATCTTTAGGTGCCTTCTGGTCATATATCTCCTCACACATATCTGAGTGAGCGTTCCTTATAAAGGTATTATCTTTAGGTGCCTTCTGGTTATATATCTCCTCACACATATCTGAGTGAGCGTTCCTTATGAAGGTATTATCTTTAGGTGCCTTCTGGTCATATATCTCCTCACACATATCTGAGTGAGCGTTCCTTATAAAGGTATTATCTTTAGGTGCCTTCTGGTTATATATCTCCTCACACATATCTGAGGGAGCGTTCCTTATGAAGGTATTATCTTTAGGTGCCTTCTGGTTATATATCTCCTCACACATATCTGAGTGAGCGTTCCTTATAAAGGTATTATCTTTAGGTGCCTTCTGGTTATATATCTCCTCACGCATATCTGAGTGAGCGTTCCTTATGAAGGTATTATCTTTAGGTGCCTTCTGGTTATATATCTCCTCACACATATCTGAGTGAGCGTTCCTTATCAAGGTATTATCTCTAGGTGACTTCTGGTTATATATCTCCTCACACATATCTGAGGGAGCGTTCCTTATGAAGGTATTATCTTTAGGAGTAGACTAGTCATATATCTCCTCACACATATCTGAGTGAGCGTTCCTTATGAAGGTATTATCTTTAGGTGCCTTCTGGTCATATATCTCCTCACGCATATCTGAGTGAGCGTTCCTTATGAAGGTATTATCTTTAGGTGCCTTCTGGTCATATATCTCCTCACGCATATCTGAGTGAGCGTTCCTTATGAAGGTATTATCTTTAGGTGCCTTCTGGTTATATATCTCCTCACGCATATCTGAGTGAGCGTTCCTTATGAAGGTATTATCTTTAGGTGACTTCTGGTCATATAACTCCTCAAACATATCTGAGTGAGCGTTCCTTATAAAGGTATTATATTTGGGTGCCTTCTGGTCATATATCTCCTCACACATATCTGAGTGATCGTTCCTTATGAAGGTATTATCTTTAGGTGCCTTCTGGGCATATATCACCTCACGCATATCTGAGTGAGGGTTCCTTATGAAGGTATTATCTTTAGGTGCCTTCTGGTTATATATCTCCTCACACATATCTGAGTGAGCGTTCCTTATGAAAGTATTATCTTTAGGTGCCTTCTGGTCATATATCTCCTCACACATATCTGAGTGAGCGTTCCTTATAAAGGTATTATCTTTAGGTGTCTTCTGGTTATATATCTCCTCACACATATCTGAGTGAGCGTTCCTTATGAAAGTATTATCTTTAGGTGCCTTCTGGTCATATATCTCCTCACACATATCTGAGTGAGCGTTCCTTATAAAGGTATTGTCTTTAGGTGCCTTCTGGTTATATATCTCCTCACACATATCTGAGTGAGCGTTCCTTATGAAGGTATTATCTTTAGGTGCCTTCTGGTTATATATCTCCTCACACATATCTGAGTGAGCGTTCCTTATAAAGGTATTATCTTTAGGTGCCTTCTGGTTATATATCTACTCACGCATATCTGAGTGAGCGTTCCTTATGAAGGTATTATCTTTAGGTGCCTTCTGGTTATATATCTCCTCACACATATCTGAGTGAGCGTTCCTTATGAAGGTATTATCTTTAGGTGCCTTCTGGTCATATATCTCCTCACACATATCTGAGTGAGCGTTCCTTATAAAGGTATTATCTTTAGGTGCCTTCTGGTTATATATCTCCTCACACATATCTGAGTGAGCGTTCCTTATGAAGGTATTATCTTTAGGTGCCTTCTGGTCATATATCTCCTCACACATATCTGAGTGAGCGTTCCTTATAAAGGTATTATCTTTAGGTGCCTTCTGGTTATATATCTCCTCACACATATCTGAGGGAGCGTTCCTTATGAAGGTATTATCTTTAGGTGCCTTCTGGTTATATATCTCCTCACACATATCTGAGGAAGCGTTCCTTATGAAAGTATTATCTTTAGGTGCCTTCTGGTCATATATCTCCTTACACATATCTGAGTGAGCGTTCCTTATAAAGGTATTATCTTTAGGTGCATTCTGGTTATATATCTCCTCACGCATATCTGAGGGAGCGTTCCTTATGAAGGTATTATCTTTAGGTGCCTTCTGGTTATATATCTCCTCATACATATCTGAGTGAGCGTTCCTTATAAAGGTATTATCTTTAGCTGCCTTCTGGTTATATATCTCCTCACGCATATCTGAGGGAGCGTTCCTTATGAAGGTATTATCTTTAGGTGCCTTCTGTTTATATATCTCCTCACACATATCTGAGTGAGGGTTCCTTATGAAGGTATTATCTTTAGGTGCCTTCTGGTCATATAACTCCTCAAACATATCTGAGTGAGCGTTCCTTATAAAGGTATTATATTTGGGTGCCTTCTGGTTATATATCTCCTCACACATATCTGAGTGATCGTTCCTTATGAAGGTATTATCTTTAGGTGCCTTCTGAGCATATATCACCTCACGCATATCTGAGTGAGGGTTCCTTATGAAGGTATTATCTTTAGGTGCCTTCTGGTTATATATCTCCTCACACATATCTGAGTGAGCGTTCCTTATGAAAGTATTATCTTTAGGTGCCTTCTGGTCATATATCTCCTCACACATATCTGAGTGAGCGTTCCTTATAAAGGTATTATCTTTAGGTGCCTTCTGGTTATATATCTCCTCACACATATCTGAGTGAGCGTTCTTTATGAAAGTATTATCTTTAGGTGCCTTCTGGTCATATATCTCCTCACACATATCTGAGTGAGCGTTCCTTATAAAGGTATTATCTTTAGGTGCCTTCTGCTTATATATCTCCTCACACATATCTGAGTGAGCGTTCCTTATGAAGGTATTATCTTTAAGTGCCTTCTGGTTATATATCTCCTCACACATATCTGAGTGAGCGTTCCTTATAAAGGTATTATCTTTAGGTGCCTTCTGGTTATATATCTCCTCACACATATCTGAGTGAGCGTTCCTTATGAAGGTATTATCTTTAGGTGCCTTCTGGTCATATATCTCCTCACACATATCTGAGTGAGCGTTCCTTATAAAGGTATTATCTTTAGGTGCCTTCTGGTTATATATCTCCTCACACATATCTGAGTGAGCGTTCCTTATGAAGGTATTATCTTTAGGAGTAGACTAGTCATATATCTCCTCACACATATCTGAGGGAGCGTTCCCTATAAAGGTATTATCTTTAGGTGCCTTCTGGTTATATATCTCCTCACGCATATCTAAGTGAGCGTTCCTTATGAAGGTATTATCTTTAGGTGCCTTCTGGTTATATATCTCCTCACACATATCTGAGTGAGCGTTCCTTATGAAGGTATTATCTTTAGGTGCCTTCTGGTTATATATCTCCTCACGCATATCTGAGGGAGCGTTCCTTATGAAGGTATTATCTTTAGGTGCCTTCTGGTTATATATCTCCTCACGCATATCTGAGTGAGCGTTCCTTATGAAGGTATTATCTTTAGGTGCCTTCTGGTTATATATCTCCTCACACATATCTGAGTGAGCGTTCCTTATGAAAGTATTATCTTTAGGTGCCTTCTGGTCATATATCTCCTCACACATATCTGAGTGAGCGTTCCTTATAAAGGTATTATCTTTAGGTGCCTTCTGGTTATATATCTCCTCACGCATATCTGAGGGAGCGTTCCTTATGAAGGTATTATCTTTAGGTGCCTTCTGGTTATATATCTCCTCACACATATCTGAGGAAGCGTTCCTTATGAAAGTATTATCTTTAGGTGCCTTCTGGTCATATATCACCTCACACATATCTGAGTGAGCGTTCCTTATAAAGGTATTATCTTTAGGTGCCTTCTGGTTATATATCTCCTCACGCATATCTGAGGGAGCGTTCCTTATGAAGGTATTATCTTTAGGTGCCTTCTGGTTATATATCTCCTCACACATATCTGAGTGAGCGTTCCTTATAAAGGTATTATCTTTAGCTGCCTTCTGGTTATATATCTCCTCACGCATATCTGAGGGAGCGTTCCTTATGAAGGTATTATCTTTAGGTGACTTCTGGTCATATAACTCCTCAAACATATCTGAGTGAGCGTTCCTTATAAAGGTATTATATTTGGGTGCCTTCTGGTCATATATCTCCTCACACATATCTGAGTGATCGTTCCTTATGAAGGTATTATCTTTAGGTGCCTTCTGGGCATATATCACCTCACGCATATCTGAGTGAGGGTTCCTTATGAAGGTATTATCTTTAGGTGCCTTCTGGTTATATATCTCCTCACACATATCTGAGTGAGCGTTCCTTATAAAGGTATTATCTTTAGGTGCCTTCTGGGCATATATCACCTCACGCATATCTGAGTGAGGGTTCCTTATAAAGGTATTATCTTTAGGTGCCTTCTGGTCATATATCTCCTCACACATATCTGAGTGAGCGTTCCTTATAAAGGTATTATCTTTAGCTGCCTTCTGGTTATATATCTCCTCACGCATATCTGAGGGAGCGTTCCTTATGAAGGTATTATCTTTAGGTGCCTTCTGTTTATATATCTCCTCACACATATCTGAGTGAGCGTTCCTTATGAAGGTATTATCTTTAGGTGCCTTCTGGTTATATATCTCCTCACACATATCTGAGTGAGCGTTCCTTATGAAGGTATTATCTTTAGGTGCCTTCTGGTTATATATCTCCTCACGCATATCTGAGTGAGCGTTCCTTATAAAGGTATTATCTTTAGGTGCCTTCTGGGCATATATCACCTCACGCATATCTGAGTGAGGGTTCCTTATAAAGGTATTATCTTTAGGTGCCTTCTGGTCATATATCTCCTCACACATATCTGAGTGAGCGTTCCTTATAAAGGTATTATCTTTAGCTGCCTTCTGGTTATATATCTCCTCACGCATATCTGAGGGAGCGTTCCTTATGAAGGTATTATCTTTAGGTGCCTTCTGTTTATATATCTCCTCACACATATCTGAGTGAGCGTTCCTTATGAAGGTATTATCTTTAGGTGCCTTCTGGTTATATATCTCCTCACACATATCTGAGTGAGCGTTCCTTATGAAGGTATTATCTTTAGGTGCCTTCTGGTTATATATCTCCTCACACATATCTGAGTGAGCGTTCCTTATGAAGGTATTATCTTTAGGTGCCTTCTGGTTATATATCTCCTCACACATATCTGAGTGAGCGTTCCTTATGAAAGTATTATCTTTAGGTGCCTTCTGGTCATATATCTCCTCACACATATCTGAGTGAGCGTTCCTTATGAAGGTATTATCTTTAGGTGCCTTTTGGTTATATATCTCCTCACACATATCTGAGGAAGCGTTCCTTATGAAGGTATTATCTTTAGGTGCCTTCTGGTTATATATCTCCTCACACATATCTGAGGGAGCGTTCCTTATGAAGGTATTATCTTTAGGTGCCTTCTGGTTATATATCTCCTCACACATATCTGAGGGAGCGTTCCTTATGAAGGTATTATCTTTAGGTGCCTTCTGGTTATATATCTCCTCACACATATCTGAGGGAGCGTTCCTTATGAAGGTATTATCTTTAGGTGCCTTCTGGTTATATATCTCCTCACACATATCTGAGTGAGCGTTCCTTATAAAGGTATTATCTTTAGGTGCCTTCTGGTCATATATCTTCCACGCATATCTGAGGGAGCGTTCCTTATGAAAGTATTATCTTTAGGTGCCTTCTGGTCATATATCTCCTCACACATATCTGAGTGAGCGTTCCTTATAAAGGTATTATCTTTAGGTGGCTTCTGGTCATATATCTTCCACGCATATCTGAGGAGCGTTCCTTATGAAAGTATTATCTTTAGGTGCCTTCTGGTCATATATCTCCTCACACATATCTGAGGGAGCGTTCCTTATAAAGGTATTATCTTTAGGTGCCTTCTGGTTATATATCTCCTCACACATATCTGAGGGAGCGTTCCTTATAAAGGTATTATCTTTAGGTGCCTTCTGGTCATATATCTCCTCACACATATCTGAGTGAGCGTTCCTTATAAAGGTATTATCTTTAGGTGCCTTCTGGTTATATATCTCCTCACGCATATCTGAGTGAGGGTTCCTTATGAAGGTATTATCTGTATGTGCCTTCTGGTTATATATCTCCTCACACATATCTGAGTGAGCGTTCCTTATGAAGGTATTATCTTTAGGTGCCTTCTGGTTATATATCTCCTCACGCATATCTGAGGAGCGTTCCTTATGAAGGTATTATCTTTAGGTGCCTTCTGGTTATATATCTCCTCACACATATCTGAGGAAGCGTTCCTTATGAAAGTATTATCTTTAGGTGCCTTCTGGTTATATATCTCCTCACACATATCTGAGTGAGCGTTCCTTATAAAGGTATTATCTTTAGGTGCCTTCTGGTTATATATCTCCTCACACATATCTGAGTGAGCGTTCCTTATGAAGGTATTATCTTTAGGTGCCTTCTGGTTATATATCTCCTCACACATATCTGAGTGAGCGTTCCTTATGAAAGTATTATCTTTAGGTGCCTTCTGGTCATATATCTCCTCACACATATCTGAGTGAGCGTTCCTTATAAAGGTATTATCTTTAGGTGCCTTCTGGTTATATATCTCCTCACGCATATCTGAGGGCGTTCCTTATGAAGGTATTATCTTTAGGTGCCTTCTGGTTATATATCTCCTCACACATATCTGAGGAAGCGTTCCTTATGAAAGTATTATCTTTAGGTGCCTTCTGGTCATATATCTCCTCACACATATCTGAGTGAGCGTTCCTTATAAAGGTATTATCTTTAGGTGCCTTCTGGTTATATATCTCCTCACGCATATCTGAGGGAGCGTTCCTTATGAAGGTATTATCTTTAGGTGCCTTCTGGTTATATATCTCCTCACATATCTGAGTGAGCGTTCCTTATAAAGGTATTATCTTTAGCTGCCTTCTGGTTATATATCTCCTCACGCATATCTGAGGAGCGTTCCTTATGAAGGTATTATCTTTAGGTGCCTTCTGGTTATATATCTCCTCACACATATCTGAGTGAGCGTTCCTTATAAAGGTATTATCTTTAGCTGCCTTCTGGTTATATATCTCCTCACGCATATCTGAGGGAGCGTTCCTTATGAAGGTATTATCTTTAGGTGACTTCTGGTCATATAACTCCTCACACATATCTGAGTGAGCGTTCCTTATAAAGGTATTATCTTTAGGTGCCTTCTGGTTATATATCTCCTCACACATATCTGAGTGAGCGTTCCTTATGAGTATTATCTTTAGGTGCCTTCTGGTCATATATCTCCTCACACATATCTGAGTGAGCGTTCCTTATAAAGGTATTATCTTTAGGTGCCTTCTGGTTATATATCTCCTCACACATATCTGAGTGAGCGTTCCTTATGAAGGTATTATCTTTAGGTGCCTTCTGGTTATATATCTCCTCACACATATCTGAGTGAGCGTTCCTTATAAAGGTATTATCTTTAGGTGCCTTCTGGTTATATATCTCCTCACGCATATCTGAGTGAGCGTTCCTTATGAAGGTATTATCTTTAGGTGCCTTCTGGTTATATATCTCCTCACACATATCTGAGTGAGCGTTCCTTATGAAGGTATTATCTTTAGGTGACTTCTGGTTATATATCTCCTCACACATATCTGAGGGAGCGTTCCTTATGAAGGTATTATCTTTAGGTGCCTTCTGGTTATATATCTCCTCACGCATATCTGAGTGAGCGTTCCTTATGAAGGTATTATCTTTAGGTGCCTTCTGGTTATATATCTCCTCACACATATCTGAGTGAGCGTTCCTTATGAAAGTATTATCTTTAGGTGCCTTCTGGTCATATATCTCCTCACACATATCTGAGTGAGCGTTCCTTATAAAGGTATTATCTTTAGGTGCCTTCTGGTTATATATCTCCTCACACATATCTGAGGGAGCGTTCCTTATGAAGGTATTATCTTTAGGTGCCTTCTGGTTATATATCTCCTCACACATATCTGAGGAAGCGTTCCTTATGAAAGTATTATCTTTAGGTGCCTTCTGGTCATATATCTCCTCACACATATCTGAGTGAGCGTTCCTTATAAAGGTATTATCTTTAGGTGCCTTCTGGTTATATATCTCCTCACGCATATCTGAGGGAGCGTTCCTTATGAAGGTATTATCTTTAGGTGCCTTCTGGTTATATATCTCCTCACATATCTGAGTGAGCGTTCCTTATAAAGGTATTATCTTTAGCTGCCTTCTGGTTATATATCTCCTCACGCATATCTGAGGGCGTTCCTTATGAAGGTATTATCTTTAGGTGACTTCTGGTCATATAACTCCTCAAACATATCTGAGTGAGCGTTCCTTATAAAGGTATTATATTTGGGTGCCTTCTGGTCATATATCTCCTCACACATATCTGAGTGATCGTTCCTTATGAAGGTATTATCTTTAGGTGCCTTCTGGGCATATATCACCTCACGCATATCTGAGTGAGGGTTCCTTATGAAGGTATTATCTTTAGGTGCCTTCTGGTTATATATCTCCTCACACATATCTGAGTGAGCGTTCCTTATGAAAGTATTATCTTTAGGTGCCTTCTGGTCATATATCTCCTCACATATCTGAGTGAGCGTTCCTTATAAAGGTATTATCTTTAGGTGCCTTCTGGTTATATATCTCCTCACGCATATCTGAGGGCGTTCCTTATGAAGGTATTATCTTTAGGTGCCTTCTGGTTATATATCTCCTCACATATCTGAGGAAGCGTTCCTTATGAAAGTATTATCTTTAGGTGCCTTCTGGTCATATATCTCCTCACACATATCTGAGTGAGCGTTCCTTATAAAGGTATTATCTTTAGGTGCCTTCTGGTTATATATCTCCTCACGCATATCTGAGGGAGCGTTCCTTATGAAGGTATTATCTTTAGGTGCCTTCTGGTTATATATCTCCTCACACATATCTGAGTGAGCGTTCCTTATAAAGGTATTATCTTTAGCTGCCTTCTGGTTATATATCTCCTCACGCATATCTGAGGGAGCGTTCCTTATGAAGGTATTATCTTTAGGTGACTTCTGGTCATATAACTCCTCAAACATATCTGAGTGAGCGTTCCTTATAAAGGTATTATATTTGGGTGCCTTCTGGTCATATATCTCCTCACACATATCTGAGTGATCGTTCCTTATGAAGGTATTATCTTTAGGTGCCTTCTGGGCATATATCACCTCACGCATATCTGAGTGAGGGTTCCTTATGAAGGTATTATCTTTAGGTGCCTTCTGGTTATATATCTCCTCACACATATCTGAGTGAGCGTTCCTTATGAAAGTATTATCTTTAGGTGCCTTCTGGTCATATATCTCCTCACACATATCTGAGTGAGCGTTCCTTATAAAGGTATTATCTTTAGCTGCCTTCTGGTTATATATCTCCTCACGCATATCTGAGGGAGCGTTCCTTATGAAGGTATTATCTTTAGGTGCCTTCTGTTTATATATCTCCTCACACATATCTGAGTGAGGGTTCCTTATGAAGGTATTATCTTTAGGTGCCTTCTGGTTATATATCTCCTCACACATATCTGAGTGAGCGTTCCTTATGAAGGTATTATCTTTAGGTGCCTTCTGGTTATATATCTCCTCACACATATCTGAGTGAGCGTTCCTTATGAAGGTATTATCTTTAGGTGCCTTCTGGTTATATATCTCCTCACACATATCTGAGTGAGCGTTCCTTATAAAGGTATTATCTTTAGGTGCCTTCTGGTCATATATCTCCTCACACATATCTGAGTGAGCGTTCCTTATGAAGGTATTATCTTTAGGTGCCTTCTGGTTATATATCTCCTCACACATATCTGAGTGAGCGTTCCTTATCAAGGTATTATCTCTAGGTGACTTCTGGTTATATATCTCCTCGCACATATCTGAGGGAGCGTTCCTTATAAAGGTATTATCTTTAGGTGCCTTCTGGTTATATATCTCCTCACACATATCTGAGGGAGCGTTCCTTATGAAGGTATTATCTTTAGGTGCCTTCTGGTCATATATCTCCTCACACATATCTGAGTGAGCGTTCCTTATGAAGGTATTATCTTTAGGTGCCTTCTGGTTATATATCTCCTCACATATCTGAATGAGTGTTCCTTATGAAGGTATTATCTTTAGGTGCCTTCTGGTCATATATCTCCTCACACATATCTGAATGAGCGTTCCTTATAAAGGTATTATCTTTAGGTGCCTTCTGGTCATATATCTCCTCACACATATTTGGATGAGCGTTCCTGATGAAGTAAAACCAAGAAAGTGCATCGGACGCACCAAATTATGAGTTGTTTCTTTATTTTCTAGCACTACCGGTGGTGGACTGTAATTCCCCGAGGGTATCATCAGATCAGTAGTCAGTGTTTTGGTTTTGACATGATTTATAATACTTTTCTAAAAAATATCCTTTTATAAATTTTGAAAAGAAACTAAAATTGGTAACCACAAGAGATAGATGGGGACTATTTGCAATTTTATCGCGATTTCAATGTTTTTGACGTCATACTGATATCAGAATTCACATTTCAATTCTTTAATGTCCGAATAATTTTATCCAATTCGATAAATACATTTTTGTAAAATTGAAGAATTTTATATCCTTAGCATTTCAGGGGATAGATTTTATCATATACCATACCTTGACATCAAAAGACTTTTTATTTATCTCAATTAACAAAAATAACTGAATCCACATTTTTTAATGTTATTTCAGGGCTGCTGAAAAGAGAAATTCTTATCTATTCTTTGTGTGGAGCAGGATTTACAATATGCATTGTAGTTTGTGTTGTTTGTTTTTGCTGCAAAACGCTTAAACAGAGTAAAGCTGTTGACATTAGTGTACGTGAACAAAATAATGAAAATATAGATAAAAATGACCATAATCCGCCAGGGTTATATGATTTTATAGATGAAGATGATATGTTACAATTAGCTGCGATCGCCAAAACCCGTAGTGAATCAATAATATCCAGTAATAGTTATTCTTTTACTGTTTCTACTCACAGTGACGGCTATCTAGATCCGATTTCAAGTATTAAAATCAGCCATTCAGATACATCAACATCAGACCCGGACATTAAGAATGAAAACAGTAGTTATATTCATCCATACCAAACTATTAGTCATCAGCCTGTTGAACAATCACATGAATATACCAGATGTATTGGTGTTCCTTACTTAGAACTGGTTGATATTGGTCGCTGTAGGAAAAATAGAAATAGTCCGAACGGAGGTTTTCAGAGACGACAAACAAAAATTAAACGAAATCTTAACAATGAGATGAACATAAAAAAATATCACCGTAGTGAATCAGACATAACAAAATGTAATGAAAGTCCGTGTAAATCAAAGAAATGTAGATCGTCTTATTAAATTAAATGTGTTCATATCTTAAGAATAGTTACCGTTCACTTCATTTCCACAAATAAGCGATATGGGACGCCATTTTGTCCCAGGTTAGAGTTGTCTTTTTGACATTGTTCCTACATCTTTTTTATTAATATTGTATCTAAATTGTGTCATAGATCAAACTTATTCGTTCAGTATATGTTTACTTGTTTTTGTTTATATGTCTTTTTGATCGAGTTAAGCCATTTCAATTGATATTTTATAGTGTGTCTCTTTATGTTGTTACACTACTGTTTCAGGTTAGGGTGAAGGTTGGCGCCTGTTAAAACATTTAAACCCGCTGCATTTTGATGCACCTGTCCTAAGTCAGGAGCCTGTTGTTCAGTGGTTGTTGTTTGTTGGTGTGGTTCATAAGTGTTTCTCGTTTCTCGTTTTTATATAGATTAGACCGTTGGTTTTCCTGTTTGAATTGTTTTACACTAGTCATTTTGGGGCCCTTTATAGCTTGCTGTTCTGTGTGAGCTAAAGCTCCGTGTTAAAGGCCGTACTTTGACCTATAATTGTTTACTTTTTATACAGTTTGACTTGGATGGAGAGTTGTATCATTGTCACCCATACCACATCTTCTTATTTATAGTTAGTTCGTTTAAAAGATACCATGAGCATGGAGGGCGAATGATATCTTTTAATGTACTAAAGTTTATCCATTGTGTCGAGTACTTGTGCACAACTATTATTGTGATGACTTTTCCACATTACAGTTCCTTAATAAGACCTTTAACAACCACTTAACTCTCTTCACTACTATTCAGTTAGATCTGTACAGTCACGGTTAACATCGTAAAAGTGGCTGCTAGCGTAGTGGCTGCAAGTGAGTGGCTGCTAGCTTGAGCCTGCTGTTAACATCCGGTCTTCAACAATAGAAAAGTATCCGTGTAATATGTTTAGCTCTACATCGTTCCATCGTCGGGCCGATCAATTGGTTTTGTTGTTTTTATGGACTGCCCCTTTTTAATTTACCTTGGAGTTCAGTTAATTTTTTATTTTCATTGTAAGAATAGTTGAGAATATATTTAACAGCAACTAATGTCAATTCACTTCAAACTCCCAAAATGAAAAGGTTGCAGGTTAGAAATCTGAACGACTGCGGTTATTTCAAATGTTCGTACTTCAAAATAGAAATAATGTCATTTCATTGGTTGATGAGATAGGACGTTGAAAGCCGCTGACGAACTATTGGTTTTATATCTGAAACCCCCACTATTTATTGTCGGTCAGCAGAATGCAAAACATTAAATAAAAGAAGCTATGATAAAAGTCAGTACAGTCAATGAACTTGCATTATACTATAAAACCTGTTAATATAGATTGGTTACAATTTGCATTCTGGTTTAGGTTGCTGTCTCATTTGATCACAAAACAATTGAAGAATAACTTGAATACTCATGATCTTTTCCTTCATCCGTTGTTTCATATACTTGTTAGTTTCTACAAAACAAACCAAACATATTACAAACTGTATTATAAAAATGACTTAAACAGTTACGGGTGAAATATGCTAATAATGTAATTGAGCTGAATATAACGCGAGTTATTATTCGAACGTTGAAAAAAATCTGTTTAAAATGAAACCAGAAAAAATAAAATGACTGAATTTGCGTAGAATGTCTGCATCAATTTCGATTGCAAATGTCGAGATAAAAATCTGCCAGTCTGACATGTACTTATACATCCCGCCATTGTGTTATTGTGCTTTCGTCATTTTTTGTATTCTTGTCTTTCATTTTATGCTTATGTGCTTTTTCTATATGACATTTTGTTTTTCTTTGTTGACATATTTGTTTGTTTTTATAGTGATTAAGATTATAACACAATGTTGACTACTGTACCCCTATTTTTGACATTTTTTACGTATTATGTATGTTTGTTTTGTTCACACATTGTTGTCAATATAATGGAATTTTATGCGACTGTCATACAAGTGAGAGGTTTAACTAGCTATAAAACCAGGTTTAATCCGCCGTTTTCTACATAAGGAAATGCCTGTACCAAGTCAGGAATGTGACAGTTGTTTTCCATTCGTTTGATGTGTTTGAGCTTTTAATTTTGCCATTTGAGAGGGGACTTTCCGTTTTTGGAATTTTCCTTGGAGTTCGGTATTTTTGTTATTTTACTTTTAGGTATTGCGTACTTTTTTAGGTAAGTTTAATAGGTTTTGTATTGACTTTGTTCTTAAAAGATTGGAATACCATTTTACCATGGAAGTTTTTAAATAATGATTGCAGTTTAGAAACAGTTCTTTGTTTGATGTTAAACTTCACATTTTGTGTTTATTTTGCACAGTTTATGTATTGTCCTTTTAATTTTAATTTAAGTTATCTTATCGAAGCATCAAACTGCAAATGAGCCGATGCAGGTTTCAAAGCAACTGGTCAAAAACGTATTGGTGGAATCATAAAATGGAGTTCAAGTCTTTTATGATTGATTGTAAAAATGCTTTAAGTAATCAGTTTAAACTGATGACCTGCCTGTGGTCCTTTTACAGCATTTGGTTCAAATTTCTGACCAGTTGAACAATTTTATTTGATCAAACATTGCGATTTGGTCAGAATTTCGAATGAACTGCTATTGTTGGGAGAAACACTTACAATCAATGCAAGTGACTGTAAATATAATATTTAAAGCATTGACAACCAACGAATAATATTCTCTAATTTACTAATGATACCTCAAAACAGTACGATAGTACCGAAATAGTATATATAAGTACTGACTAAAGAAGAAAGATAGATAGATACTTTATTATCTAAAACCAATTGACAAAGGTACAGAAAGGAAACATAATAATTTTCGAAGACGAAAAGATAAAAAAACTTAAACAAAACAAAGGCAATTGCAGTCAGGTACTAGAAATTAGTTATCGTATAAAAAGGAGATACTGTTGTGTTGTTCATGACTAGTAAAATGATTTCATTAATGGGAAATTATAGAAACGTCAACAAAAGGTTCATATCAGTTATCATCTGTGACATATACACAGATCTTCCGTTATTGCTAATGGTCAACCGCTTCTTTAGGGCATCTAACCCTGCCGGTGTTTGGTGTTTTGATAGGATTCATTTTTCTGATTCTTTGTATTTTGTGTAATGTTTTGTAGCTTTTTCGTCTTGTTTTATTATTTTGTCTTTTGAGTAAATTGTGTTGTATGGGTTGTTTCCAACTAATTGTTTTCTCTTCACTTGGTATCTTCTGTTATTTTTTCGGGGTTCAACCTCTTCCCTACAATCATCGACCTTTAATCAAGATTATCTTGATTGAATCGAAACGCAATCCCTGGATTATTGTATCACCTGGAAAAGATACAGGTGGTCCCGAAATGTTGCTACATAAGAATAGAGAAATATGAAGACATATTGTATATGACTAAAAATATAATACCAAAACATATTTTAAATGGTACTGATGCACATTATGCGTTTCTTTTTCAAATTACTTCTCGTCATGGGAAACGTCTATGTGGAATAAAGTTGGTGAATAAAACATAAATATTATCATGACAAAACAACTTATCTGAAAGGAAAAACAAAGGACTTGAAGTTTGATATTGTATGTGTTAGTAATTGATGGTTTTTACAAATCGCCACAGAACCGGTGGGAATAATTAAATGAAGGTTTGACGTCACACATAAATATTATCAGGATAAAACCACTTATCTGTAATGAAAATGAAGGTTTGAAGTTTAATATTGTATGTGATTGATGGTTTTCACAAAACGCAATAGTACCGTTTGGAATGGTTATGTGAAGATTTATTTGAAATGCATTGAAAAATGGATGACTAAATGCAATGATGTAATCATGTCTAAAGACCATCCCTTTTTGTCCAATACTCATTTAAATGTTTTATAAACGAACAATGGATGCGATATTATGCCCCTTTGTTTACTTACTGATATTAATACATCTTGATGTATATATTTTCAAACATGATTATAACAATGAAATTCTGTGCCTGATGAGATATTTTGATAGATAGGAGAGGGAAAGCTAATAAAAAATTCAAAACTGCAAATCAATAAAGGAGATATATTAGATTCAGTATAATATATAGGGAGCTGATCGTATGAATTTACAAACATGTTGCCTATTTAAGCAGTTAGAAAATACGCTTAAATAAATGCTTGTCTTCGCGAATTAGAGATGAATAGGGACAAATCGTTACGAAGTAAACTACTTTTGTTACTTTTGTTCCAACAATGCAGTTCATTTTTAGAAGACGTGTGTGAAAACGACGACTATGAGTGTCAACATCCTGATGATGTTGATGGTATTGGACACTTGCAGCACAATAAAAGTCAGAACATTAATATTCTACGACGTCTGCAACGTATGAGTATGCTCCAATGTGTCAAAGAATGCTTCATGACGTCACAGTGTATCGCAATAAACTACAGGAAGAATTGGAAGCTCTGTGACATACTTGACAAGTTACCCGATGGAGAAAATATTCAAAATGAATCTGGTAGTATTTATACTAAAATAGCAAGCTGGCCAAAGGTATGTACATCTTAACTACTAAGTTGCAAAGTAATAGCATAACCGTTCATGCATCAAAATCATATCATATTTTGTTTTAAAAGCTTTGAGATGGTAATGTAGCTAGTTTGCGGTATTATATTTACTTTATGTTAGCCTTGTATTAGCTATCTTATTACATAGTAGATCTAGTCAAAACAATTGTTCAAGATGTCGTATATTGTACCGAGTGATACTAAGATAGAATACAAACCTGTACTACACTGGATTCAACCATATTTTTCTTTGCTATGTAGCTTGTTTTATTCGATTCAAAACTGAACTAGGGGCATCGGTGGTCGAGTGGTCTTAGTAGTATATCTACTGTATCACATACCTGTCGACACTGCGGTTGTGAGTTCGACTCCAATCTTAATTGACTAGGATTGACAGTTTTCCTGTCAAAGGTCGGTGGTTCTCTCTTGGCACTCCAGCTTTCCCTAACAATACAAACTGGCTGTCAATAGTGCTGAAAGTGGCGTTAAATACAAGATAATGAATCAATAAATTAATCAACCAAAGTAGAACTATGGTATAAGTCAATGGAACACCAAAATAATGAAACAGCAATGTAATGAAAAAGAAAATCAGAAGAAACCTTTTGGTCGTCATACGGTCTTCAACAATAGACACAGAAATATACAGCATGTCAAAATCGTAGAATCATTTGCCAAAAAAAGTTGAGAATGTGTTTTAAAGAGACAAAAAATCATTTACGAAACCAGGCTTATTGTTGGTACGCCAGGCGAGCATTTGTCTACAGAAGACACAATTGCGGCTATACAACCATAGTTTTTTTAAACTGTGAAATTAACATCCATATACCAACGGCAATTATTGTCACGTGTTACGAACAAGGACTTCCGATTTTCGTTTAAATCATAGGACACATTTATTTACTTATGTGTTTTAGTTTTATATTATATCCATCAATTTGTTCTTTGTTGGATCAAAAGTGATCCAAATAAACATCACGTCAACATTAAACTGACTCTATATTAAATAAATTCTAATATAATAGCAAAACTTACTTAAAAATGTTCTCTAAGTAAAACTACTTCTTTGACAGTCAAAAGGATAAAAAATACCATCAACATATGAAAATAAAAGATATATAGTACTTTCTGTGATTTTAACAATATTTTGCTCGGGGAAAAACACATTTTATTCAGGGTACAAAGATTTGAACTTTGTAACGTTAATATTTACCGTTCTGACTTTTCTGATCAACGACTATACGACCACGGCTGTCGGTGGGTTGAATAAAATGAAAACTTAACATATCTATACATCCAAAACTAATGCACAATTGATTCATCGCGTTCAAATAATTAATTTTGGTTGTATATAATGAGCTAATAATTGTCTTAACTTTGGTTGCACAAAACATCTAACAGCTGTGATTGAATATACTCTCTGAACAATTGCAGAAACAACATGTACTAGATGTAATACTTATAATAAATTTTGTGAACTTGTCGGATGCATAAAAACAGACTTGAATCGTGTTTAAAGAATCAGAAAGACAAAATATGAAATAAACTTTATGTTATTTCTTGATTTATGGTCAAGACGTAAAATATATAGTCGTTTTACCAGAAATGAATTAAGCTAGAGAATTTATAAGAAGAAGTGGATTAGAAACTAACGTTGAGCGTTGATTATCGTTTACGAATCCACTTCTTATTATAAATTCTCTAATACGTAAATCCAGAAAAGCGCTTCGGACGCACGAAATTTATCAAGTGTTTATTTAATTTATTTCCTATCATAAATTTGTATATGCTCATTTAATGATACGATATATGTCTGCTTAAAGCCGTTGGATTTCATTCTAACTTAAGTTATAAACAATGGGATTAGGTTAATGATGAAGGGTTCCAAACGTTGTTATCATATTCAGTTTGGTCATAGAATAAGAGCGTCCCTATGCAACAGACCCTCTTTAACAGTGTAATTCCAACTACCTCGACAACTTCGCACAGAACCTTTCTAACTAACCTTGTATTGGTTGGTTGATCGGTGCTTGATGAAAGACCAGTTGCAAACGTATTATCAAATTTTTCCATGTCTTAAAAAACATAAAAACATGGAATATTTTCCACCAGATTTAATACAAAAAAACCAACAATTTCCTTGTGTTAGATGTAAAAAAAAAATTTTCTTACAACACAACTAGGTGGGGAATCGTTCAATTTAATAAGTAAATCAATCAAAATGATGTAATGTTTCAGAAGCAAAAAGAAGAATGTAGATTGATCTTTATATATGAATTAAAGAGGTTTTCGTCAAAGAAAACCAATTTTTATTTCTTTGTATTTTCCAAGATATCTATTACATGTAATATCAACAAAATGATTTGGACTTTTTATTTTTGTTGTATATTATATCAACCCATTTGTTTGTACTTTTATTAAGTCACTTGCCGGAGGATGTTCAAAAATCACATGTAAACCAGGACAAAAATGTGAGAAGCAGCCAAATGGTGGACTCGGTTGTATCCCTGTCTGTAAGAAATAACTATAATATTGGAGATAATTTAATGGGCGTAATCGTTTTCTTCTTTAAATCTTGTTTTATTCTTAATATTTTGTTTAGCTTTAGTAGTAAAAATGCAAGTGAATAGTATAAGTTTCCTTCTATTTAATCAATTTTTCACCAATTTCAATCGCATTTTAAAAAAACTTATTGGAAATTTTACTGTTTTTATTGACGATAATCCTGACCAGTAACGATCAATAGACATTTAAAAAAAACCACAAACCTATAATTTTGTATGATTTTTAATGAGATTGTGAAAGTCCTGCGCCGACGACACCAAATGCTACCTGCATTGAAACTTTTGGATTGTATCGAAATCTTGGAACTGGAATACAATTTAAATGCAACAACGGATTCACGATAAAAGGACGTCCATTCCAAGTATGTAGTGAAAATGGAGAATGGAAACAATTGTTTTGTTGCATAAAAAATTGTAAGTATCCTCTAGCTGTTTAGGTTTCATTTTACAGTTCTAACCTCTCTTCAAATTTGTCAAGAGAACTGTTCTATAATGGCTTGTAGAACAACTCTCCTGACACCTTCAGAGCAGTGTCTGACAGAAGCGGTTTTACCTTGAATAGTGTTGGACAGTTGTAACCTAAAATAGATTCAGACAGATCTACCATATATGTGTAAACAGGGATAAATTACTAAAATATTCATCCAAGACTGTAATTATTTGTACGTTGTAATCCCCTTTTTTCTAAAAATGACTTACAAGGAAAATCAAACTACCATTCTCTTTTTTAAATCATCAACAGAAAGCTGCTCTAATTTCTTTTTGAAATGTTCTACCATAGAACCGCGCCGGATTCTGACAGTTTTACCATAGAACAGATTTGGACAGTTCTACCCAAAGACTAATCCTGACAGTTCAACACTAGAACTTACTCTGACAGTTCTACCTTAGAACACTTAGGTTTATAATTATTCTAAGATATAAAAGAGAGGCGAAAGATACCAAAGATACTCAAGTCAAAAATAAACTGACAACGACATGGCAAAAATCGAAAAAGACCAAAAGACAAACAACAGTACACAAAACACAACAACCGTTGTGTTGCTCATGTAAGTATAGACCCTGTGATAAGTTTAGTTCGGTAGGTTACATTCGGGGGAAAGACACGGGATTGTGGTTACGACAATTGGAACATATCCATCGTCATCTGTGAAACAGGTACGATGTGATTCAGATTGGTAAAATATCATCTCGTTAAATGGTGTTTTATATCATTTTAGCACTTCGTCCACATGATTGTGGTGATATACCAATACAGTGTCCATCAGAAGTATACAAAATTTACCCGACAGCCACCAGTCATCTGGATGTTTATTGTGACATGGAAACAGCTGGCGGAAGATGGACTGTGTGTATAAATCAGTTTCATCATCATAAGTTAATCTTACAAAATAATTAATAATAGTCTTTAAAGCGTGCCAGACGAAAACGATTTCAAATGAAGGTTGAACTAAATAGTGACATTACGTTTAAAGTCAGAATATATATCGGAGTACCTACATAAAAGGTAGCAACGTTGTCATATAAGAAATTTGTTTTCAAACAATAGTTCTGAAAATAAACTTTTAGGATCACTAATTTTCAGTCAAGTTAAATGATAGTCATGTTTTGGTTTAGAGATGTCATCGATAATATACCAAAAGTAACTTATAACAATATATTACTTGAATGTTATATTTTTATCCAACGAAATATCGGAAATGTAGGTATTGCATTTATTTGAATCACTCCTTTTCTGTCCCTCTGTTTCTGGTTGGTCGACGTACGTCGCTGTTGATAGTGTCTTACTACCATTTGGTAGGTTCCGCCGCTGGAGGTGTAATAGGTTCTGGTATGATTAAAATGCACCATTATGTATGTAACTTTCAAAATCTTCCTTTTTCATAATTTTACATTAAAAATTGTAATTGAAATCTTTTTTTCCTTTTCTATGTTTTTAAGAACAGATAGATTCATATATCATGCAAAACTTATGTGATTCTCAATAATTTTCCTTTACAAGTATGGTTATACATTTACATATCATTTGGAAAATGAATATCTTAGTATACATTATTTGTAAATTGCATACAATTAGGTTTGGTTGGATCTAACGAATTTTTACCTCGATGTACTATTTTGTTTAAAATCTCAAAGATATTATAAAGGTGTGGCCCGAAGATCCATTAACATAACGGTTTGATAACATGTAAGCATGCAATCTTTCCGCACATAAAACTCAAGGAACTGAAGAACCTTTATATGCAGCGAAATGCAAGCGATAACAATTGCTTGTGTCAATCACTTACGTCTTCTTTCTACTTGCGTGAAATAAACAGGGCAATTTCTAATAGAAACTCCTCTTATGACTACAACTGTGCCATTTTACTATGAATTACCTTGCAAAATCATAAACTGGATTGAAAAATTCATATCTGCAATTAAAAAAAGTTTAAACATTACATTATGAGGCTTTTACAACATTAAGATGCCTTCGTTTCCTTACAATTTAAGCTTATACTCAAATTGTGTAGTAACCATCACTTTTCTTTCGGTTTTCATGAGAATTTATTTTTCCAATTGTTGTTATGCATGTAACAGATATGGGGTGAAACCTGAAAATCATATCTACAAACCACAAAGGTACGCAAAACAAACCATCATATGAATATGTAGTATTTTTTAAAAAGATTTGTTGTTTTTTGTGAAGAAGTTATATTCTTTGACAAATATTTTCTTGGTCACAATTAATACCGACACATTGTAAAATAAAACTTCAGTGCAAAAAATATATTGGAAGTATACACGCTCAAAGATTTCTACGATCTTCATCATCCCTTACTTTATTGTCCTCCTATAGGAATTGACAAAAGATACTAAAATGTACAATTATAAAGCTTTGAAATCATAAAACGAGAAATGTCACTCAATATTTTGGAAGGAAAACTATTTAGAGTCCGCAGTATTTTAGGGAGGAAAATCCTTCGTTACGAACTTCCAAACAGTGCTCCGGTGTTCAAATGTTTCAGAGATCTTCTTGATTGCCAAGCCGAAACATGAAATGCTCTCGTCTCATTTTGAAAACAGTCCGTTTATGAAATTGTCACTAGTCAATTCAGATAATCAAATCTTCATTTAAGTCAATAATCGTAGGCACAATTCATCAGAATTGAAGTCTGTGGTAACGTACCGGAACACACTACATCGACAGCAAAAGAGGGATTACTTGGATCAATATTTAAAATGTTTGCGATATGCAAGTCTCTAAATGGTTTAACCAATCAGTTATATAAAATATTAATGTCAAATTTACATAGAATATCAATATTAGATTTACATAGAATATCTATATTAAATTTACATAGAATATCAAAAGTAAATTTACATAGAATATCAATATTAATTTAACATAGAAAACACGTTTCAAACTAATATTAGTATAACACAATACTAGTATACCAAACGTATATGATATATCTACGTGTAGGTCATTCAGAGAAGAATTGATGGATCTACAGATTTTTATAGAGGATGGTCTGATTATGAACAGGAATTTGGGAGAACTGACAGTGAATATTGGTTAGGTATGTTAGTTATAATTCGTGAAAGGTACGGACGATACGTCACTGAAATGATTATTATTATATTTATAAGAGAAATGATACTTTGAAGACAAATGGTAAGTTTCTACATCGTTTGCTATGGGTTTTTTTTTTTTTACTTTGGGCAAACCCTAACATAAAATGAAAGACTTCGCCTTAATAATTTGCCAAACCAAGTTTAGGAAAGGCGGATAAAGAGTTATTTTGTTTCAAATGTAAGTTTTGTAGCTAGGTCTTTGCAATCATATTACGGATATGAGAGGTACTAAGTAAC
The DNA here is from genome assembly GCA_017311375.1 of Mytilus coruscus. Lineage (NCBI taxonomy): Eukaryota > Metazoa > Mollusca > Bivalvia > Mytilida > Mytilidae > Mytilus > Mytilus coruscus. The sequence goes on from CM029597.1 coordinate 11,667,224, forward strand.
TCACAAAATGTATAAAACCGGTATTTACCATTTACTGAACAGCAAGTAATGCAAAGTATGCGTTTTGTTAAATGAGCCTGTTGTTGTGTAAAATGAATGTATAAATGTATAGTCCTTACCTAAACCGTCTAAAATCATTTTGTTGAATACATCATATATTGAATACTATTAGAAAATATTAGAAAACATAACCAAATCAAAGCAAAACACACTAGAACTAGTCAACGAACTAAGAGTGTTCACTGAAACCATAACATTCGAATTTGATCAAATATGACATAATTCGCAACAGGAAACCAGAATATACATACTATTACATCGTCTGGAAATTACGAGCTGTATATACATTTAGAAGACTTTGATGGAAAGACCATATATGCACAGTACAGTACGTTTAGTGTTGATGATTCCTATCTAACTTTATGTTACACATCAGTGGATACACTGGAAATGCAGGTATGTCTCGTAATCTACTTTACAAAGAAGTTTGAATGTTGAAATGAGAAAACAAAACGAGCAAGAAGACCTGTAACTGAAAATCCAAATGACTCATCGTGGAAGAATTTCTAGGATTGGTTGCCTTAAAAAATCAACTGTCTTTTGCTTTTGTGGTTTATTACATTTATCAGTGCTGTAATGCATATCGAACAAATGCACATTTATATTTAATATTTGTTGCTAATCATGATCTCATAATATTTAGTCGCATATTTCAGAAACTGCAAATGGCACTAGTTAATATAGTTATAGACAACTTACAAGTGGTAAACAATGAGAATCGAATGAAAACTAAGCAGAGTGAGACCAGGTGCTTCGACTATACTAGGTCCGAGATGGTCCTCATCCTTGAATTTTCATTTTAAGCGATTGACTTATTCGTAACATATCTTATTTTCTTGATTTAACAAATGAATTAAATCTAGATGTTGATACGAAAGCTGTAACTGTGGGAAAAAACATACCATACAATATATATGCACCAAAAATTAAGAAAGTTAATATTGTCTTCGTCTCCGTCTTGAATTCAAAATTTAAAGTTGTGTACAATTTTAACATAAGACCCTCAACCTGAAACTCCCTAGTTTGTCTTATTTAATGGTTATTAATTAACAATTATTACAATCATTATACGGAATAAAAAATCGGATTGGTATTTCACGATAAATTTCTCTCATTTCCGCCATAAACCATTTTGAATCAACATTGGAAAATTTGTTTGATAAATCCATTGATCCTTGTAATGTTTTTTTTTTTTTTTTTTTTTTTTATATTATCATTTCACCACTCAAAGTTAATTTGTCCATTCCATAGAATTTTTTCTTGGGCTGTTCATGACATTTTTACGTTTAACTTGAGATATATATGACTATGTGTAGTTGAGACATCAACCCTAGCATTCCTGTAAACTATATGGAGATATTTCATTGACATTATTGTATGCAATACATAGTCATATTGACGAAAATTGTAACCAAAAGTCATTTCGAATATCGCTTATTTGACTTTTTCTCAATTCAGAACACAAAGGAAATAGACAGAATATAACTATATCATATATATACATATACTATTCACTACTTTTTCTGACCTAGGAGACAGCCTTATTCGCCACAACAATATGATGTTTATTACCACAGATAAAGACAACAATCTATGGAAGAAGGTAAACTGTGCTGATCATAGAATAAGAGCACGGTGGTACGATCGTTGTATCCGTTCAAACTTAAATGGAAAATATGGATACAGAAACAATGGGCAGATAATTTGGAAATCATGGAAAATCAAAGAATCGATGAAATCTACAAAAATGATGATTAAGAAAACACAAGAACTATAGATGAACAGTTTTTTTTTTATTTATTGATTCGTCTATATTCTATCAATCAAGTAATTCTTTCCTTCTTTTGTACTTGTTTGTGTTTTGATTGTTATAATGTCATGTTGCCCTGTAGGTCTATTAATTTGGAATAGTGTTTCGATTCTATTCTATTCGAACTTAATAAGCATCTTGCTAAAAAGAGATTTCGTCACCCCTGGAACAGTATTCTGAATATCTAGTTTCGTACGTAAGAAGTCCGTGAAATACAACTTAGGAATCCGGTTACTCTAGTTCCAATTTTGTATCAGACATCACATGTACTTTTCATTGTTCGTAACTATGGCTGTAAGAAAACTACCATTCAAAAATATTACAGTTTACTATGGAACGCCTCAGCTGTCTTATGTGGAACTCTGATATTACTTTATGTTGTTTTATTATTACTTGATGATATTTTGTCATTACTTAATATGGTTTTGACATTACGTAATGATGTTTTGATATAACTCAATATGGAATAGTCATTACTTAATGATATTTCGATATTACACGATATGGTTTCGTATTGATTTGATATAGTTTTGTCATTACTCAATATGGTTTTGTCATTACTCAATGTGGTTTCACCATTATTTATTGTGGTTGTGTCATTAGTCAATGTGGTTTTAACATTACTTGATGTGAATGTGACTTAACGTTATGTAGTTGTTTCATTACATGATGTGGTTTTGTTATTTCGTAATGATGATTTGCCTATTCTTTATATGGTTTTAACATTACGTAATGATGTTTCAAAATTTGACGATTTTACACTACATGATGTGTTTGTTTCATTATTTGATGTGGTCCTGTCATTCTTTGATGTGGTTATCCCATTACTTGATGAGGTAAAACCACGTGACCAATTCGGGAAAAATATGTTCTATTTTTAAACAGATTTCAATATATCATTTGTTTAATGTGCTTTGGATGGGTATCGCTATCCATTGAGTTAAAGTTCAAATTAAAGTTCAGTGGTTGTTCAGAGTTATTTAGCACGAAAAGGTAACCGGCAGACAATAATAAGAAAAAGTATTAAAAGTTTACAGTATTTCTTACATAATTGGGATATCCTCAAACCACTTTGTCTTCTTGTTTTATCCTAAGTTCTCAAACGGAAGCAGTATTTTTGTAATAAATTTGTAAAATATTCCACGGAACCCTATGTCTCGCCTGATATTGCTGCTGTAAGTGTAAAAGCGTCATGTTGATCGGCTGTACATTTATCTATACATTTATCGGTAAAAACAAAATTAATAAAAAAATGTTTTTCTGTAGATGCTTTTTCTTGAAATTGAGGAATAACTCCTATACTCCTATACAAGTTTTAAAACACTTCATGGAGGTTTACAAATTTATCATGTCAAAACAGTTTAATTCGGTTTTATTTAACTAAAACAAAACTGTATGGTTTTCAACAATAAGCAAAACCCATACCCTATAGTAAGCTATAAAAGGTCCCGAAATGAAAATGTAAATTAGAAACCTAACGATAGATAGATAGATAGATAGATAGATAGATAGATAGATAGATAGATAGATAGATAGATACTTTATTCTCTAAAACTAATTACAAGTTTACAGAGAAACATACAATATAAATACAGATACAATAGTTGAGGTAAACAAATACAGTATGATATTCTAAAAGTACAAAATTATAATGGCATACGTGTTTAGTAACATGTATAATGAAAGGTTAAACTCAATAGAAATAAAAAAAAATGGAGATGGAGACGCCGACGCCTATATCGACGACGAAATATAGGTTTGTTGGGTCTCACTGCCGCAACATTGATGTCGCAGGCTCGTCACAAATCAAACGACTTGAACTTTAATGTTAACAAATGAAGCACTTCAAATCAACTCACACTAAAGTTACAGGAAACGGGGAGGGGCTCGGACATAGCGACAAAGCATCAATACTATAAAATAAGAATTCTCCGAATTTTTTAGCGTAAATGATCATTTGAACTTATACAAATATCAATCTTTTATTTGTAATCAATTGAATTTCCTGATCTACCTCGCACTAATTGAAAATAAACTTTTGGAATATCTGTTTCACATGTGACGACGGAAATGTTCCAGTGGTCGTAACCATAATACCGTCATCTTTTTCTTGAATGTGAACTACCAAATAAAACCAAATCACTGGGTTTGTACTTTCTCGAATAACACGGCGGGTGCCTTTCTGGAGCATCCGCGATCACCCTGATGGATTTATATTACCCAGTCATACCGATCTATTGAGTCAGCCAAATGAAACTGTTTTGTATGCCACCGCAACTGAAAGTTGGGGATATTGTTTATCCCTGTCCGTCCGTCCGTCCATCTGTCCGTCCCATTATGGGTATATAGTTATTCCGCATAACTCCTCCTACAGTTTGAATCCTAGGAAGTTTCTCTTTACTGTCTGTTTGTACATGTATTGAAGGTGTGCATGTGGTCAGGGTTTAATGTTTATTAATATTTGCTCTTTTGGGAGATAGTTGAACTTTGTAATTTTTTGGGAAATTTACTTGCATAAGAAGAGCGTTTCCAGATAACTCCTCCTACAGTTTGAATGCTAGGAAGTTTTCGCTCTGCTGGCTGTTTGTACATATATTGAAGGTGTGCATGTGGTCAGTGTTTTTCATTTTTATTATCTTTTGCTCTTTTGGGAGATAATTGAACTTTTTTTATGCATTTTTGGGGTATAAGCGGTTAAATGAGTTGGGTGCGGGGCATCACTTTGTCTAGTTTACAATTTTTTCTCGTGTTGTGCTGTTACACCAATGTAACAGTCCGATGTAAGGTTAGGATTTAGCGCTCACATACATGTTAAACTCCACCACGTGCACTATCTTTATGTACCTGCCCCAAGTCAGGAGCACGAAGTTCAATTGTTGTCGTTGTATAAATGTGTGTCATTTTTGTAGATTGTTTAAATATAAATAAGACCGTTTGTTTTTCGTTTGAATTTTTCACATGGTGCATGGTGGCCTTTATAGCTGACTATATGGTCTGTTGAAGGCTGTACGGTTGCCTATATATGATTTCTTACATCCACTGCATTTAAACTCTGGTGGATAGTTGTCTCATTGTCAATCACACCACATCTAACTTTATTTCAACTTCTATGTTGCGTTTTGTATACTGTAACATTGTTTATCTTTTGTACGCATACCCCGGAGCCCTCTTTTCGGAATCCCGAGCAAAAGTCCTTGTTCCGCGATATAAAATTTAATTACGAACTCATATAAGATAGCACGAATTACAACTCAAAATCTTAATTAATCTAAATGAGACTTAAATTCGAATCTTACTCAAACTCAAAAAGTGACTCAAATTTAATGATGTAACTAGAACTCTACCTTTAAATGTGACTCAAACTTGAAGTCCAACTCGAAACTCAATGCTAACTAAAACTTTAATTCTAATTATGACTTGAATTCGGAATCGGAGACTAACTCAAAGTTCTACTCAAACAGTAACCCTAACTTTAATTTGAACTCTAATTCGATAGATGGCCACACTCATCCAAGGCACATACAACATGGAAATCTATCTAAAAATAGAACAGTTTTTTTCCGAATTGGTCACGTGATTTTACCTCATCAGGTAATGGGATAACCACATCAAAGAATGACAGGACCACATCAAATAATGAAACAAACACATCATGTAGTGTAAAATCGTCAAATTTTGAAACATCATTACGTAATGTTAAAACCATATAAAGAATAGGCAAATCATCATTACAAAATAACAAAACCACATCATGTAATGAAACAACTACATAACGTTAAGTCACATTCACATCAAGTAATGTTAAAACCACATTGACTAATGACACAACCACATTAAATAATGACAAAACCATATTGAGTAATGACAAAACTATATCAAGTCAATACGAAACCATATCGTGTAATATCGAAATATCATTAAGTAATGACTATTCCATATTGAGTTATATCAAAACATCATTACGTAATGTCAAAACTATATTAAGTAAAGACAAAATATCATCAAGTAATAATAAAACAACATAAAGTAATATCAGAGTTCCACATAAGACAGCTGAGGCGTTCCATAGTTTACAGACTTTTTAATTTTTGTTTACTAATGCAGAAGCAAACCAAATGTTAATGGCCCAATGTAAAATAGACTTGATAGAAAAATTCAGGTTTCACAACACTGCGATGTCCGACAGGTAACATTGTTGTTTTGCATTTCACAAAATGTAAACGTGTTATATATATGGCGCGGTATGTGCGTCATCAATATTTGTTTATGGCTAGCCATAAATATTTATGCCTAGGCATAAATCGATTTATGCTAACCATAAATCCATTTAAAACTAGCCTTATGCCTAGGCATAAATAATTTGCCTAACCATAGATCCATTTGAGGCTAGCCTTATTCCTAGGCATAAATACTTATGCCTAGCCATAATTCGATTTATGCCTAGCCTTAATTATTTAAGGCTAGCTATTAATCTATTTATGGTTAGCCATACATATTTATGTCTAGGCATAATATATAGCCTTGCTCAATCAGATTCAACGTGACATATCTTCAGCTACTTTATACTGCTACCCGTTTTGTTACGTTTCTCCATAATTATCATGTTCTCGTCCTGAATTTGCATCTGACATGTCACTGGATGTTAAGCTACCAACCAATTTATATTACAACGATTTTTTTTTTGAAAAACTCGTGCGAATACCAAAACAAAATTGTCCTTACACTGTGCTGGTGATAAGTTAAACGGTCCTGTCCCTGTGCGCCTATGTCCTGTTACTGTGTTGATGATAAATAAAACAATATTGGCCTTGTACACCTATGTTAAGGTTCTGTGCGCTTTTTAGTCCCTTCCAGCGAAGCTAAAGGGGCTTTAGGTTTGCACTCTGTCTGTCCGTCCGTCCGTCTGTCCGTCAATCCGTCAGTCCGGCAAATCAGCTTTCCGCACTTTTTTGTTATGCTTGAAGATATTGATTTGGTATTTGGTATATAGTATAACCATGAAATTTTGCAAATCAAGTTCAAATTTTGTTCCGGTTTGATGATTTTTGCAGAGTTATAGCCCTTGGACTTAGAAAATCACTTCAGTAATTAGTTTTCCGATTTTTTTCGTCATGATTGACGGTATTGACTTCATATTTGGCATATAGTTTAACCATAACAAGTTACAGATCAAGTTTGAATTTTGTTCCGGTTTGATGATTTTTTGCAGAGTTATGGTCCTTGGACTTAGAAAATTCACTCACTTATTGGCTTTCTACACTTTGTTTCGTCATGCTTGAAGATATTGACTTGATAGTTGGCATTTAGTTAAAACCATGACAAGTTACAGATCAAGTTCGAATTTTGTTCCGGTCTGATTATTTTTGCAGAGTTATGGTCCTTGGACTTAGAAAGTTCACTCAAATAATCGGTTTTCCACATTTTTTTCGTCAAAATTATATATAGGACAAACGGTGTACACAATACACTAAAAGTACAAACACATGAACACAAACCTGTTCAAAACTGTAATGAACTCAGGTACCTTGAAAGGGTGAGCATTTCCTGTTTTTGCAAGACACCCGCCGTTTTGTTTTGAAAATTCCTCATATTCGGATAGAACAATGAAATACCTTAACATTGTTCGATTTTTCAATTTAGTTGTTAAGTGTTATTGAAGTTTTACACCACTGTTATCTGTTATTCAGTTAAAGTTGGTGTTAACTGTTGTCAGCATTTTATATTTGTTGTTAACTGTTTTGTCAAAATCGAGGTGTTGTTAACATGTTAACGGACCCCTATTCCCCTTCTTGAATAATGGTGTAACAGTACAACATAAGAATAAACAGTAAAATCGGTTGAAAAGGGCTTAACTCGTCACATCCACACAAAGCACAAAACAATTAACAAAAGACGAAAGACACAAAATACAGATGTAAGAGTACTCGCAGTTACTGATAGCTAGTTCAAAGCCAATAACAACTAATGAATAAATCATGTGTCCCAGACTAATTAAATACCAATCAGTACACATTAAATGGCTCTAGTATAAAGATGTCATAAACATTCTGAGAAACAATGACCTTGTGCAAAGCCAAACTACAAATATCGACAGGATGTAGGACCGTAAGTGTTTATTACTTTGTCTTACCTCCTTTAAACTTTTAGGAATATCATTGGTTGAAGGCGAACACGTGAAACAGTGTATATTTGACATACGGTCAGTGGGCGTGTTATATTTTAAATACACGCTCAGTGGGCGTGGTTTATTTTAAAAAAACAGTTAGTATACGTAGTGGCAGAGACATATATATAGACAGAGAATATTTTCATACATATAATATAGTATGTATGTGTATATATGTCTCTGAATGCCTATATCTTTAGACTAGTGTTCGCAAGTTATTCTGTGTGTGTCTGAAACTGCTTAGTTTTTCAAGACTGCATGTGACTCATAATCGAGTTAAACTTTGAGAAAGAGTTAGTAATAGGGTAAGAGTTGAGATTCGAGTTAAAATTCAAGTATATGTCTTTCAGGAAGACTTCAAGTTAAAGTTCAAGCAATGATCATACGAGTTTTAAAATTTCGAGTTAATTTCGAGTTCGAGTTAAGAATTTCCAGGTATATGAGGTATATATCGAAAACGAGTTAGGGTTCGACTATTGTTCAATTCAGATAGTTTGCATAGTCATAATTCGATTTCAAATAAAGACTTTAAAAAGGGTAAACACCTGCCATTCAGTCTTCAGTTGCAAAGAGAGCCGAAGGATACCAAAGGGACATTCAAACTCATAAGTCGAAAACAAACTGACAACGCCATGTCTAAAAAGAAAAGACAAACAACAGTACACAAAACAACATAGAAAACCAAAGACTGAGCAACATGAACCCTACTAAAAAAACTGGGGTGATCTCAGGTGCTCCACATGTGGCACCCGTCGTGTTGCTCATATAAGTACAAATCGGTAATATGTCTAATTCGGTAGGTCACATTCGGGGAAAGGGAAAAGATTGTGGTTACGACAATTGGAACATATCCGTTGTCATCTGTGAAACAGATATTCCATAACGGTCAACCAAGGATGATTTCAACTTCACCACTTGGAACTCTTGGTTTTATAGCTTCCTTGTGAGCAGCAACCCTCTATCAAGGAAATCATGATAGGAAACACAAGCCTTAGAATATCGTATCAACTGGGAGATATATACTCCGTATGCAGGCGCTGCTGGAATATTGCTACATAGAAATGGAAAGTTCACAATTGGGAAGCTGAAATCATCTCTTTTGTCGTAAAGTTTTGTTTTCAACCGACCCTCATTGTCAATTTCTAGATGTAAGTCAAGATTTGAGGCAGACTTAACTGTATCTGTTGTATCTTTTATTTCAAGTTCGATGGGATAGATGCGTTCAACATAGTCACCAAACTTTGAATTATTTAGTGAGGAACATCATCTATATAGCGGAAAGTGAAATTAAAGGATAATGCTAGCTTCTTTTCATTCTTTCTAAGAAGCTGCTGTATGAAGTCAGCCTCATATGAATAAACATGAAACGTTTGAACGAAAAGTCAGTGGCATTTTTTTTTAAACTTTTCTATCCTGTAGTTTTAGACATCAGATTTTGTAAAGATCTTGAATTGAATGTGTTGAATTTAGTTTTGCGCTCCTCTTAATTATAAATGTATATTATGAACAACAAGCGAAACATAGAATAGATACATCTGTTACAGAAAATGAGAGACGACTCAATCTTACATTTAGATATTTACGTGATATTTGAAGTTTTGGTAATTTTTATTTCTGTGTAATTTTATAGCCGAGTAAAGAAGTATGTACATTGCAATACGTTGATATGACAGTTCATGGAGGATAACTTTTTTGCTTTGTAGACTGATTCAGTAGGAGAATTTAAAAGTGCTGCTTTTAAAGTAACTGTTCGCTTGGGCCCGAATATATTATTCATACTACGAACCACCAGTCTTTGTTTTACTGGTAACTCTTTAATTTCGCTTGTTTTATGGGGAAGCAGCAGATACCAAATTTAAAGGCTTTCTTTGAACCAACAGGGATTCGAACTCGCGTCCTCTTGTACTACGAGAGTCGTGCAAGATTCGCGAGACTAGCGAGGTTTTATAAGAGAATAATGAAGTCTTTAATAAGCTCGAAACTAGATATAAACAGTCAGTGGTACATTGTATACACTGTATGTCTCCTCTCGAAGAAAATTATACAGCATGTTACTGTTACATATACAGCGTTAGGGAAATGATTATCTTCAGAGGCTTATCTGCAATAAGTCTGAAGTTGTTAATAGGTGTCAGACCACCAATTCACCCACTTCAATTTAAAACGTATGTAAAAGTAGCCCTTCACTGACAAAAATAGTGTTTACTTAAACTAACAAACAAATTTGCAGAAATTAAGCTTTTGGTGAAAGATAATATATATATATATATATATATATAAGATTATATGTATAAAATAAGGAGATGTGGTATGATTGCCAGTGAGAACAACTGTCCACCAAAGTTCAAATAAAGTGAATGTAAGCAATTATAGGCAACCGTACGGCCTTCAACAATGAGAAAAATCTAGTAGAACTTGACTTCCGAACGGTAGTATTTCGCTACAAGACTTTTAAAAACATTGGTTGAAATACAATTCAAGATATACCTGGTTTCTATGAAGTCAAACTTGATGTAAGATATTTAGAAAGTAATAAAATTGCAAAATTTGGTTGCATAGATACTAGGGATTTTGAATTGGTGGTCTGACACCTTGATCGCACAGCAGTATATAGATTTTATACAAATATATGTCGAGGAAAATCATGACATTACTGTGATAAGCCTATTTCGTTGTTATTTGTTTACATTATTACTGTTTACCAGAACATTTTTGTGATATTTCATATACATTTTGTACTAGTCAATCTGGGACATAGCATGAATGATATGAATGTCAGTTATCCTCTTCCCAAAGTCAGTAGATTCCTTATGGAGAACGCGTTCAGCACCGAAGAGCTTAATTGGAAGGAAGCTCATTTTAACACATTCCTCACTGCTTTTTTTTATGTTCAAAGAATTAAAAATGTTCAACCCAACTTCACTCTTTTTAAACATTGGTGCACCCATAGGCAAACTAGACTTGTGTTCTTCTCCAAGTTATGATGGCATTATTGTTACATTTTACCCACCCGTCCAAAAGTTTATTAAAATAGATGAACTATAATTGCGTTCGGGTTTACTTTTTATAACTTAAAATGGGTACGCATGCAAGTCATTTGGTCTCTGGTAGATAGTTGCCTCATTGGTAATCTTACCATTTTCTTTTTTTATGTTTATATGTGTTTGAAAACTTAAGATAGAAAGACTGAATTAATTTCTTACGTTTCAAAAGACAATATTCATGGCTTCCTACACTTTGTTAATGTGTTTTATATAGATAGTAAAAATCGTCAAAATTGCTGTTTTGGGCTGTCCTGTGGCGTTTATAATTTGGTCAGCTGTTTAGAAATATGCCAATATATTGTAAAATCATCAAAGAACATATACAAATGTACATGGATCTGTGCAAGGACATATCATACGTCCTTGATCTGTGATCATGACTGCCACGGTGAATTTAAGTAAAGATTGATACATATGAACGGATACTGCTGATCAAGTTAACAAAAGTTGAGGTAAGACCGTCTGAAGACACCGGGCCATGTAGCTATCCCTTAACTTTACATATCTCATCTTACTAATTGAGGCTTTCGTTAATCAGAAGAAAAAAAGGGTACATTAAATGGCCTTTTATGTCATGATAAAATTTTGAAAAATTGATGCATAGAAAGAAAGTTGAGTCTGGGACTATTATACTATAATAGTCCCAGGTTGAGTATAACGGAAAAAAATTTTAAAAATAGGAATACAGACTACTGAATGCCCCTCCTCCAAAAAAAAAAGACTCCCATTACACAATGAATATTAATTAATTAGTGAAGAACGTATCCAGGTGCAGATCCAGGATTTTCAAAGGGGATGGCAAGACAAAGTTAGAAGTGGGACTTGTATAAAGTATATGCTTACCTCAGGCTCTTGTATTTAATCGTTTTGCATGACTACGTTCGTTATTAGTTTTAAGTTTAATGTTTTCATTTTTGATACATTTTCACCTTGAAAAGAGGTCCAAGATTAATTTACAATTTGATTAATCCTTTGGTCAAGGATTTACACTATATAAATCCTTGCTTTGGTAGACAGTTGATATTAATCCCTTCCAGTAGCCTAACCACGTGACACCTGTTGTGAAAATGTCCGATTGAACAAGCACCTGTTCCGATCTATACTTCGGGATGTTTACAGTAAGATGACGGCTCCCAACGTCGTGGAGCAAATTGAAGACACATTTCTATCGTGTTCAATATGTCTCCAATGTTACAATCAACCAAAGGCTTTGCCATGTTTACACACATTCTGTGAAGGTTGTATCGAAGACTACATAAAGAAATTCACAGGGACCGGTAACCAGGGAAGCGTCCAGTTTCCATGTCCCATATGTCGTCTGGTAGGTCACTAACTTATTCATTTTGTATTTTGAAAATTGGATCTTTATATTTATGACTTATTTCTGTATTTTGTATGGAATAAATAATGTGTTATGGCAAGGACAACAAAGAAGCAGTTTGCAATATCAGGGGAATTAACTCTAATTTTTCATTGATTTACAATATTGAGGTTCTTATTTGGGATTAATTAATTTATTTTTGTTTGCTTTTTAGAGTTTTCCTCTCTTAATTCTGATAAAATTGAAAAAATTAAACTGTTTTTGAACTACTGTACAAAATCTTAAAGAGAATGTATATAATTTTGAACTAGTTAACAGTCACGTAATTTAAAAATTCAGTTGCATGTACAAGTGTCAATGGATCAAGGACATGAACTTTTCAAATGTTTACAGTATGACATGGGATTTATACATTGTACGTTTTAAATTTATTGGAATGTAAGGAAATCTAGTGACAAAAAAAATTGGAAATAATTAAATAATGTTGATAAAAAATGAATATATGCCTTTTGTTGAAAAATTACTGTTAGAACTGTGAGTGGGCTATTTATAATGGTTGTATTGATCAGATATATTACAAATGTGTTTTAATGGAAAAGGGTTAGAGGGATTAATCATTCATTTCTTACTTCATTTTTTTATGTTAATCTAAGAACTTTCATGTCAATTTATTTGGTTGTCTGTCATGTGGGGGGGGGTCTCACAATGATTATGTTTACATTAAAAACCTTCTATGGCAAAACATAACCTTCTCATTTATTTCTTAGATCTAAATTATACAACCTTTGGCCTCTTTGATTGGAATGAAAAGGATTATTTAACTTACAAGTGTTAAAATAATTTCAGCAGATAAGATAAGATAAGATATTTATCCAAACAATAGGATTGCTATGAATACCTTAGACATATATATACATATATATGTCTCTGGAAATACATGAAATATCATGTACACAAATAAACAATATACAATACAAGTATGTTACATTTACAAAAACATTTAGTTAGTTTTTTCTTTTCTTCTCTTAAACAGTCAGGGAC